>CAWUFW010015530.1:0-356882 GCA_963921515.1 Calotriton arnoldi
GGATAGTGCTTTTAGAGCCCCTCCCGGTCCAACAGGAGTGCAGTCCATGAGACAGGCCTATGTTATGGCGCACACACATGATCCATGTTTGCCTATGTCAAAAAGTCAGCATTAGGGATCCAGACAATAATAAAGTTGGGTACTCAGGGCAGGGGTACACGTCATTACCATGCAGAGGACTTATCCTTCCCAACAGCTTGTCTACTGGGAGTTTGCTGAAGCTGGTGACCGGCAGCATGCACGGGGGTCTACTCACTGAGAGAGTCTGAGGTTGGACAGGCCCTCGAGGATGTCGGCTGTGTTGAGATCAGTGAGGTCCACGAGTTGGTAGTTGACGTCACCAAGTAAAATAAAGGCACTTTAGTCAAGAATCAGGGAGGGGGCCACATTTGCAATGGTGCCACTGAAGTTGGCGCTTGTTTGGGAAGGCGGTAGATAACAGTGCCACCCAGGACGTAGTTCACAATGATGAGGAGTTTGAAGGTCAAGTGTTCCATGTTGCTGGTGGTGCTTTCCAAGGTGGGTGAGAATTGGATGGATTCTTTGAAGATGACAGTGATTCCGCCGGTCTGTTTGTCTTGTCTTGAGATCTTGTATCCAGGGGGACTGCTGCGGCAATAACGTGAGCAGACAATGAAATCGAACAGGTTTCGTCAGGAAGAGAAGGCCTGGTGAGTGGTTGTGTAACATATCCCAAATGTCGGTGGTGTGTTTAGTGAGGGAGTAAATGTTGAAAAGTATGAAGGATATGGAGTGGAGTGGTTTAGTAGGGGGATCAGGTATGTTTGGGCATGTGTTGAGTATGTTGGGTGTGTGAGGTGTGAGGGAGGAGTGAGATGGGTGTGGGAGAGTGTATGTGAAACAGCAGATGGTGCAGCAGAATGCACCTTCAGTGTTGGGTGGTGAAGCTCAGCAGCAGCACTGGCAGATGTGACCGGGGCTTAGGGCGTGAACGGTCATGGTGGGGTGGCGATGGCGGGAGGAGGGTGGGAGGAAGGTTATGGGTCCTGGAGATAGGCTTGGCTTTTACATGCTTTTGGCACGGCACGTCTGCATTACAGCCTCCATTAGGTGAAGACAGTTTGACAGGAAGCCAGTCATGTCACTTCCTGGGCAGATGGATGATGGGAAAACCACTAAGGTCATTTCATGTGCAGATGGATGATGGGAAATTACTTTCCATGCTCAGCTTCTTCTTTTAAAGACAGCTTTGGCGGTAAAGCAGTGATGTCACTTCCTTTGCAGAATAATGCTGGGAAATCCAGTGATGTCCCTTCATGTGCAGATAGATGATAGGAAATCCAGTAATATCACTTCCTTGCAGTTGGATGATGGGAAATCCTGTGATGTCACTACCTATGCAGATGACTGAAGGTAAATCATGGATATGTAGGATTGTGAATTGGAATTTTGAAGGGACGCTATAAACACACCCCTTCCAAATTGTGATTCGTAATGCATTTCTAAACACATTTTTCAATTCGGTAACCAGTTACCGAATCGCTAAATAAGTTTAGTACATTTGTAAAAACTAATTAGCTGTCAAAAACCCTGTGAATTATCAAAAAGCAGGGTTTGTGACCGCTAAATGGCATTGTACATCTAGCCCTAAATCTCTAATTGGAATGTTTTGAAAGGAGCATCACAACTATGTGATAAACAGCATGAAGCTGTAATTTCATAAGCATGCAAAAGTTGCCAATATTGTGCACATACTTTTCATTCAGTTTGCATAACAACAGTAACATTTATATAAATAATAAGTGACACATGAAAAACTGCATGATGGATTGTCACAAACAACATGACTGTTGGTAATCTCTTAGCAAGATAATCTGAAACATTTTACGCATGACTGAATCTGTTTGGTCACCTACAGAGTATCATGGAACCAGTCTGTCAAGACCTTCAGCCCCTCATCAGAGATAATAAGAGCTATAGAAATACCCATATCATGCCATACCATCTTCCCTATACCAGACTTCATAGTTAAACTGCTACTGGGGCTAAATGCTGTTCCTAACATAACCCTTTGTTTTAACAATTTTTAATCAGAGTAACTTTGTATTATTAACGTCTGCATCTATATCTAGGAAATCTGCATATGGATGCGCAGACAACTACTTTGCATGTCTTAGCTGCAGAATTTAGGCCCTTGTATAGAAAAATAATTTTTGTGTTGTGTGTTTAATGTACACAGAATAGAATATGAATGTGTGCTTAAAATATTGGAGGGGGTGTAATGTGAAATTATACAAACATTGTTTGTGTTTCACTATTTGACAGAAGTACTAGTGCTTATAGGGTTTGCAGACAGGCAAAATGAAAAAATATACAGCGCAAAAAAATACTCTTACACAAAGGGTACAGTTAAGGCTTAGGTTAAATTAAAAACGCTTAAGAGCTATATTATACAGAATGTGGGTGTTAAGTTCCGTTTTCCTCTCAATGTTGTGACGATTTAATGAGAAGAGCTTGAGCGTGATTATAAAAATTAGGGCTAACAACCCTGAGTGGCCATTACTATAATTCCAAATGCGGTGGACTGTAATGTATGTTTTTCAGGGTAATTTGTTCCCTTCTTTTTTGATAGCTCTGTTAATTAAAAATATGTATACAACTACAAACACTTTGCAACATTTTTTGCTGCAGTCACACATGTTTAAAGCTTATATTCTACCAGTATTACTTACTCTAGGGGTAACTATGTTGTGAAATTAGATTTTCACTACACCGTTATTTCACAAAGTTTGAATAACACGATATTAAAGTAGATATATATTTTGTTTTATATTTGCAAACGTAGCCTTATACCAGAGCTCTCACTGCAGCTCTCCGTTTCCTACCAGATGCACCTGTCATACATGTCCCTGAAGCTCACTTTTCTCTGCTCGGAAGGCAAAGACTCGTTGCTCCTAAAAGTTTGTTAACGCTCGGAGGTTCAGAGGTGGCCTGGGGGATGGAAGCCGTTGCTCAGCAACTGTACATATGTTAATGTGATCAATTAACTGTTTTAAGCTACAGCTGAAAGCAGGGCGTGCCATGCAGCCGAGGCCAGGTGAAGATACGTGGCATTTAGCACGTTGTTATATGTAGTTGCTTTCTAGTTGGGCTATCAGTCCTCTTCGTGTAACTTTGAAAACAATTACTAGTTCCACGGAAACCGAATATTTTAAAATCGGCAAACTCTAAAGAAGTCCAGCTGCACGCATAACATACATGGAAAGTGTAAAATAATTAAAACATATATTTCTTTCTGGCACATTTGTCACATAAGCGATTAGGGCATTTCTCCAAATGCAGGTTTATTGACAGAATATGCTTAGAAGGAACTTAAGGAATGGTTAAGAACACTTCATCAATAAATTCTATTATAGGTGCAAGACTTTAATATTCTATCTTCCTAAAAGCACAAACTGAGCAATTGCAAAATGTGTGCACACAGTTTCTCATATAAAGGACACCTTCCAACTTCAGACTTAATTTCGATTCGGACGTGAAGCTAGAGTTACCGCCTTTATTGGACTTCCAATTATGAAAACACGTCGCATTTCAAATGGCCCAGTGAATGACACACTTGCTGCTGACAAATGCAGCAATGTGCAGGTCATGTTGTTGAATCCCAGCAAGGCTGACTCGGACATCGATTCTTCTGAGGTTGGTAAATTGAGTTCCATGGAGTTGGACAAAAGTAACCACTATTTTTTTTACAATTCTTATAAATAACAGGAGTGAGTTATGAAGCATATGGTATTAATATGCTGTTTCTTTTACTATAGGTTATGGGTGAACAGCATTCATAAGTACGCAGTGTCATTTCGACTCAAGTACAAAAAATGGGCCATGCCAGACTTAATATTGGAGCGCATATTTTGAACATGCTTTTGCAACCTGCTTTTTAATAGATTGTAACAGCACATGGAAATGGTGAAGTGCAAAAACTAAATGTGTGCATTACTGCCATGTTTTTTAAACAGATTGGTAAATCTAGTGTAAAGATTCACCCACATTTGTGCTGCGGTATTTTTTGCGCCCGCTATTTACAATACGATCTAAATGATACCTTCAGTGTCATGTTACAGATTTTCTCACTATCGATTTTGCAGAGCAGTCATAATTTAGCTTTGGCTGAAAAGCTTCTCAGGGCATAATGCATGGATTAGTTACTTGTAATCTACATGTAATCTTATCCCCCACATTCTGACCTCAGAGAAATTGCTGTGAGGGAACTGTGCTCTAGGAAAAACACTGCGAACCAGATTTACAAAATGATTACGCAGCGCAGTGGATCAGCCGCAAATGCTGCGCTGCATGAGGAGGAGAGAGAAGGAGAGCGCCATATTTACAGAAATATGGTTCTCTCCTCCCCTCTGCCTAGCACAGGCGCAGAAAAGTGCTGCTGTGCACCACACACACACCTTTGCGCCATAGTGCAAGGGTGCCTCTGTGAGTGTAGCATAGGTTTTGTAGTGGAAGGAAACACTTCTGTACAAAATACTATGCTTAGACTAACTTTGAAACTTTTCCCACCTTGTATGTGTGCTGTGCAGTGCAGCACACATGCAAAGTAGGAAAAGAAAGAAGAAATGAAAGCATTTCTCTGTGATAGTGCCTGGTTAAAGTGGGAGCTTTTTTATGACGCAAAACCCCGTCTACTTATTTTAGTAAATAGGGTTTTGCATCAGAAACCTTGGGTGGTTGCACGGGAATGCCCATGCACCACCCATGGAAGGTCCCCCTTGGTGCTAAGTTATGCTAAGCAGCAATATGTAATGCTCTGCGCCATCTTAAAGTGATTTTCCAGTGCAAAAAATGTTTTGCGCTGGAAAGTAAATTAGTAAAAAAAAGATTTTGCGTTGATTTGGGTGACTTTTGTGATGCAATCATGGCGCTACATCTTAGTAAATACACCCCCAATCCTGTGGTTTTGCTTTGGGGCAAAATTGCTGCACAATTCTGAGTGTTTCTGCTCAGAATGAGGGATAATAATATGTGCAATCAGAGCTATCACACAAAATTTCCACACTTTCTTCCTCTTTGCTAGCAGTTTCACCATGTATATATTGGCAGGTAGTACCGGACAAAGTTTGAACATGGAAAATACACAGGCATGCTCAATTGGAACATAACTGAGAATATCATGAACAGATGCAATGTTTTCCCAAATCTAGTCACTCACTCACCCAGCCATCATCTAAAAGATCATATTCCATAATGTATTTTAATATCTAAACAAAGGCAAACCAACGTAAAGATTCAGGATACCTGGCACAAGCAATAAAGTGTAACAATGTGCATTGATAACTCAGTTATTTGCAAAAAAATCAGATCAGTTGATATCGTATTGCAGTGCAATGCACTACCATTCTTTAAATGCAGATAAGGTCAAACAGCAATAGTGAACTATTCTTGGATTTGAAACTGACCCAAAATGCATTTAAAAATGTTTATCAAATCACTACAAATTTTCAAACACAAAAGTCTTAATTCAATAGTAAATAAAATTTCATTTTTTATAAATAGAGAAAAAGTTAATGTGTATAAAAAATATTTGGATAAATGCATGATTCAGCCGTTTTTCCTTTTAAAGTTCTGTTTTTCTGCTGCTATTGTGCTATTCTGGTGAACAAGGTGTGTTTAAATGCAAAGTGTGTTTAAGGCTGCAGTACCGGCTCCTGTCTACAGGGGCAGTGCTCAGCAAAAATATAAACACACTTGAAGAAACACAGGTCCCCACAAGGCAATTTTTTTTAAAGTTGTAAAAATCGACACAGATGTCTCTGAAGTCATTTTATATCATTTAGAAGACATTGCCTTGTGGGGACTTGGGTTCAGGTCCCCACAGTGCAATCAAGTCCCCACAGCGTGAGTGTGTTATCACACCCAAGTCCCCACAAGGATAGTAACACAAACCCAACCACTCACACACCAATATGGGCAGTCACATACCCATTCATAGACTCAGAACACCACTCATAAACCCATTCACACACCTATACAGCCACTCATATACCCTCCAACAGACACAGAGAACCACACACAGATCCACTCACAGGCTCATACAGGTACTCACACACCCACTCACACACCCACATAGATACTTATACAGCCAGTCACACACCTACTCACAGCCTCACACACCTACCACATGCTCACACACACGCATAAACACCCACACAACCACTTGCACATCCACTCACACACCCATACAGCTACTTACACACCCACACAGAGAACCAGAAAACCACTCACACACCCACTCAGACACCCATACAGCCACTAACACACCGATTCAGAGACTCAGAAAACCACTTGCACACCCATTCACACACCCACGTAGACACTTATACAGCCAGTCACACACCCACTCAAGACCCACACAGCCACTTACACACCCACTCACACACCCACCACACACACACACACAGACAACCACTCACACATCCTCTCACATACCCATACAGGCAGTCAAACACCCTTTCAGAGACCCAGAAAACCACTCACACACCCAGCCACTCACACACCCACTTCCGGGCCCAAAGAACCATTCACACACCCATTTGCAGACCTAAACAAGCTCTAACAAACCCACTAACACACCCACCACACATACACACACACTCAGTTACACATCCACACAACAACTCACACACCCATACAGCCACTTACAGACCCACATAGCCAGTCACACACCCACTCACAGAACCACTCACACACCCACACAACCCCTCATAGATCCAGAAAACCACTCACTCACCCACACAGGCACTAGACAGCTAGTCACATACTCACACAGTTACTCTCACACACAGTTACACACCCACACACTACTAACACACTGATTCACACACTGATATAGTCCCTCGCACCTTCACACAGTTACTTATACAGCTACTCACACCCGACACACATGCAGTGATACATTTATATAAATTGTAATAGGATATGTTTTTATTAAATGTGTCAAAGAGGAGGCAAGTGTGTTGGCTGCATTTGGGGGTTTGGCCACAAGGTCTGGCCACAGTGTGGGGCTTGGTTGCATGCAGGGGGTTGGCCACAGGGCCTGGCTGCAGGCCAGGCCTTGTGGTTAGCCACCCAGCCTGCACAGTGTGGGGTTGACTGTGTGCGGAGGGTTGGCTGCAGGGTCTGGCTGCAGCCAGGACCTGTGGGCAACCCCTACCTCTCACAGCCAAAGGCTGTTGTCAGCGGCAGTTGCTTTAACATATAGTAATTAAATATTACTTTATGGTAAAAAACCCTAGAAATTCACTGAAAAAAAACAAAGGTTACAGAGACATTATAGTTTCTTACACCTCTTCACTCAACTCCACAGCCTCTGTCCAGAGAGTTTTGGTTGCAGAACAAGTTACTTTCCAGGCTGTTGGGCTCTCCCTGCTGGTGGGAGGGTTCTCCTCCTCACTGGAGTGGAAAGTTCGTGTGCTTCTTAGCATCCAAGAATCTTCTTCTACTTCACATAGGATCTTGTTCTTGGTTGGTTGGCCAGCTCTGTACCACTGAAAAATAATGAAGTGAAAAAAAAAAAGAAATGATGGGTGCATATGTAAAATAGTTTATGTACATTTAACAACTTTACAGGAAGATATCAACTTAAGAGGACACAGATACATATTGTTAAGCACTTAACTACCATTTTCCTTATTTGTTTTTCCCTGTATCTTCCACCTGGTAGGGAAGCCTCCCAGGAGGGAGCAGAGCTGCTGAACTCCAGTTTGTGTGTGTCCCCCACGCCCCAGGTTTCGGCACTGGCTCGGCATAAGTCACGCCCCCTTTTAGAGACATGCCGAAGGCATGCCTAAGGCAAGTGTGTCTGTGCCCGTCCGTGCCCGAATGGCAACAGAGGCCAGGCCCTCCACTCAGTCCGGGTCGGCTCCCTTACAATATACTTCGTCTGAGTTAAGGAATTTGGCCCTATTCACCTTCAGTGACCACTGTCAGACATTGGATCCAGCGCAAGCGAGGCTTTGCTGCGGTAAGTGTTGGTTCACAGTTTAATCCCTGATGGAGCCCAATACCTTGGTGAATAAGATCCTGAAGATCTCTGCGCAGGGCATACTTTTATTCTGTTATTTGTCATTCACTAGCTAAACATAAATTAGAAATACACGATTTTCTGATTGATTACACATCTGATGCTATTTTTTTGTCTTAGACGTGGCTGACAGAATCCTCGGCGCCCGATGTACTCACAGCTATTCCCCAGGGATATGCAATTGTTAAGCAAGGCACGCCTTTGCAAAGAGGTGGGGAGTTTACAACTATTTTTAAACAATCTTTCCTCTGTTCTCTTTCGGAGGTAATAATTGCAGGAAGTGAGGTTTTGTTTTTCTCTCTGGAACAATCTAGTAACTTTACTTTCAGGGTTTTTAATTTATCACCGACAAGTCGTAGCTTCTAACTTCAAAACATCCTTAGTTAATATTCTGCTGGCCTACTTCCTGAGGTATTTGAATTTTACAGTTGTTGGAGATCTTAATCTCTATGTTGAGGATGCTGATTGTCGGGCAGCAGCCACTCTGGTGGCCGATTTAGAAGCACTTCAGCTAGTTCAATTGGTTCTTGCCCCTACCCACAGGATGGGACATATTTTGGGCCCTATATTTTCCAACTTAACCAACTTGGTTGTGGACCCTCCCCCCTTCCTATTCTGTGGTCCGATCACATTGTGGTACCTTTTCAAATCTCCATGAGCACACTGCTGCCACCATCTAGCTCTGGTCACTCAGTCATGTCACGGAGATGGGCAAAAGTGATCTCCACTGCATTTTCCCAAGCCTTGGAAATGAGCTGCCCTGTTCTGGAGGACTGTGTAGACACAGCCAACTGAATAGACTAAGGGGGGTTTGGCTAAAATTGCACTATTGGCTGAGTGTACCATCAAAAGATTAAAACCCTCGGGATTGGTTTAATGAGGAGGTGTTTGACTTGAAAAAAAGTCTTACCGACAACGCCAACTATCATGTGGCCTTGAAGGACTACCACAGGCATATTATGATTACGCTTTGCAAATTCTTTGCAGGTAAGATAGAGATGGCCCAGTACTCCTGGCAGGAACTATTTTTGATTGTAAAATCACTTTCCTTGCTAGATCTTGTCTCAGCATCGATTCCGCTGATAATATGTTATCTCGATATTTTTTTGACAAGGTTGCCACTATCTATTTCTTCTTTCCTGAGGCTGTTAGAAATACTCCCTGTCTCAAGTTTTGGTTGACTCTCTAGTGGATAGTGAAGGGCTGCACACCTTCAAATCTATCACTTCTGAGAAATTACTTTCGCTTATGGCAACTGTTAAATCATGGGCTCCCTCTGACCTGGAGCAAGGATTTAATGTTACTGCTCCACTGTTTTGTGACCCTCTCAATAGCTCTCTCAGGTTAGAACAGGTTCCTCAGGCTTGGAAACATGCCACCATAGTGCCGCTTCTAAAAAATTGCTACTGCATCCTACAAAGCCAGAGAATTTCAGGTCCATTCTGTTTCTACCTTTCATCTCAAAGATGGCAGAAAAATATATTAATCAACAACTCTCAACCTTTATTGAAGCAAGAGATCTTCTTCATAAGACCCAATCCAGCTTTCGGGCCCAGTACAGTACAGTCAGCATTTCTGCTTACTTCTGAATCCATTTGCCAGGCCAGTGACAGAGGGGGCACTACAGCCTTACGTTTGTTGGACCTCAGCAAAGCCTTTGACACCGTTTCCCACAGCCTTCTACTTTAACAGCTGTTGAGCTGCAGAACTGGTGGCAAGGCTTGACCATGGTTTTGCCTCCTTT
Source organism: Calotriton arnoldi (assembly GCA_963921515.1). NCBI lineage: Eukaryota > Metazoa > Chordata > Amphibia > Caudata > Salamandridae > Calotriton > Calotriton arnoldi. The sequence goes on from CAWUFW010015530.1 coordinate 9,795, forward strand.
TTGCATAACCGCAGCTCCGGGTTGCACAAAAGCCTTTTTCATCTAAGATTTTCTCACTGTAGCAGGGAGTACCTCAGGGCTCTTCGTTGAGCTCTACTCTTTTCAATCTGTATATGTTCCCACTGGCTGATATCATCAAATGCTATGACTTTAACATTGTGTTGTACGCCGATGATACACAGTTGATAATTGCTCTATCTCAGGATGCAGCTGATACTGCAGTTCTGCTTAGATTTTGCCTGTCGGAGGTGGCTGAGTGGATGGACCTCAGTTGTCTCAAGCTAAATGTTGAGAAGACTGACATTCTTATCCTTGGAAAGCAGCATTCAATATGGTCCTCAGCCTGGTGGCCTGAGTCGCTTGGGCCTTTACCGGTACCTAAGCCAAGAGTCAAGGATCTTGGCATCTGGTTTGACTCGAAGCTCTCATTCAATAGTCAAATCACGAACCTAGCGGATCAATGTTTTGAGATCCTAAAAACCTTAAAAAATATTCCCAGCTAGGAAGACAGTAGTCCAGTCTTTGGTCATCTCTAGAATGGACTATTGCAATATCCTGTATCTGGAAGTCTCTCAGTCACGACTTATGGACGGAATACAAAGCAAATCAAACATTCAACCCCAGTCAAGAGATCTAGGCTAAATCCATCTTTCTTTTGCTCACCATGCCACCGCAGATTAGACCCAGCCATATGTAAATCAGTCTTGACCCTGTGCCTGATGGGAACAGTCCAGCCCAAACAGCCAAGCCAGGTCCTCTCTGGACAGGAAACAAGCATCCTGGGACCGGTTTCAGGGCATCAGCCAAGCTAGCTTGAATCCAGTGGCACAGTGAGCCCGGGACCCATGTCTGGGCATACCCAGTGCACTTAGGGCGAGAAAGCATAAGACACACAGATGATGGATGGAATGCTGAGCAAATCAAACATTCACCCCCAGTCAAAAAATGTGGGTTAAATCCATTGTTCTTTTGCTCACCATGCCACCCCAGTTTAGACCCAGTCATATGTAAATCAGTCTTGACCCTATGCCTCATGAGAACAGTCCAGTCCGAACTGGCAAGCTAGGTCTTCTCTGGACCGGAAACAAGCACCCCTGGGACCGGTTTCGGGGCATAACCACTCATCAGCCAGGCTAGCTTGAACCCAGTGGCACAGTGAGCCCGGGACCCATGTCGGGGCATACCTGACGCACGTAGGGTGAGAAAGCAAAAGACACACAGTTGATGGATGGAATGCAGAGCAAATCAAACATTCAAGAGATCTGGCTCAAATCCATCCATCCCTAGGTATGGAGGTCTCCATAAACAAATCTAAGGCAGTTAAACATTCAAGGGAATTGTTTATAAATATAGGGAACAACATGTAAAAGGTAAAACATGACTGTATACATACTTGTGGAAATTGAAGTGTAACTTTGTCAACAAATTGAGAATTACATGTTTGTCTCTGTATGGTATATATTTACAGTGCAATTGTCCATCATTCAGCAATCACAGGACAGAGTCCAACCACAATAACGCAGCAAAGAAACTAGCAGTTCATGTTACAAATGAGAGCACTAGTCAATCATTCACCTGAATACCCCTACCACTGGTATGTGCTCCACCCCAGGTATCTGGATGAGGCCACAGGGCAGGTTTATCTTTACATATAAACCCCATCTCATGCCAATATTGTACAACACACTACTGTTATGTTGAACATAACTACTCAGAAATACATGAACCCCCCCTTGGTATGTTCAAAATAGCTGAAGCATGACTTAAGGATTGTAAAAGAGCCTCTAATGATGGCTCATATACAGTGTGATGAGGCTGGCTTGTTGGACATCAGAAGGGTGTGATGGTATGGGGAGATAGGTCATACCCTGGATCATCTGCAACTAAGACATCAGACTCAGTCTCGGAAATCAATTTATTCGATCTGTTTTCATACTTATCATAAAAGTTCAAATATACATAATTCATTGATTTTATGAATTAAAATATTCAGTTAAAACAGTCATTAAAAACAGTTGAAACAGCTCATAATTCATTTCAATTAATTGTGCAATTTCCTGGTCTTTAAAGAAAGGCATAAAAAGGACGCATCATAGTAACAGACAAGGTGATTAGACAAGATACGTAAAAAAACATTCCCGGGTGACATTGTCTGAATTTATATTTACGGATAATTGGCAGTAAGTACCTTTTACGGTGCTCTGAGTAGAACCTACAGAAAAAGAGGATATGTAGATCAGTTTGAGGGGATACACCATCACATGGACAGAACGGCAAGGCTTGTATAGAAAAAGTGCCTGATGGGTAACCCAACATACAAGGTATAAGATTTAATCGGAACCTGGTTAAAATGAATCTATGGCGTGAGTTTGTCACCATAGACAGGTATGTGAGTTACCCCTCACTATAGACCGGACCCTCAAGATAGGCTCGAACCATACATTTGGCATTATTATTTTTAAGCCTTTTTTCAGCCATATAATTTAAAAAGCGGGTTATGATTGCTTTTTGTTTGAGATGCTCTAGCAGTTACTTACCGTTTCAAAGATAGTATCTAAACCCAAAGCAGTTAGGCTATTTTTGACATACACGATCCAAGGGATCCTCTTTACATGTTCCAGTGTGAGACAGTCTACTATTACTTGTTGGGTGAGAATAACGGATTCCCTTCTCCAAATGGAGCGCCATAGGAGAAGTGGTGCCAAACATATCTGGTCTGATATAAAGGGGACATTCAGCTCAAGGAGGCAATTAAAATTTGCACAACTTATAGGGAGACCCACCAGTTTTTTCCAAAAAGTATCTTCTATCGATTGGATAGCTGCCGGGTTAGTATGTCTCCATACACCAGCACCATAGGTAGCTACTGAGGTAGTCTTCGCCAGGTAAACCTTTTTTACAACGTCTAGTTGTTCAACCCTAACTTTTTGATAAAAGAGTATATGGCATTAATACTTTTTTTCCAGCATTAGACCTCTGTTAGTCACCATATGAGACCATGTTGTTATTCTATCAAATGTCACCCCCAAATAAGAGAACGCATCCGTCTGTGACAATTTCCGCCCTGCTATATAAAAAGATGGTGCTTTCTTTGCCTTATGGCCTGTCACTAAAATAAAAGATTTTGTCTCGTTAGTTTGTAAATCTAATTTTTGCATAAAATATATTTCTAAAAGCTTCTGAAGTGCCAGGCCAATGCGTACAATTAGGACCGCATCATCAGCGTAAAGGAGTATGAGTATGCGGACCTTATTCATCGATTGAACATCCAGGGTTGATCCTAACAGGGGGCCTCCACACCATTAATATAAACTGAAAATAGAAAAGGGGCCAGGACACACCCCTGGAGAACACCCCTAGTGATAGGGAACCATCTAGTGCGCTCTCCTTGTTTCCCGTAACGGACAAAAGCCCCAGCCCTAGTATATAGCTGTCTGATGAAAGGGGTTATAGCTTTGTCAATACCCATCTCCTTCATGATCCCCCACAAATAATGGTGGGCAACACAATCAAAGGTTGCGGATAGGTCCATAAAAGCCAAATAGAGCATGCCTTGTTTCGCTTGTGTGTATTTACCAAAGAGCAAGCTCAGATTGAGGCACTGATCCTGTGTACCTTTGCCCTTCTTGAAACCATATTGGGTCGGGATCGGAACTTTGTTGGTGATGGCCCATTCCTCTAATCTGTTCAATAGAACTCTACCCATAAGTTTGGCAGTACTGTCCAAGAGTGAACAACGACATGAACTTCGTGTTATTATGTGATTGTATTCTAAATGAACTTCATCGTCTATACAGACATGCAGCCACTGTTAGGGGTATGTGTATCTGATGTAATGTAGTGAAGTAATGACTGACTATGTCTCAGATGTCGTTTCCCAGATGTGCATGCATAGCTGCCAAGGTTTCAGGTTGCTATGTGTGACATTCTCATAATTTTAGTGTAATTATGAGTGACATTTCAATGACTATGAGTGACACTTTCGTGTGAGCAAAATTAAGCAGCGAAGACGAGGGAAACATATAAATATTAGAAATTACACCCAAAGAAACTCTAACAAGGGTTTAAAAACTGCTGCAAAGGACAAGAAATTGAAGAGCACTTGTAACCTATTCATACTGTTAAACGAATGTGTAACCATGGCATTAAACAAGTCTTTCAGAGGCAGTACTTTATTAAAGTTCTGTGCACATAGGGTAGACAGACACCCGGGTTGGGCAGGGGCACAGGCTGAGGCAGGAAAACAACGGCTGCCAGAGCCTGATTGGACACATTGATGTGTTGCCGGACGGATCGACAGAAAGTCAATTATTAACAGATTGTCATAGCCAGGCTTTGCCGACTGGCCTCCATACTCCTCCCTGGCTATTAATGATTCGCAGTTGCAGTCCATCACAGTGTTGTCTCCAGGGCCTCTCTGTCCCACGTGGGACCCGGCCCAAACAGGATGCAAGGCCCCAACAACATTCTCACCTCAGATGTCAGTATTGTTGCCGGGTGGGTGTTAGAAAAACAAATTGATTCGTGCCTCAGCCAACGTTTGCTCACTGGGCCCCCTGGGTCCCCTCTGGGAATGAGATTTGCAGCGTGCGTGCGCTGATCGGCTCGTGCTAAGTTAGTACTTTACACAGAGAGACTAGTTAGCCCTAATTGTGGCAGGTGCATGTTTTGCGCCAGCGTGCAGAGGTTTATCACTCGTGACATGCATTTTATACCAATGACGTACAACGAAATAAACACATCCTGCCAAGAGAAAACAGGCAACTAAGAACACGTGTATGTTTAGCAGAGAACGTCTGCGGGCACGACCAAATGTTTTTAATTTCCCGGCCGTCTCCCCCACCACCACACTCCCTTCGTCTCCTCCAAACCTCGCCTGATGAAGTTACTTACCCACACAACAAATAAATCTGCGATTCCAAGTCAGTGCAGCATGAGCATTGGTTCTGCATAACGAGCAGGTTTAGGAACAGCGGTTTGGTAAGATCATGGTCACAGGGTCTGTCAAAAACTGACCGCGGTACATAAGAAATGCGCGCGGCCCGGCCATGTGCACTGTGTCCACCATCTAGTACTTAACAGTCAGTGGCAGCAGCGCCTGCACAGTGGCGGAAACTAAGTAAGTATGAAAAACAGTAAAAACTTACTTGAACAACGCCGGTGACGTTTTCTCAGTCAAGCCTGACTACACGGTCTCGTCCGGCGGGGTCACCGTAGTGACGGGGTCACGGCCGCACTGGCACACATGATGAGCTGCACCACTGCTGGCAGACTCCCCGCGCCCGCGATCATGCCAGTCATGCAGCGCTGCGGGCCATCATGCTGAGTCAGACAGTAGTGTGCGACAAATGCGCGCTGCTGTCCTCCCGCGGCACTCTCGAGCTGCCCCGCCGCTTCTTCTCTGGCGACCTCACTTCCTGCAGTGCTGCAGGACAGCGTGAGGTCACAGATTTATGGGCAGGCCCCGCCCCGGGTGTTCAATTGGCAGAGTCAGTGTGAGCTGGACTCAGAAGACAGCCTGCCGCGCGGCGCCACGCGGGCGGGCCGGGAAGTAATTAATTATGCAGCCAGGCTGGCAGGCCGCGGAGGCCGCAGTCTTAAATGTTACATTGTAGCACTGCAGCCAGCACTCTCAGTGACTCACTCAGCAAGAGCTGAGGAGCACAAGAATTTAACTGTTCCACTGCCAGAGCTGCTGGCGGCAAGTCTGGAGCAGCAGAGCCCGTGCGCTAGGACTGGTGCGCTAGCCAGTTTCAGTGGCATTAAAAATGTGTGACAAACCATTTCAGTGCGGTGATGCGGAACACCACACTGAAATGCGTTAGTGTCACACGTGATGCGTGATACTTGGCAGGACTGTTTGAAGACACAGTGTGAGTTTTAACTTACCTATTACCAACATGTCACCAAAGTCCCTTGCAACCATCTGATGTGGAAGAGATGAAAGTCAGTAGGTCTAATTGTACTGTGTGAATCCAGGAAATGTAGCATACACAGCATACACATCAGTAAAGCAACCCCTAGCAGCAAAAAGAGTTTGCAGCTTGATAGAGTGCCAACGGTGCCTGTAGATGACATTGTGTTCACTGTGGTGAGATGGCTGAAGATCCACTTCAGTGCAATCAATGACCTTCTACACTTGAGGGGCATGTTCAAAGAAAAAGGATTCCCTTGTCACCTGTTGCCTTTCAGTTAGTGACTATGGTAATACAATAAAACGGTGCACTCTGCTGGTGATGAACCTCATGAACTGTTGCAAGCATTGAGATTGGCTTGCTTGTGAGATGCCCATGGTACCCCCTGATTATCTGGAAAGACCCACTGACCATTGAATTGAGTACAGCCAGAATTTTGACATGGGTAGTTATGCCTTTGGGGGCTGTAGGTGAATCAAGTTCCTTTTGCCAGTCGGCAGCCAAGTCAAGGATCAGTTCAGCTGAGAAGTGGTATTTAGCAACGATTGTTTCCCTGAACATGCTAAAGATGTTGATCTTTTGCATGTAAACTGCTCAGATATGTTTGCTCCTTAGGAAGAGGGACAAAGATATTCACTAAAGTAGGGAACTAAAACAGCTTTTTGTTTTGTGAGTTAATGGTCAGTCTATATGTGATTAGTTGGATGGGTGGTGGACTCCTTACTGTTCACTCTCTCTGTACTTGATTTAGCAGATGTGTTGCATGTCATGTGAGCCTTGTTGCAATACTTTTTCAAGAAAGTTCCTTGTAAATTATATTTATGCTAATTATTGATATTTATAATTTAAAAAATGAAAAACAATTACAAATAATAAGTGGCACAGTCCTGTGCTTCACACCACACATTGTATTGGGTCTTCCTAATAAACAGACTTTCCTGCTTCACTCACTTCAAGGCGAACAAGTGCACAATGCATTAAATGATTCTCGCTCACTCGGGGTTTGACAAAATCCCAGAACATTGAATATGGCTCCAGTGCTTGTGGGATCTGTTGAGCAGGATGTTTACAAATGCCGATAAAGTATGGGCTCCTTTTATTAAACAGCTCTCTGCAGAGCTCACATGCCAACGATACCTGAAAGTGGGACGCATTTTAGAACGGGCAGTAAAGACCCTGACTAGTGCACCCCATGCTGCAACTGCAACTGACCGACAACAGCGCTAAATAATGAAAGAAGTTTGGATACCAAGAAATATACTTGAATGATATTACTCTTTGAGTGAGCATGCTGTCCTTTAAAGGTTTAAGAGGGTGGTAGGAGTTAACTGCAGAGAGTTGGACTGATGAAGTTTTATATCACAAGCTGGCGTTTGGGTTGTAGGCTATATTGCAGTTTAACTCACTCTTGGAATTTGATGAAATAATATTTAAAAATAACTATTAATAAAGTAAAAGTGTTTGTGCTTTAGAGAGGTCAAATAGTCTTCTTCTTTAGTGTTGATTTTTGAAGTAGGGTTCTTTCTATTGAGTCTAGATATGTTAGACCTCGGTTGCTAGTGAAGAGTCTAACTTTGAAAGCCAGGAGTTCCATTTGTTTAGTTTGTGAGGAGGGTTTTGTATTGAGGCATTGTTCCATTCTATGCTCCAGATTTACTAAGATTTTGCATCAGGGTTGCATTACCTTTGTCAATCTCATGATCATATAAGCACAAAAAGACATTTACTTTATTACATATTTTCATGATCAGCCTAATATTAATATGCTGTAATCTACACATTTTGATTGGATATTCAAAAATTAAACATTTATTCGTAGAAATTGGCGTAAGAAAAAGTTAGTGCAAAATGTGAATGCCTATCAGTCACCAGAATTTGCGTGCAACCAAACTGTCAGTAACACTGTAATAAGCCAGTTCTATTCAACATAATAAAACTGCACGATCAATGTCCATCCATGTAAATACATTCTAAACTCGTGCTCTCCCTGTTGCATCACAGAGTTACTACAGGGGGCCAGGGAGGTACTTTATCAATTAAAGAGTTCCCTTTGCTGCAGGTCCCATCAAGTTATTCAACCCCGGTACTCCTGTGAGATGTCTGTCAATGCATTTCGACCTCTATCTTTTAAAGGGGTCTCCTCAGGACTGGGAACTGGAGTGCCTGTGTGAAAATAATTGTAAAATAATCAGTCCCGGCTCTTGGAGGGAGTTCCGCCGGGCGGTGACGTGCGGCGGGGGAGGGGCAGGGTGGAGGGTAGTAAAAACCGGAATCCGGCCGAATCCAGGTAAGTTAGCAAATAAATAAATAAAACGAATTTCGTAGCGCGCGCTGCATCGCATTTGGACGGATTCCGGTTTTTACTACCCCCCACCCTGCCCCTCCCCCGCCGCACGTCACCGCCCGGCGGAACTCCCTCCAGGAGCCGGGACTGATATATACTTGTGTTCCAATTACATTTGGCACCCCAGAGAATTGTGTAAGAAAAATTCATAGTGTACCTTCATGTCTTGAGAAAAATTTGAAAATATTGCCTAGAATGAAAAAGGAGTGTTTTACGAAATATGTCTGATTTTCAATAGAGAGGCTTAAGTAAACACTTTAACTTCCATTAGGTAAGTACCTTCATAAGTTCTGCCAATGACAAAGCCTCGTTTTCCTCCCAACTAACATAAACTGTGGAGAAAATGCTATAAACGAAAGATGAAAACTGTCAAACAATGCTTTTTCTGTGGTTGGTATATATACTCTTTTCAAATTGTTCTACTGCATTGTCGGTATCTTCAATCTTCTCTCATGTCATGTTCTTTTCCTAAGAGATCACGGACACCGCCTAATGCGACCGCCATCGGGCTGCTCTTTTTCATTCTACTGAACGTGAACTGACTGATTCAATAGGCTCACCGTCATGTGTCACAGATTATATTTAAGGTTCCTGGGAAATGTAGTTCAGTGCAATCCTAGGCCTACCAAACTGATTCAAGTGGTTCACCATCATGCGTCTCCGTATTTGTTCCAGTAACATGAGAAATGTAGAACAGCATGATTCTAGGCCTGCCAATCGCGTCCAATTGAGTCAATGTAATGCATCATTTTCTTTCTGTGAAATGTAGTTATCTGTTAAAATTCTGTTGCTTCTTCATTAGCAGTCAATCATCTCAGCTTCGAAAATTAATCACTGTCCTATTTCATGGCCGAAATATGATCCCTTCTTAAATGGAGTGAGCGTAGTTATATTGTTGTTTGGAAATTTTAGACTGACTCTCCGGACCTGGCAATTGGTTTAAACTCCATTATTTCACTTGTTTATTTGGTTTTACTGTGTTTAGAGGTAGTTAATCCCACGGTGGGCCACTAATAAGTTATGAAGTTCAGACAACTCATTAAGCCCCATAATGTCTATCTCAAATCATAAAATGAGATTTGTCTCATTTCATGCAGTATCCTTTCCACATCCCCTCCCCCTCTTCTGTCAGAAGTAACTACTTCTAGAACTGTCCATTTCAAATCTTTCCCATTGTGGCCATGTGACAGAAAGTGGGTGCCCAATGGAGCTTTTGGTATTTTGCAGGGGATCCCGGTTTAATGCTGGATTATACGTTGATGAATTTAATAGTTTTGCCAATGTAGACCTTATCTTCCATAATTTTGCTGTAATTTTGCATAAGTAAGCTATAGTTTATTATGTGAGTTCTGCCAACGCCTAATATTAACATACTTTTTTAAATTAATTTTGTTGAGCTTTTATTCATTGTGAAACTTACTTTGTTTGTAGCATTTAGTAGTTTGCTGAAGTGTGTCAGTCTTCTTTTGTAGGCTTGCAACCCAGAAGAGTGAGGCTGTCCTAATTTTTAGGAACCAATTTGTTGTGGGTTTTTATGGACATTTTATACTATTTGTTAAATGGAAAAGCATTGCTATGTGTTAACTGTTTTAAGCTTAATTTGACGGGTTGATTGGAGAATATTTTTATTTTTTCACCATAAATGGTAAACACTAATTTGTGTTATAGTTATTTATTTAATGGATAATAATTTTATTTTGACATATGTTTATATGCATGTTTAAATCTGATGTAATATTATGTATTTAGAATTGTGTTGATTTTCAGTTAATCAATATTTTGTTTTTGTGGTTGTTATGTTTCTTTAGTTTTAATTTGTAGATTATATTTATGATTTTTTATTTTTGTTTAAAACATTTTTGTATTTTAGATATTTTTTCCACAATATTTTTGTCATCAACATTTTTTGTTTAATGCTTAAGTATAGATGCAATATTTTTGTTTCCAATATTTTATTGCCAATATTTGCATATGCTGCTGGATCTGATGATTATTTGGTAACATAAACTTCAAGGACTCTAGATCAACAGCTGACCTTGTAGGGGATCTCCAAACTTGTCTCAGTGACTGGAGCTGTTTAGTTCACTTTGTTGTGCTATAATAATTCCATAAATGGATCAATCATTAATTGTTTCTTTAAGCTCACGTGGTAGCAACTTTCTAAATGATTTACTGAACAACGTTTATTAAGGTACTGTGTTGAATGAATGACAATGAATGAATGAATGACAATGATTTGATATAGCGCGCAGCTACTCATCAAGAGTGTCCCGGCGCTGAGGAAAACAGGTGGCAGGACTCTGTAGCACAAACTAATCCTTAAAGAGCCAAGTTTTAAGATGTTTCTTGAAAATTGTCAGGTCAGCAGTGGCTCTCAGCGAGGGGGGTAGTCTGTTCCATGCATGAGCACCCAAAAACCCGAGAAACTGCCCTTCTATGCGGGTCAGGTGAATTTTAGGGATGCAGACAAGGTCAGAGGATCTTAAGGTCCTTGCTGGAATGTAGCGAATCACGTGCTTATTTAGATAACTGGCTCCTATGTCGTGGATGGATTTAAAGAAGATCACCAGGGCTTTAAACTTGATCCTTTCCTTCATTCGCAGCCAGTATTGGGTCTTAAGGATGGGGGCCATATGGGACCTGGGTTTAGGTCTAAGGATCGCCCTAGCCATGGCATTTGCATCACTTGCGGGCGCTGGACGAGGTAGCCGGGAAGACCCAGGTACAAGTTGTTTGCATAGTCCAGTGTTGATGTCACCAGGGCCTGAACCAGAATCTTCCTGGTATCTGATGAAAATAGTGGAAGGAATTTTTTTAGCATATAAAGTATACCAAAACAGGAACCAACCAATGCTTGGACCTGGGAGCTCATGGAGAGGGTACTGTCAATGAAAAAGCCCACAATATTTGCTCTCGTTTGGGCTGAACGGTGGGGAGACAGCTCCTCCGGTCACCATCAACTCCAATTGCTAACTGCAGGCTGGCCGAAAAAGACAATCTCAGATTTATCCGGATTGCATTTCAACTTATTCGCTTTGAGCCAGTTGAACACCTTTGAGAGGCAGGATCTAATGTTGTCTCCATCAAAGTCAGCTCCTTTATCGCAACTGAAAATCAGTTGTGTATCATTTGCGTAGGAAATAATCTTGGCGCCGTAGTCCTCTACTAAGGGTGCAAGAGGGGACAAATATAGATTGAAGAGGGTAGGGCTAGGAATGGAGACCTGGGGTACTCCTACACCCATGTGGGCTGAAAAAGTATGTATCCATATTTCCTGAGATCTGTCCCTCAAGAAGGAAGTCATCCAGGCTAGTGCCGTCCCACCCATGCCCAAATGCCTCAATCTATCAAGGAGTCTGCAATGTGGGACCGTATCGAAGGCCGCCAACAGGTCAACTAATATCAGAACTGCCCGGCCTCCCTGATCTAGTTTTTCATTTATGCGCTCTGTCACTTCCAACAGGGCAGTCTCAGTGCTGTAATTTGCCCTAAAGCCAGATTGGGACATATGTAGCAAATTGTGACTTTCTGCATGCTCTGAAATTGCTCCATTGACGTGTTTTTCTAAAACTTTAGAGAAGGCCGGGAGGAGGGAGATGGGCCTATGATTAGCCGGATCATTCTGATCAGCGGTCGTTTTTTGTAGGAGAGGTAACATTTTTGCCTGCTTCCACATATGCGGCACCTTGCCAGTCGAGAGGGATATATTAAGCACCTTATTTACTGTGGAGTTGATGGTGGGAGCTAGTGATGCTAATATTTTGGCTGGGCAGGCATCTATTGGGGAGCCGGGCTTGAGGCCTTTGATGTAAGTAAGCGACTCATCCAGGTGTAATTCAGGAATCTGTAATAATGCGGAAGTCTGCGAGGGCCCAAACTTTTCATTCAAAAGTTGATCTAAGACCTGGTCCTCCATAGGCGTTTTATAAAAAGACTGTTGGATTGTAGCAATCTTGTTGTGGAGGGACAGAGCCACATGCTTGGCCCAATCCGCTGAGTGTGGGGATTCTTTCTTAACCACCTTGGGGGAAGTAAAGGTTTTTACTAGCTTGAAAATTTCCTTTCCCTTTTTATTAGCTGTTTCAATCTTAGCATGTAGGTAGTTTTTCTTGACGTCTTTAACCTGGGAGTAATAGGATTTTAAGGCGGCCTTGTAGATCTTCCTATCTTCAGGCGAGTTATGTTTCTGCCACTTCCATTCTTGACTTCTTCATGTGCTTTTACAGGTTCTTAAGGATTCGTTAAACCATGGAGCGGGGGCTTGTCCTCCTTGAAGGACGAGAAGTCATAGGTGCTGCTGCTTCAATGTTGGCCTTGAGCCAGGATTCGAGCACAGGGGCATCGAGTTCCAGATTGCCAGATAGTACCGGGACAGAAAATTCTAGGGACTTCACCAGCTCCCGTAAGGATATTTTGTGGAAGGCTCTAGAATTTTGTTCACTCTTTGACGCTTTTGGCAACAAACCCATGCCTAGACGCGGTATCTTAAAATTTAGAAGGAAGTGATCAGACCAGCTGGAAACCCCAAGTTGATATGATGGCCCTAAAACATGCTCAATTAGGAGGTGCTCTGGTTAAAGAGCATAGGCTTTCCCAAACTAAACCTATAGCCCCCGTTTTGCAAATATATATAACTCAAAAATTTGCCCCGCAATATTATATGGTGCTGAATTGTGGGGCTATGATAATCTAACCCCCCTTGTATTAGCACAAAACAAGTTTGTTAGATCATTGGTTGGCCTCCCGCAATCCTCCCCTCTGCTGCCCCTTTTCTTAGATCTGGGCTGCCATAACATCGAGGATGCTGCACGTTTCAGACCACTGGCATTCTGGAGGCGACTTTGGACCACCCCGGAGCTTGCCCTATACGCCAAGGCCTTATTAGAAGTAAGGAGGCTGGGTCACCTACACGAGATCCCATGGTTGAAAAATATTAAAATCATGTTGTCCGACATGGGGATGAGCATCCTGTGGGAGGACTCAGACGTTGCGGTATTTCCCCTTAAGAAGACCTACAAGGCAGCTTACTGGGATATGGTTAAAAGTAAGAAGTTCTCATCTATTACAAGGCCGACACTGTCTAGGGAATTTCTAGAAGTAAAAGACGAGGTTAAATTGGAAGGCTACTGGGACCTCATTTCTAGGCCACTCGATCGGAAACTTTATCACCAGTTTAGACTAGGTTCCCTACCAGCATGGGCGGTGCGTCCATTGGGGCGTTGGGGCGTTGCCCTCCCGCCCGCAGCTGCTCCCTCGGCGTCTCTGAACGTAAGTAAACTCTCAGTTTACTTAAGTTCAGAGACGCCGAGAGAACTGACAATCATGTCAGTCAGCATGACGTCGGATCGCCCACCCCCTTCAGAGTCTGAAGGGGGTGGGCGGTCCGGTGTCATGTTGACTGACATGATTGTCAGACCAGGGGCAGCGGCACAAGTGCGCATGAGTGGGCAAGGTGAGCGAATTTTCGCCCGTGCCCAGTCATGCGTACTGGTGTCTGCTGTGGCTGGCGCATGCCCATTAGGAGAGCGAGGGTTGAGCAAAGGCTCAAACCTCGCTCTCCTAATGGGCAGGCGGGCGGAGAGTAACCATGCCCTCAGTCAATCCTGGCGCTGCCAGCAGCGCCAGGATTGGCTGACAGGGGTTTGCCACTAGTGATGCGGCTGTTCCTAGGCGCCAGAACGGACCCGAGGCGGCGCGGACCTTGTCAGGTAGGATTTGGTCTGCCCTACTCTTTAAATGCATTGCTTGGCAACAAGAAATCTCCGAAATACAAGAAAATTAATGGCTCTTTTTTTCCTTCGCTTCAGTTCTTTGTTTCAGGTGGAATTATGCTTTTTTACGTTCAGCAGAATGTCAGCAAGAGAGGCCGCAGGAAGAAGGAAGCCAGCCCCGCTTCAGGAAGAGGTGTGTGCTGGGCAGTTTCCTTTCTATTTCCTCGCAAAGTCACTTTGGATTTTTTGTCACCGTCCTTTACTTGCACACTCTGCGCTGTGAGAGGACGTTTAGTGATTTCTGCAGGTGCGGCCGGCAGACTGGGAAGGAAACGGGCATGGCTGGGGACGTCAGGCACTGAGGAGTCCCATGCCTGGTGCACGAGGGAGCGAGCAGGCATGGCTCGAGCAAGCACGTAGGATGCTCATGCAGCCAAGGTCGATATTTGGAGTCTGTTGTAAACAGCTATCGATTGAACAGTCATTTTCACAGATTGGAGAAAGGTGGGCAGTTAAATGAGCCATATATTTTATTACCAAGGAAGTGTTTCTGTCAGCAAAGTTTAGTTTTGTGCTTGTTTTAATGTGTCGTGTTTATCATTACATTTTTATCCGTGTTGTCTGTTTATACATTTGAGTTGTCTGTGTGCTTCGTGTAGTATTAACTTGTGTCTGATTAACGTTTTCATTTGTGCATCGTTTGTATCACCGTTTCTGTTGGTGCCAAATCCTTCTGTCACTTTTGTGCTGTGTTGTGTTGCTTGTGTCTATTAGTGTTTCTTGACTGCCTGATGGATGTGTATGCCATGCCTGTCTGTGTTACGTCACTTTTGGTTGTTAGTTAATGCTCTTCCTTGTCACTCGGTAGTATCTCTGAGCAGTGTGTTTTTACCCACTAGAATTCAGTTTCTGTTGGTGTAGTGTCATTTCTGGTTTGTGTTTCTCTGCTGTGAGTGCGTTTCTGGTGCCTGCCTCTAGCGAGTGTGTGCACGCACTGTGTGCTGTATACATATTTAGTCTGTTTTTGCGCTGCTCTGGGGCAAGCTTGACGTGGCACTCCTGCTGTTTACCTAATTAACGGCAGTTTGGAAGAAGATGCAAGATCTTGTACAAATGCCTTGACAGAGGAGAGATGAAGTCATGTGAACGTGACCTAGATAGTCGAGGGAGCACCTGTTGACAACACATTCGATGCTCTTTGACAAGTATATATATAGTTCTTTGCTGAATTGTTGGCGTGAAGGTGTAAACTTGTTAAGTCTTAAGATGTTGTGCTATATTCTTGGCATGTAGCTGAAGATGGCTTACCTCTATATTTGTCTTGTTAAAAAGAACAATGGTCCCTTCAACTAATCATCCACAGAGTACTTGATATACAATGAATGTAAATAAAACGTTTTTTTTAAGACCATAAGGCTGCAATATTCTCATCGAAAATAAGTGAAAGGAAAGTGCTCAATGCTCGCACATCACACACTGTGATATAAAAACACATTACAGTGCAAAAACATGTCGTCCTTATCCATACGTCTAGAGCAAAGAAATAAAAATAGTTCATTTGTAGGCTCATAGGATATATTTTGATGCCAGAGGAGAGATCACAGAGGAAGATTTGTTTAGGAACCACTCATCCAAAACTTTTACGCCCTCCCCACTTTCAAATGTCACCAGCCGCCACTGCCTACCAGTAAGAGCGTTTACGAGCAGATGGCTCACATCAGCATGTGATAAATGTATCTTTTGCCATGACCATGTTGAGACCATAGCCCATATTTTATTTGTCTGCCCAGCTTACTATCTTCCAAGGACAAAATGGCTCAAACCTGTTTGTAAGGTCTTGGGTATAAGGACCGCAAAGGAAGCTCTAAGGATTCTTAGGTCAGATACCATGGACCTTATTGTAATTGGCATGGCAACATTTTTGAGCTGGGTTTGGGCCCTTTGAGCTAAGAAAATGGGGGTAGAGTAACCTTTACTGCAATGAGGGACCATATATTAGTCTAAAAATTCTTTCTTTTTTTTTTTTTCTCTTCTCTGCTAAAACAAGGTCTATGTACAAATGGTGGTATCCTGGTTTCAGCCTATGTGATATGATAATTGTTGAACGCCATGCTGTATTTTAATAATTAATTTTAGTATTGACTATGTACAATCAAGAGTTTTAATAATGGATACATATTTATTGACTATTTTATGAAGAACTATGATTACTGTTGATTTTATTGTTTAATGCTAATTGGGAAAAATGCTAAGAGATGAATTATCTTTTTTATATATTTTTAATACTGTAATATTCTGTCTTTTGTGATTTAATAATCGAAATAAAGACTATATTGATTGATTGATTGATTGATCAGACCAGGTAATGGGGGATGGACGATCTGCCACTGTTTCCGAGTTACAAAAATTCTGATAGAGAGTGTGCCTCTTATTAAGTGTGGGAGTGAAAATATGTGGGGTCTGATTGCAGGTCAGCATAGTATCAGACAACAAGATTACTGAAGAATCCAGTGCCTTATCCATATGCAGGTTAAAGTCTCCCAAAAGGAGGAACTGATTGTATCTAAGGGTAAGCAGAGTTGTAACTTCATTGAGTGAGGTATTAAATTGTCCCGGAGGACTATACAGCAAGATTCCGGCTATACATTGTCCCGGGATAAGGTGCATCGAAAGCCCAAACATTCTGCACCCTCAATTGTGTTGAAATTTAAACACAATACTGGATTTGATGTACTTCAACTGTTGACACCTTCTTCTTCCGGGTAATATAGATATTGTGCTGGAAGATGATGCTGAACCATTTACAAGAAAATTACTACTACAAGTGCATGGTAGCAATGATAAACTATCAACCCTTTCACAGAACAGAAATGAAACATGTTAAATATACCATAGAAGGTTAGAGCAAAGCTCAAACTCAATGCATGACAGGACAACCCTATTAAAATACATGTGCACATGTGAATATCACAAAAATACATTTACCACCTCTCTTCTATTCAAACTTTCCCATCCAAGTATAGAAGATTGTCCAGGCAAAAAGCTTAGGGAATTCTTGCAGTTCCAGAAGTTCACCATGTGTGGTGCTGGACTTACACAAGTCTGAGCTGGAGTAAACTTATTGCTGGTTTTGGTCCTTTTTGGCTGTTGTAATTTTAGTAGTTCAGTTTGTGAATAGAAATGATCTTATCCATTTGAGGGTGAGTCTTTGTCCCTCCAATAACCCCTCCTTCCACTTCCTAAACCCCTTTCATTCTTTAATAAATATTCCACATTTTTAGCCACTCCTCCTGTTCCCTTTACATTTTCTACAAAAGCAAATTAGTATGTGTGCAGATATCTCCGCAGTAGGGAGGATTTCTCTGCACATAAAAGATAGGAAGGGCACAGACAGAGACCTCCACATGTAGGTTTGTAAATAGCATATGGTGATATATGAATAGTTATATTGTAGTACTACTAAATGTACTACAAATTACAGTTTGTCAATTTTCATATGGGTCTCCCAACATTATCAAATATAATCTCCATAACAAAGACTGGGGCCTACGCAAGAGCACGTTAAGGTCAGTGATATAGAGGCATGGTCAGAGGTTGCCATCATTCTGTCACCCCCTCAAACAGGGAGTCCATTGCATTACTCATGAGAATACAATCTATATGTCACACTGATCACTGAACAAAGAAGGAATGTTTTAATTCTGTGTCATTAGAATGCATGTCTCACCAAAAGCCTCTCAGGCTCATCTCCTTCAGGGTGCCTTTGAGTTTCTTCCTTTCATTACATCTGTCCTGTTGCCTGCCCCAAACTAAATTGAAATTCCCTGTTAGAACTATGGGCCTGATCTAGAGTTTGGTGGATGGGCAGTCACTTTTCCACCATGGTGGATCTGATCAGTTTATCATCCTCCGTCTTAAGGTTTTTGCCTGATGGATTGCCACCCCTCATGATGGTGAAAGGTCTGTCTGCAGAGCTTCAGTTCTCTATCGCTGGTCCCCCTCTCCTCTGTTGTTGGACACTATGCCAACAATGGGTGAACATCCTTCCACCATAATTGGAGTTGTGGATGGAAGTGGGACCCTCACGATGGAGGACAACAGTGGCAGGTGAGGTTTTGGATGGTGGGCATGTCCAATACAAACCTGATGAACATCTGCTCACCAGCAACACATGCACCTCCCTCTCCAAAAGACATTCCTCAAATTACACAAACCATTTACCAATCTCAACAAGAACCACCACCAACAGTGCTGCTTAATAATTATTGCTGAAAATGTCTGAATGACGATATCCCAAATTTTCAGAAAATTAGTTAAATTTAACGGTGGATGAGATAATTAGTGTTAAACTTAAGTTGTTTGGAGGAGTGGTCCAGACAACAACAATGAGCCAGAGAAGCCAAATGTGTTACAGATTTGCGGATAAGGTGAAATTGCTTTCAACACAAGACATTCAAAGGAAAACAATCTCAAGTGGTGAAACGATATTCAGGTGAGAGTATATTCCCTCACTTTCAGGGCACACCAAGAGCCCCTGGAAACTAGTAGTGTGTCTCCCACTTCCCCCAACATCATTTCCTGGGAGGGAAAGTTGTTGCTCATATTCCACTCTTGAAGGCATCGTGTGAGCTACAGAGAGAATGAAGACCGGTAAGTACAAACACTAGCTCCCCCACAATAACTAACTCAGACTGTCTGCATTCTGCCACCCCTAATCCCTAAAGCAAATCTCGACACCTATTCACATAAGTATGGTGCCTGATGTCTATCATAAATCATTACATTCCCTATGTGATCACAACCTACTATTTACTCACTGTGGCAAAACATTCTTCTTAAAGTAACCCATATAGGAAACTCAATTAAGCAAGTGTGATCTTACATTTGGACCGCAAATCACCCCCACCCACCCCAATGTAACTAAAACATCTATCAACCAGTGGCACAGCGAAAGATGAAAAGGCCCCCTTATAATTTAAGTTGAGGGCCACCCCCTCTACCCATTCCTACTGCTACAGTCCCATGATACCTACAGTGCACACCCCACAACCCATTGCCCTTGTGTGTCAAAATCCATCCAGGATTCAAACTGATGACCTGCAGGTTATGAGCAATTATTTATTTCGGTAACATTTACTTTTTGAACTATCCTATAACCATTCAAACTTGTGACATGTAGGCTATTGAAAAATGTGTACAGCAAACATGTTGACCACCTGATGTACCTTACCAGTATTGCAACTTGAAACCTGCAGGCATCACCATGCACCTGGACACCAATCTATAGTATCCTAGTCAATGTATTTGACTAGCAAATATAGCCAGTGAAATAGCTTAGTGCATCACCTCTAGAAAAGGTAAACCATATCCTGGAAACCCACAAGTTGATTGAGGGAAAAGGTGGCCAGGAAAGGGGTGAAATATAGCTGCGTGGAGTCATGCCTGGGTAGAATCATGAAGAGCCAGTGGCAGTCACTCTAGATTCTAAAAAAACACATGCATTATTTGTACATTATCCACCCCTAATTAAAAATTGCCAAAAAAGTGATGGTAAAGCAGTTCTGCTTTGCTTATTTTGTCACCTAAATCATTTTAAACAATCTGCTGCAGGCAGCTGTGTGATTCCTGCAAGTCTTTAAATATAATACAGGTAGTATAGCTCAAGTGTCAATGCACTTGCTAAAGAGAAAATTGTGTAGTCTCTGGTCCTAGGTATGAATAACAAAACAAGTTTATTGTGCCTAGAGCAGGGCATTGTTTGTTACATGTAGATGACACATTTGTATTTTATGAATCTAGATCTGTCAATTAATGCTGATGTTGGAGAGATCATTTTTTAACCCACCAGGTAAAAGTAACAAATGTGGTAAAGTAGGTCAGTGTGTTATGTGACTACTGAAAACAACTGCCAATAGCCTAACATGCAACTTTTTTATAATTCTGTTGGTGAAATTAGTTTTGTTGGGTAATATTACCTCTTGCTATTACGTGTCAAAAACATTGAGTTTGTAATCTCGCACAAAGGCTCAGTAGTGGTACATGCAGTTCCAAACTGAACACCATTTTCAGAGTTAAGTAAATGAAGTATCATTAAAACGTATCAGATGTTACTGTTTCCCAATTCAAACAGACTCCAATTACCCCATAAAGTAGGGTAATAGGGCCACACGTTATTTAAAACTTTTAGAAACAGGAGAGGAGTGGTCTGACGACCTGCATAATACGTTTTTTTTAATAGTTTTTATTATCATTTTACCTTTATGGTCACAATTACACAGTACATGCATCATAGTATTTGTTCGGGTGCAACAGTTTAGTACAATTGTTCAATGTCAGCTTTTAACGAGCGACATACAATTTATACATTCTATCTCTCATTTTTAATGTCACTGTTAAGCCAGGCAGGCAGATTAGCTATCTCCCAATGCATTTCCAATAGTCCAGTTCAGCATCATGATATACATTTATAAGGTGTATGCACTTATGTATAGTATTAACAGACGTTCACTCCGGGTTCTGTTGTGTGTTCTGTTCGTCTCGTTCTTCTAAATACTCACTCAGGGGCTGTCATATGTCCTTTGGCCGAGATGTAGGGGGTTGAAATTCTGCAAACAGCTCACTCGTCATGTCACAGTATACCAAATTATTAATCCAGCCCTTTATCGTGGGTTTCCTTTTGCTGCCCCATTGTATAGCTATTTCTCGCTTTGCCAGGAGCATCGCTGTTGCTACCAATCTGCGCATGCTTTTGGGGATGTTATCAACAAACCCCAGTAGTGCTAATAGTGGAGATTGTTCCAATTGCAGTGCAGTCATTCGCTGCACCTCTCTGAATATGTCTTGCCAATATGAAACAATCTTGATACATGCCCATGTCATATGTGCGAAAGTGGCCGCGTGCATGTTGCATTTGGGGCACTGTGTGAACTGATTATTGTCTATGCAGGCCATCTGTTGTGGCGTAATGTATGCTCGCCTCAAGAATTTAAAATGGATTAGTTTATGCGTGTGGTTACATGAACTAACTTCGTTTGAGTACAGCAGCTTTTCCAAATTTTACCGGTGAGGGGTCGCCCTAAATCTGCTTCCCAGGCATCACTCACCTTAGTATCTTGTGGTGATATGAGCGCCAGGCAAGCTTTATACAATCTGGAAATGATATGTTCTCCACTGTTGTCCTCAATTATAAGTGTAAGCGGTGTAAATTCCTTTGGTTCAATGAGGTATGTTGACATTGTATCCCTTAGCGCTGCTTGCATACGGGTCAGAATAAACTGGTCCATAAAAGAGATACTTTGAAACCGGGGGTCCTCTGTGCAGGAGAAGATGTGTCCTTTAGGATATAAATCACCAATTTTGGATATTTCCAATCGCTGAAGGGTACGATGTGTTAATGGATCCAGTGTAGAGGGTAGCCATGGATTAGCAAGGATTGGAAGTGCTGGGGAATATAAAGTTGCACCCCCTGTTCTTCTAAGTAATCTCACCCATGCCCAACAAGTGGTGTATAGTGTTTGGACATCTTGAGGGTCTTGTGTCATCCCAATTGGTAACAGATCCTCCAGTGTGGTGGGGTCTGCTAAGTCTCTCTCTGGTTTGGCATAGGGAACTCGGGCGTCGGGTGGTACCAGAACCATGAGTAGCTACATTGTGCCACTAAGTAGTATAGTTGTATATCCGGCACCCCAAATGCTCCCCTTTCATATGGTAAGATCAGAGTGTTCCAACCTAATCTTGGTTGTTTTCCCCCCCATATTTATTTTGTTAGGAGCGTTCGAATTTGGAGAAAAAAGGCATTTGTTAAGGGGATGGGTATGTTTTGGAAAAGATTGAGCAGGCTGGGTAGGACTACCATTTAAATAATGGCTATGCGCCCTGCTATGGATAGCAGAAGACAAACCTATCTTTCCACCTGTGCACTCAGCTTGTCTACTACAAGCCCATAATTTAGTCTCAGTATCTGCTCTTTATCCCGGTGGAGATATATTCCCAAGTATTTGGTTTCCACCTCACACTGCTGTACCGGATGATCCCCACAGTTTCTGTCGCGCACCTCCATCAGTGGAAAGATCTCTGACTCTCCCCAGTCTATATGGAGTCCAGACAGAGCCCCATACCAGTCGACTTCCGTCTAAATCAGCGGGAGGTTGTCGGACGGCATTTTTATGTATAGTACTATATCATCCGCGTATAGGGTTATTAGCAGTGAGCCATGCTTGAACTGTAGTTCTCGATGCATATGATCCTTTTTCAAGTATCTCACCAGTGGGTCCATTGCAATAATAAACAATAATGAGGACAGTGGGCATCCTGGTCTAGTGCCCCGGGATATCGAAAAAGGCTCCGTAATCGTACCATTGTAGCGGATGCGGGCTGTGGGCTCAGGGTACAATAGTTGAATCAAAGCAGAAAACCCCTTCGGTATACCCAATTTTCCCAGCACAGCATGCAAGAAGGGCCATTCCATAGAGTCAAATGCTTTTTCAGCATCCAATAGTGCAGCCACTGCTGGGACTCCTGGGTCTGTTCCATGGAGAACCGAAAAAAGGTTTGCAAATTCAGTGATGTGGATCTATGCCTTATTAATCCGGCTTGAGCAGGCAATATAATCTGCTCCATAAGGAGAGCTAAGCGGGTAGCTAGCATTTTAGCTAATATTTTAGAATCAAATTTGAGCAGTGACAGTGGGCGGTAGGATCCACATTTTCTGGATCTTTCCCAGGTTTCAATATCAGGGTGATGACCGCTTCTCTAAGTGTGGGGGGTAGGGTTCCCCCCGCCAGTGCCTCTGCATATACCTCCAGGAGATGAGGTGCCAGGAGGTGTTTATACGCTTTATAAAAGACTCCAGTGAAGCCATCTAGGCCAGGTGCCTTTGAGCCATCCATCGCTTCAATAGCCTGTATTATCTCTTCGATTGAGAACAGTTCTCTCAAGAATTGTTGGTGGGTGTCTGACAGCCAAACCATTGCTATCTCATCTAGATAGGAGGAGATGTCTCCCTGATTGTTGATGGATCTAGCAGTATACAGGTTGGTATAGTACACTAGTAGTTCCTGCACAATAGCTAGTGTGCCTACTATGCATGCACCATCTTGTCTCTGCAGTCTAGCAATATAGTTCTGGTTCCGCTGCGGTCTTAGTAATTATGCCAAGGTGCGCCCCGGCCATTCCCCTTCGCCGTATCTTTGGGCTTTTGCATACTTTCCTATATAGTGGGCCTCACGCTCTGCTGCCTCCAGTGTCAAGACTGATTTGCATATGGCTGGGTTCAAACTGGAATGGCATGGTGAGCAAAATAACGATGGATTTAGGCCCAGATCTCTGTACTGGGGTGAATGTATGACATTTTTCTGCATTCTGTCCATCAATTGTTCTTTTTGCATTTGTCACCCCGAGTGGGACGGGTATGCCCAGACGTGGGTTCTGTGCTCTCCATGCCACTGGAGTCAAGCTATCCTGGCTGATATGGGGTGAAACCCCGAAACCGGTCCTAGGATGCTTGGTTCCAGTCCTGGGAGGACCTGGCCTGGCAATTCGGGCTGGACTGTTCCCATAGGGCACAGGGTCAAGACTGATTTGCATATGGCTGGGTTCAAACTGGAATGGCATGGTGAGCAGGTACAGGTACAAAAATTCTTTATTGCGTGATTAATTAAAATCTTTGCAATATCAAAAACACATTCAAAACAATCTATATTAAAATTCTCATAAAATTACAATTAGACATGGTAGAGAGTTCCTTTTCTGTGCAAGGTTAAAATACAATAAACAAGACAGAACAATTCCAGATTTAACTATTGTTAAAGTCCGCTCTCACTGCCTTAAAACATAAAGCTCATTTGCTGTCGGTACAATAGTCCACATTTTAAAACTTTAGGCCAAATTTATGCAATCTGGCTTATGCTGCTTAGTCTTTCTTTTGAAGTAGCATGCTTTTTCGGAACGTCAGAATAGTAGATAGGTTTGCCCTGTCTTTTGCTATATTCATAAATCGTACTAGCCTGCATGCTAGTTGAATATCGTTTCCATCCAAGCTGGCAATTAATGCTTGCCTGCGTGTTCGTATTCCTCTTTGGTTCCACTGCGGTTTTAATAAAAGTCTTCTCTCGTAATTTAGAGCTGTGCAACTGCACAGTGTATGCAGGACGTCCTCTGTAAAATCGCCGCAGGTTCTACAGTTTATTTCTGTTTCTATACGTTCCCAAGGTGGCAGATGCTGATTTACAGGTAAAATTCCCAACCTCAATTTTAAGTAGGACTCCTTCGATTTTCTTGAGAAGCCTGTTCCCAGGTAAGCTTGTGGCTGGGCCTTTTGTAACTCTGAATCACAAACCAACCGTGGGCCCTCTTGGTCAATGTAGCCTTATCTTCCTCCAAAGATAGTAGCTTAACTGTTTTGTTTACTAATTTCTTAATGGTTTTCTGAGGTCCGTTGAGATCCCAAAGATCTTGTAGGGCAAGAGATGTTATTGCAGTTTGGAGGTATATCATTGCAGGACCGTCTTTTTTCCTTTGTAACTCCTTCCATAAAAATGAGTTCAGAGAGCCTTGCTCTGCTCCCTTTATCTTGTGCCAGCATTTGATGTACGCTCCTTTTCGAGCTAATTGCTGTTTTTGGAGGCCAAATTCTAGCCTTAATTGTGCTGGCGATGTATACTGTGGGAGATTGAATATTATTCGTATTGTTTTTGAGATCACTTTGTCCAAGATTGACTCGTCTCTCCCTCTCATACTTTCACTGCCATAAGTAATGGATGGTAGCAGTTTTGCTCGGAGTACTTCTAATAACGGAATTAGACTTGGTCCTGCTATTTTTTGCTTGAGGTTTTTAATGCCACTGCCAATGCGATCCCTCTTGTTTTAATCAGTGCTTTTTGTTGTCCGAAAGATCCCCTTCTATCAAACGTTATTCCCAGGTATTTATATTCTTTAACCACCTCCAGTTGTTGACCTTGCAGTTCCCAATTAAGATAGTATTTTTGTCCTTCCCATTAAGTATCATCACTTTCGATTTATCTAGGTTTATTGATAACCCATTCTTATCTGAGAACCTGCTTGTGGCACTTATAAGATATTGCAACCCGACAGGGGTTCTACTTATCAATATCAAATCATCCGCATACAATAGGTTCGACAATGAAAGACCTCCCAGATTTGGGGCATGATGGACGCAGATGTTAAGCTCTGACGAAAGGTCGGAAAGAAAGAGATTAAACAGGGTCGGGGCCAAAACACATCCCTGCTTCACCCCCTTTGTGGTCCTTATTTTTCGTGACAAACAGTTACCTGATCCTAATTTTATTTGCACCCATGTCTCTGAATGAAGTGAGATCAATAGGTTCAGGAGTTTCGGCTCTATGTCCCAGCCGGCTAGTTTGGCCCATAGTTTCCCCCTGTCTATACTGTCGAAGGCCACCAAATAGTCGATAAAACAGACGAATAATGGCTTATTAATTTTTAAGGTGGCATCTGTTAACAATGAAAGAGCTAGAATATTAGACACTGTCCCTGAGTTTTTTGAAAGCCAGACTGGTTAATCGGGATTATGCCTTTCTTTGATGCCCATTCAGTTAATTCCTCCAACAGAAGGCCTGCAAAGTATTTAGCGTCTATATCAATTAATGCTATAAGCCTGTAATTCTTTGCCTGATTTCTGCTGCCTTTTTTATAGATGGGGAAATTATTGATCCCTTCCAGGAGTCTGGAATTTTTCCTACTTTTAAGATGTTTTTAAAAAGGGCGCTTAATTGCTCTGACCAGTAGTTCGAATCCTGTTTATATAGAATTGGAGGTACTCCATTAGGCCCTGGGGCTCCTTCTTTCCTACCCTTTGTGATTCGGTTCTTTATTTGTTTAATTGTGCACAGAAGAAGGACCTCTGCATCTGCGTGATTTTGGGGTTGTAGACTATAATTGATACTTCCAATATTTTGAGAGATTCGACCTGTATCTTTGTTAAAGTGGTGGAGCAAGTAATTTACCCAGGATTCCTCGGTTATATACGAGCTGATTTTATGAGCCCTTGGATTTTCTAAGTTGTTAACTGTGTGCCAAAATCTTGCACTGTTATTAGATTTTACGTCATATAGAAGTTTGGCCCATATCTTCTCTGCGGATTCCTGTTTCGTTTGCCAGATGTAATGATTTTTTCTTCGCTTTAACTCCCTTAGCTCTGTCTGTACGGCTACATCAGGGCCCACCTGGCGCAGTTTGCGGATCTTTCTATTGATTTCCCTTTTTATTTGCCTTATTTTAAAGCTTTGGCTTATTGAAAGATTTGATCTTTGATCCTTTGTGTGCCAGCGTGGTGTGTGTTCTTCATTATTGTAGCCGGATTTGGCTTGTTTCGTTCCTGAGTTTGAATTAGCTGAGCTAAAGTTTTTTATAAATTTCTCCCAGTTGTTAATTCCATCACCTTCCTGTTGTTTGTGGAATTCCCAGCAGAATTTTGCCTCATCCTGGAGTTTTTCGGGGTTGTCCGTTTTGCATTTGATCCTCTTAAAATTTGATGTTACTATTAAATTTTGAGGTTCAATAGGGGAATTTAATGCGGTTCCGTGAGCCATGAGTGTAAGCTCCTATGGCATGTGATCACTGCACTCTTGTGTCCCGATCTTAAAGTCAATAACCAATTTGAAAAGTGAAAGAGATAAAAAGGTGTAGTCTATTACTGAACTTACTCTTAAGTTGTGGTAGGTGGCTGATTGAGGGCGGTCTCCAGGAAATCTGCCGTTTGATGCTATCAGGCCTAGACTTGTTAGCTCCGCCAGTAATTCTTTAGATGTCTTAGTTTGTTTACCCCATTTGCACTCTTCTTGGAGTAGGATCTCCCAATCGGGCGGAAATTCTTCGACCAGCTGATCGTTCCGAGCTTCCCGAAAGTAGCATATTAAAGTCTCCTGAGACAATGTAATTCGATGTCTCCTCCTCCGTAAAGAGCCTCGTTAGTTCTGAAATTAGAAATTTTGCACCGGATTTCTTTCTACTTGGGTGTAGATAAATATTCGCCAGATTTAACCGCTGTTTGTTTTGTCTACAGCCTGTTATCTCGATCTGTATTATATTAATTCCATTATTTGCGATGTTCTTCTTTACTAATTCTTTGGCTGTAGTAACCGATTTTATTGATGCGTATATGATGAGACCTCCTTTCAAATGTCCAAACTTCGAGCTTCTGCTGGCTGGTAGATGGTACGACTTATAGCCTAGTAAATGAAAAGGCTCTGCTAACCAAGTTTCTTGGAGTAGAATTAAGTCGAACTGCTGGAAATACTGTAATATGTCTGGGTTCGTAGTTTTGATCCTAGACCATTTACATTCCATGAACAAAGTTTTAGATTTGAAACGTTCTTTAGTTGTTCCTTGGTCTGTCATTGGCTAGAGTGTCTACTATTAATAACTTTGGATACCCAAGACCAGTCACTTGATGTATTTATCTCACAGTTATCCCCAGCTCTCGATATAGGTCTATCCGTGAGCTCCACAGTGATGTTACGGGCACCTTTTAGCACAGATTTTGTAGGCAAACCCGCCCTTGATATTCCTGCAAAGTTTTCTTTGCAATCATGGTAATTACGCAAGAATGGCTCCGGGTAACCTATTTGTTGGACAAGTTTTATGCGGATCCCCCAAACTTCTAACTGATGAGCTTCCTTTAATATTTTTCTACTATTTCCCCGGTGGTCCAAGTGGTCTTCGTTATTTCTTGTTCTGACAGATATGTCAGTCGTACAAATTCCACGGAGTCCAAATCTTGTGTAGCAATGCCGGCTAAATTATTAATGGAAGTTAGCAGTTGAAGAATATTACTTCTATTTAAGATATCTCCCCGCCCTTTAGATTTAAAATCCGGAATGAATAGAATTGTTTTTGAGGAGTTCCGCCAAGACCAATTCGTGGTTAGTGCGGTTCTAGAGTCTTCACCGTCTCCCTGCAGCTTTTGGCCTGGTCGGAGCTCATATCTCTTCTGGTTTACTTTATACGTTTCGTGGTTTATATCATCTGCTTCTAATTCTACTGGCGTTGTAAGTACTTTTTCTACTGCAAACTCCTGGCTGTTGGATCCCCTGATTTTTAAAGTTTTCTTTTGCTCCTCCAGTTGATCTGTAGGGTTATTGATTACTAGTGGTTTATTTTCGATCGGGATTTTCTTACCAGCACTTCCGTTGCAGGTGCTTCCCCCCGTTTTTCCCTTATTCGCTTTGTCTAAGTTGAATACTGTCAGGTTTTTTGTTGGTGAGGTCTCTCTTTTTTGCAAAACTGACTTATTTGTATGCGGAGATGGATTTCCTACATTTTCCGGTCCGCTTGAGTGTGGTTTCTTACCAGTTTCCGGCATCTTTTGTGAAGTTGGTGTATCATTAATTTCATTTTTTGCCATTCGGTCCTCTGATGGACTTTTGGTCACTATTTGGAAGAAGGTTTTTATGGAGGAGGTTTTATTCCTCCCTTTTCTCTTCGTTTTGCGTCGTTGTTTCGATGTTTTTCTTTTGGGGAACTGTTCGTCCCCTTCATCTGAGTTCCTTTGCTGCTCAGCTTGGCTACATAACTGGTGCTTTTCTAGTAGCGGTTTTTCCTGGGGCTCTAAAGGGGCCGACCCTGTGGGAGTGCTCCCCTTAGGTTACCTAGGTTCCAGAGTGAATCTTGAAATGTTGGCCGAACAGAAACTTCTTGTTTAATGAGTAATGTATTTTGTGCTGCTCCTTGCGTTTTTAGTTTATCTTGAAGTGAGGATTCTTCTGTAAAATTGATGTGAGGATCGCTTTCTAATGGGCTACGTTCTTCACCTCTGATACCTTCTGTTTTATAGGCTCCGTTCTTATTGCGGTTCGCTTTCTTTATATCAGTTAGAAGGTCTTCCATTACTACCGGTAATGTGGCTAGTTTGTCCAAAATTGAGTAGCAAGCACAACTTGGAGGGCTTATTACCGTTTCTGATTGAACCCTCTTGATCAGATTGTTCAATTCCACTAATTTATTGTCGATACTTGTGACGTGCATTGCTAGACAGTTGAGAACGGTTAACTGGATATCCATCTTATCAGAATGGTATTCCATGGCTTTTGTTGATAATTGCATGGTGTTAAGTAGGGATTTCCATAATTTGTTCTCTTCTGTAAGTGAATCCTTGGACTTGTCCTTAAGGAAATTTCCGGCTTCTTGCTGTTTTGTGTCGTCATTTCCTAAGGAATATGTTGTAACCATTTTTTCCCATTCCTCCGCTGTTAGAGAAGATATGCTACTTTTTTGGTGACTGGGGATCTCCTCTTGTGCCACTCCAAACGGCTCTGCTCTACTAGTAGAGGTCTTGGGGGTGGAAATTGATTGATGACCTTCCAGCTCTTGGGCATCGTGGTTAATAGCCGATGGATCATTTTTCTGATGCTGGCGATTCTGTATTATCATATCCAAGTTAGTATGAGAGGGAGATAACTCACCAAAGGGCTTTTGAGGATCCGTTCCTTCCTCAGGGTCCATTCCTTCCTCAGTAGTTGTCACTGGACGAGCTATTGTCAATAAGTCTCGTTTATATTCTGAAAAAAATGTCTGGGATAGGAACTGTTCCTCTTGCGTCTGGGTTTGTCCCCTCTCTTTCTTGCATTAATTGAAAGGATGGAAGAAATATTATTGCTGGTTCCAGTGGGAGGCTTGATGCTTCCGGGCGATTGATGACGGAGTAGTTTCCCAGTTTTTGCTTGGCATCATTGCTTCCATTTTCGAACAGTTTGCTAATAGAGTCCTCCTTCCACGCCTTACGAGCTTTGTTGCTAAAAACCTGTATTGGAACTGCATCTTGGACTGGGGCTTGGTTGTAACTTGGGGTTCCTCCTTTGGCTCCATCTACTCCTTCTGTTATTGAGGCTCGGTTCGGCAGATTTCCATTGCCGTTTCTCTGAATGGCCTCTGCTGGTCGGCCGGTTCGGACTGTTGTCTCTTTCCCTATTTGAAAAGTTTTTCGGGATCTAATGGTGAGGGAGTCCCCTTTGTATTTTATTAGAGAAGTTTAACACTGCCCCTGCGTCTTTTACAAAGGAAAATTTAGAATAGATTTTGGGTTGGGACAATGTTTTTGACATTTTTGGGACTCCATTGGTTTCGCTATCCAAATCTACTAACACTCTGTACTCCTGGTTTGCCGTTAAATCTGTTGCTCCCCTCCCGCGTTTTCGCGGTTACTGATGGGAGTGTTGGAAGGTTCTTTGAGGATCTTATTTTTCTTTTTCCGATTATTTATGACACTTGAGATGCTCCGCCTTTCTCTCCCAGACCTCATTTCTGTCCAGTTTTACCTAGTTCTTTATTACAGTTCTGTGTCACTACTTGATTGAGTCACTGCTTGGCTGAGTGATAAATGAATTTGAAGGACCTTGCACCTTGCACTTAAATCAGGGATTTTAATGTCACAAATTTTAAGTTTGAACTTATGTTGTTAGCGAGTTAGAGCGAGTTGGAGCTTTTCAAGCAAATTGCGATATTGAGCTCTAATCTCTTGTCGCTTATCTACAGATTATGTAAAGTAAATTCTGCTGGTACACTGATAGAGGGAAGGTGGGAAGAAATAGAAGGGGAAGCAGGATGCTGGGTCAGCGTTGCTCACCTCTCATTCTTCCGCCTCCACCTCTTTGCTTCTCAATCCAAAAACTCCTCCTGCCTGGCTCGTCGCTATTTTGTTTGACCGGGAGCCCCTGGGCACCCCTCTCCCCGCCGCTGCACTCCCAAGGCCCTCCGAGGCCCTGGATCCTGGCCCTCTCGCGTGCCCCCTGTGCTCTATACGTCGACCGTGCCCGTGCCCCGGTTGTCTCAGGCTAAGGTTCTGTGCCCGGGGGGCTGGTGAGCAAGGGAGCAACGGTCGATAGCACAAGGGAGGCAAGCAGCCTTTGGACTGTAGGAAGTGGGCTGTAGGGAGTGAGGCCGCAGGAGTAGCGGGAGTCGGCTTGCCTTGTACCTGTGCAGAGTGCCAGTTGATGGTCCTCAAGAGCCGGTCTTGCCTCGCAGGCCACGGCGTCTCCTCGCCGTTCCACGCCAAAATTTTGCGTCGGCGGCGCTGGATGCCGATCCTTGTTGCAATCCTTTGTGCCGCCGGCCTGTGGTTGCCTCGGGGCCGCGACAGCCGTGACAGCCACAGAAGATACAAAACCGGCTCAAAATACAGCTGAATGCCGGTCCGCGTGTGCCGCAGTAGTGAATTGCCTCGGGGACCCGGAGCGGGCGGCCTCAGCTTCACCTCTCCTCTCCTCCTTCCGATTTCGCGCCACTTCGGAAAAACCTGGACTGGACCACGACTGAAATTGCAGGTACTCAGTGCTCCTAGGGCTAGAGGTTGTGTCTGTCCGGAAGACCGGGAAGGGAAGTAAGAGACTGCAGCTAGGCAGAGGTCACAAAAAGTCCAAGGCAGGCATGCATGGTGAGCAAAATAATGATGGATTTAGGCCCAGATCTCTGTACTGGGGTGAATATGACATTGTTCTGCATTCTGTCCATCAATTGTTCTTTTTGCATTTGTCACCTAGAGTGGGATGGGTATGCCCAGACGTGGGTCCCGTGCTCTCCATGCCACTGGAGTCAAGCTATCCTGGCTGATGAGGGGTGAAACCCCGAAACCGGTCCTAGGATGCTTGGTTCCAGTCCAGGGAGGACCTGTTCGGGCTGGACTGTTCCCATAGGGCACAGGGTCAAGACTGATTTGCATATGGCTGGGTTCAAACTGGAATGGCATGGTGAGCAAAATAACGATGGATTTAAGCCCAGATCTCTGTACTGGGGTGAATGTATGACATTGTTCTGCATTCTGTCCATCAATTGTTATTTTTGCATTTGTCACCCCGAGTGTGACGGGTATGCCCAGACGTTGGTCCCGTGCTCTCCATGCCACTGGAGTCAAGCTATCCTGGCTGATGAGGGGTGAAACCCCGAAACCGGTCCTAGGATGCTTGGTTCCAGTCCAGGGAGGAGCTGGCCTGGCAGTTCGGGCTGGACTGTTCCCATAGGGCACAGGGTCAAGACTGATTTGCATACGGCTGGGTTCAAACTGGAATGGCATGGTGAGCGAAATAATGATGGATTTAGGCCCAGATCTCTGTACTGGGGTGAATGTATGACATTGTTCTGCATTCTGTCCATCAATTGTTCTTTTTGCATTTGTCACCCCGAGAGGAACGGGTATGCCCAGACATGGGTCCCGTGCTCTCCATGCCACTGGAGTCAAGCTATCCTGGCTGACGAGGGGTGAAACCCCGAAACCGGTCATAGGATGCTTGGTTCCAGTCCAGGGAGGACCTGGCCTGGCAGTTCGGGCTGGACTGTTCCCATAGGGCACAGGGTAAAGACTGATTTGCAAATGGCTGGGTTCAAACTGGAATGGCATGGTGAGCAAAATAACAATGGATTTAGGCCCAGATCTCTGTATTGGGGTGAATGTATGACATTGTCTGCATTCTGTCCATCAATTGTTCTTTTGCATTTGTCACCCCGAGTGGGACGGGTATGCCCAGACGTGGGTCCCATGCTCTCCATGCCACTGGAGTCAAGCTATCCTGGCTGATGAGGGGTGAAACCCCAAAACCGGTCCTAGGATGCTTGGTTCCAGTCCAGGGAGGACCTGGCCTGGCAGTTCGGGCTGGACTGTTCCCATAGGGCACAGGGTCAAGACTGATTTGCATATGGCTGGGTTCAAACTGGAATGGCATGGTGAGCAAAATAGCGATGGATTTAGGCCCAGATCTCTGTACTGGGATGAATGTATGACATTGTTCTGCATTCTGTCCATCAATTGTTATTTTTGCATTTGTCACCCCGAGTGTGACGGGTATGCCCAGACGTGGGTCCCGTGCTCTCCATGCCACTGGAGTCAAGCTACCCTGGCTGAGGAGGGGTGAAACCCCGAAACCGGTCCTAGGATGCTTGGTTCCAGTCCAGGGAGGAGCTGGCCTGGCAGTTCGGGCTGGACTGTTCCCATAGGGCACAGGGTCAAAACTGATTTGCATACGGCTGGGTTCAAACTGGAATGGCATGGTGAGTGAAATAATGATGGATTTAGGCCCAGATCTCTGTACTGGGGTGAATGTATGACATTGTTCTGCATTCTGTCCATCAATTGTTCTTTTTGCATTTGTCACCCCGAGTGGAACGGGTATGCCCAGACGTGGGTCCCGTGCTCTCCATGCCACTGGAGTCAAGCTATCCTGGCTGACGAGGGGTGAAACCCCGAAACCGGTCATAGGATGCTTGGTTCCAGTCCAGGGAGGACCTGGCCTGGCAGTTCGGGCTGGACTGTTCCCATAGGGCACATGGTAAAGACTGATTTGCAAATGGCTGGGTTCAAACTGGAATGGCATGGTGAGCAAAATAACGATGGATTTAGGCCCAGATCTCTGATTGGGGTGAATGTATGACATTGTCTGCATTCTGTCCATCAATTGTTCTTTTTGCATTTGTCACCCCGAGTGGGACGGGTATGCCCAGACGTGGGTCCCATGCTCTCCATGCCACTGGAGTCAAGCTATCCTGGCTGATGAGGGGTGAAACCCCAAAACCGGTCCTAGGATGCTTGGTTCCAGTCCAGGGAGGACCTGGCCTGGCAGTTCGGGCTGGACTGTTCCCATAGGGCACAGGGTCAAGACTGATTTGCATATGGCTGGGTTCAAACTGGAATGGCATGGTGAGCAAAATAACAATGGATTTAGGACCAGATCTATGTACTGGGGTGAATGTATGACATTGTTCTGCATTCTGTCCATCAATTGTTCTTTTTGCATTTGTCACCCCGAGTGGGACGGGTATGCCCAGACGTGGGTCCTGTGCTCTCCATGCCACTGGAGTCAAGCTATCCTGGCTGATGAGGGGTGAAACCCCAAAACCGGCCCTAGGATGCTTGGTTCCAGTCCAGGGAGGACCTGGCCTGGCAGTTCAAGTTGGACTGTTCCCATAGGGCACAGGGTCAAGACTGATTTGCATATGGCTGGGTACAAACTGGAATGGCATGGTGAGCAAAATAACGAAGGATTTAGGCCCAGATCTCTGTACTGGGGTTAATGTATGACATTGTTCTGCATTCTGTCCATCAATTGTTCTTTTTCCATATATTCAGCCAGCAGTTCTGCCCTCTGGTTCAAGTATTTCGGGGCATCTTCCCTCCCCCTCTCTATGCTTTCCCTATCTAGCTCTACAAGGTTGCCCTCGAGCCTGATGAGGGTTCGCCGCAAGTCCCTTAGGACTCCAGTTTGCATGGAGCTGCAGACTCCCCTAAGGTAAGCTTTAAAAGCTTCCGCCAGGGTGGCCTGTGCCGTGACTGACCCCTTATTGTTGTCAAAGTGTTCTATAATTGCTGTGCGCAACTCAGTCCTGAAGACAGTGTCTTGTCATGCTGTGGAAGGGAATTGCCATTGCATTTCAAATCCTCCTTCTCCAGGGACTTGCATTGTTATGAGCACTGGAGAGTGGTCGGACAAGGTGCGGGGTAGGTGCTTAGTAGTTTGGACCCATGGCATAGCTGACTCGGATATCAACCAGTAATCCAGCCTCGTCCAGGTGTTGTACTGCTGTGCGTAATGGGTGTAATTAGTACCTTGTGGGTTCCTTTGCAGCCAGGCATCTGTCAGTGCGTGTGTTTGACACATCTCCTTCAATATCGTGAGTGATCCGGGCTTGTTGACAGGAGCTGCAGTGGTGCTGTCAAGCATGGGATCTAGCAGGATATTGAGGTCTCCTCCTAGAAATATATTGTCTGTGTCCACTAGGTCTATCTGCAACCTTAATCGCTGGTAAAAGGAAGGATTATCTATGTTTGGGGAGTACACGCTAACAAAAAGGATATTCTGCCCTGCTAGGCAGCCCAACACCAACAGGAACCGGCCTTCAACATCAGCAACTGTGGAAATGTGCTCAAATGGTAATGTTTTATTGATCAGAATGAATACTCCCCGGGAGTATGAGCTATAGTTTGAGAAATAGCAGTGTGGTCCCCAAGCAGTGGCACACCTGGATGGGTTAGCAGGTGGTAAATGCGTCTCCTGCAGGTATACAATGTCAACCTTATGTTGCAGTAAGTTTTGGAGTACCTGTCCACACTTTCTCTGGTTATTAAGTCCCTGCACATTCCACGTTAACATGGTTATGTCTGTACAGGGAAGGATTTCTACCTGCTGTGCTATTCTTTATGCTTAGTTAGGTAGTGATGCATTTTCATACATGTTGCAGTAAGTGGGATTGTAGACCAACAAACCTGAACAATAACTACAAACAGTCTAAATCCTTCTTTACCGATCCCCCCTCCCAAACCTAGTAGCTGTCTACCAGGTTCACTCCCCATGATCCCATCATTCAATTTTACATTTTCGCTATGTCTACATGGCAGATAACTCAATTCAATTTCCATTGTGATATCACAGGGGAGGCGGCAACGCTACGTGAGCCCCCCGCACATCAATATATTATTCAAATCAGGCCTTACTTAGCCGCATCCAGAGGTTACTTACTAATTACCAGCTCTAAATCAGCATATCATGGGAACGGGTCAGTCATCAATTGGCATCAACAGTTGTGTCCCAAAAAAACAGCAGTGTGGGTATTAGCCTCAGCTGGGTGTAAATAGGTCCACGCTTGCGCCTGAGTGGTTGTCTGGTGATGAACTACCCGGGGATGCCCCTCTGGTCGCCGCCTTTCCTCCGGAGTATTGTCTACAAAAGTTCTGAACGTCCATGGGGTTATCAAACATTCACATCAACTTTGAGCCACGCTGGGTACAACATTCCATACCGCAGTCTAAGGTTTCGTAGTGTCGCTTTCACTCCTGTGAATTTGCACCTAGCCTCCTGCACAAGCATGGTGAAGTCTGGGTATATGCATAGGGATGATCCTTGCCATGATAGACCCCTAGTTTCATGGGCTTAGCGCAAAACGGTGTCCCTTTTCCCTAGTGTTCCAGTTAATGTCCCTTCTGCAATGGTGCCGGTTTGCGCAAGTTCTTGATTCTTAATTGTGTCAAAAGGCAACTTCCGTTGTTCAGGATCTCTGCGTGTCATCCCCTTGGGGCACGTGCCACCCAGCTGCTCAGGCCTTTTTTATTGTCGTGTGGGTGCGATCTGCACTCTTGTTAGGTAGCCACTTCATGCGATGTCTACTCTCCATATAAGGCTGCAGCTAGGTGGCCCTGTATGGGCATGTCGCTGAGTGTTCAGGTTAGCCCCTGCTTGTACGGTGGTTTTCCTTCATATGTCTCATTCAAATCAGCGGGTACAAACTAGTGGAAGGGGGGTCCGCGTGCCTATCGCATTATAATGTGGGATCTCCGCATTCACCAACACTGCATGCCTGGTGTTGCAGCTCTATCCTGCAGCTGTATGGCTGCCTCCCCTTTCCCCCTCACCTCCGCTCCGAATGCCCTCTGGGTGTCCCGCTGTGTTCGCTCGTTAGCAGGCGATGGGGTGCAAAGGATCGGTGCCTCACTACCTTCCTCCCGGGCCTCGTATGTGCAGGATGGCAGGCAGTATCCCGTTATGCTGCAGTTACGCTGGATCACCGTGCTATTATTGGGCTTCCAGGGAATCGTGCTTGCAGGGGGTACGTGCTCTGCAATTTCGGTTACGGGTGCAGGCCGCTCCTCCCTCTCAGCCTCCCGGTCTGTAGTGCAAGCAGTGTTCTTACCGCGGCTGGGCTTCGCAGATACCCTTGTCCGGGGGAGGCGATTTCAACAGCGGGCCACAGTCACCAGTCCAGGTGTCATTCATAGAGCTCCAGTTTGCTCCGGCCGGCAGTTAGTCATTTCCCCAGCGCATATCTCATCGGATCTCAGGCGCCATTTTGACTGCGGTGCATCAGGTGGTGCTCGGCTGCCGGCAGTTTCCAACGCTTGTTTGAGGCATATAAACGTGATCACAGGTCGCAGTATCCATTCCGTGCTCTGGTCTGCAGGTTTCTTTAGGCAATGATGCAGTTTCCAGTCCGCATTTTATCGATGCTGTGCAGGGTTCTCATGGAGCTTCAGCTCCGAGCGGCCATTACAGTCGCTGGTCAGGCCACGCCCCACCTGCATAATAAGGTTATTGTGAGCTATAGAGAAAAATTTAATTAATGGAATTATTTATATAAAATTATATTCCTGACATTACTACGCAATACACACACATCTACATATCTAACATATATAACGTTCTTGAGAAAGTCAGAAAAAAAGACCTTAAATATCAGTTTACCTCTAACAAATTTATGAGGTGACAAGCTCTGTCTTTCCTCTCCTTAATGGGCTTCTCCACATAGGGTAATGAGACATAATATCGAATTCAAAATATAGAATTGACAGAATATCGAGTACAAAATATAGAATGGACATAATATCGAATGGACATATTATAGTGGGTAATAATATCGAATTGCAGGTAAGTAATATCGACAGTCAAAATATCAAAGTACATAATATAGGCATTAAAAAATATCGATTTTTTAATAATATCGAATTTTTTAAAGTGTTTTGTATGTTAGTATATGTGTTAAAAGTGTATAATATTTTTGTAATGTATGGTTAATTATTATTTTAAGTTAAGAAATGTATGTAAAATAATTTGTGCGTATTTTACTTCCACAGCGGGTTGTGGGTTTATAGGGGATTAGGGTGGGAAGTAATTTAATTATAGTAAATTAGATGTTAATTTTTAGGAATTAATAATTATTTTTAAATTATTTTTGCGTTTTAGTTCTGTAGCGGGTTGTGGGTTTATAGGGGAATAGGGTGGGAAGTAATTTAATTGTAATTAGGTGAATATTTATTTTTATTTATTGGTATTGATTATTAATTCATTGCTAAATAAATATTAATTGGTCATTAATTTTTAATAATTGGTAATTAATAGTAATTAATTGATTAATTGATAATTATGTTAATTGTATTAATTTATTATTCAGAGCGGGTTGTGGGTTTATAGAGAAATAGGGTGGGAAGTAATGTAATTGTAATTAAGTAAATAATTATTTTTATTTATTGGTATTGATAATTAATTTATTGTTAATTAAATATTAATTGGTAAATAATTTTTATTAATTGGTAAATAAATTTTAATAATTGGTAATTAATAGTAATTAATTGATTAATTGATAAATATGTTAATTGTATTAATTTATTATGTGGAGTGCGTTGTGGGTTTATAGGAGAATAGGGTGGGAAGTCATTTAGTTGTAAACAATTAATTATTGAAAATATTTTTGTGTATTGATAATTAATTTTTTGTTAACTAATTATTTATTGGATTTTTTTGTATTACTTAATACATATTTGGTTTTGAAAATTAATTGGTTGTTAATTAATTATTCATAGGTAATTAATTTTTAATAAATATTTTTTTTGTTGAAATTTATAAATATTTAATTATTAAATCAATTTTAATTGATAATTAATAGTAAATAATTATTTATTGGTTTTGATAATTAATTTATGTTTATTTAAATATTAAATAATTAGTTTCCCTACTATTGCACTCATTGGAGTAGGAATAGTAATTTTTACCCCGACGCTATCCAACGCTTTTCCTACTGTTGAACTCTCTGGAGTGGGAATAGTAATTTTTACCCCTACGCTATCCAACACTTTCCCTACTATTACACTCGCTGGAGTGGGAATAGTACATTTTACACTCCCGCTATCCAACAGTGATTTAATTTTTTTAAAGTTATTACATATATAACATTTATTAAATTTAACATTTGTTAAACAATTTTAAGTATGTTTTAATTAATTATATTTATTATTTAATTACGTTAATGTTACTTTTAACATATTTTAAAAATTCGATATTTTTACATTCTATATTTTGACAAACGATATTTTGTATTCGATATTTTGGTACTTACCTGTTTGTAGATAGGGAGACTATATTTTGTACTTCGATATTTTGGCGTCGATATTTTGTCAAATCGATATTTTGGTCCTCGATATTATGTCACTGATCCCCACATAGAGGTGAGATGTAGGATCCAAAGCATCAGTTCTGTTTTTCCATCAAC
The DNA here is from genome assembly GCA_963921515.1 of Calotriton arnoldi. Taxonomy (NCBI): domain Eukaryota; kingdom Metazoa; phylum Chordata; class Amphibia; order Caudata; family Salamandridae; genus Calotriton; species Calotriton arnoldi. Next base: position 48,758 of record CAWUFW010015530.1, read on the forward strand.
TCCTACAACCAGCCTAAAAAATATTCGAACAAAAAGGAAATACCAATTGACTTTAAAGAGAGTTTCTTTGCTCTCTCACATCCTATAACAGATTTAGAGATTGAGTGAGTAATGGAGGCAACAGATTTAAAGATTGAGATACACTATAGGACTGCTGGAATCAACACTTGCTGTGTTTTAACAAAAAGCACCTCTTCGCAGAATGACAGTTAATTACTAGTGTGGGTGTCTTGCTAAGATTAGGCGGCACTTAAAAAGCTTCAAGGCATTACCAATACACCTCACTCCTGACTTGTCCCATCATCCACTTTCTGTGACAGTGATGAAATCCACGAATAGCCCTGGCAATGTACTGCATTCTTGTACCTCATTCTTTCACTTCAGAACAGTGGAGCACCTGCTGCTTTTCCTGGACTGGATCTGTCTACAGCTCTTCTAACGGTCCTCTGTCCCCACAAGCAAATCTGTCTAAGGCACTTCTCTCTCAACCTCAAATTCTGTTCTCGGGCATGGGGGTGAAAATGAATTTTTTCCACAACATGGTGCTGAGATTAGAGAGACAGAAAACAGAGAGTGAGCAAAAAATAAAGAGATATATAATAAACAGCTTGGGAGGCGTTGTGCATAGACACTTAGGGGCCGATTCCGATCTTGGCCGGTAGGGCACCGAATCGGATTCGGCTTAACCGGATCCGATTCGGAGCCCTCTTTCCCGACCGATTCGTACGTGCGTCCGGGCGAGCGAGTACGATGCGAGCGCAGGCAAAATCGCCGACCGACTCGTACGCGGGTCCGACCCGCTCCGACCGACTCGCACGGACACGACTCGCACCACGCAATGGGGATGTTCCCCGGCCGGGGAAGTACGACCGACTCGCGCCGTCCGGCTCCAAAGGGCAGTCGGAGCCGGACTTTGGGGGTCTGTGTCAGACCCCCCTGTATGCGTAGCCGCGCGAGTCGCACACAGGGGGGACCCCATGTGTCCCCCCTACCTGTGCATGTACGGCGCGATTCGCATCGACGCGTACCCGCTGTAGGGGGCGCCCCTGTTCGCCTCGCACCCATTGAGTCAATGGGAGCCCGCGTACGCGTTGTACGACCGGCTCCCATTGACTTCAATGGGAGTTCGACCGAATCGAGTCCGATTGCAAGCGTACGCATCGTACTCGTTCGGTCGGGCTGCTAGAGTCCGATTCGTCGGAAATCTCTCCGGGTCCGGCTCGTCGGAGTGATTTCCGGCCTGAATCGGAATCGGCCCCTTAGTGGGTTATTTATGAGAGCCTTGCATCACTTTTGTACCACATAAAGTGGTACATGTGTGAAACATGGCTTTGAATCAGATTTATGGAGCCACGCATGTCTCTGGTCTGCCACAGCAGCCTGTAGTCCTATTTTTTAAACTGCCATTTCTATCAGGAAAAATAAACTTTTCGCCAGCCCTAAACATTCCTTTTTAATACTTGCATGGCACCCCTAAGGTAGGCCATGACAGCTCCTTGGGCATGGTGCATAGTATTTAAAAACTAGGATATGCGTACTTAAGTTTTACATGTCCTAGCAGTGAAAGTTATTTTTCACTGTATTAAGGCTTATCACTCCTATTGACTAGCACTGGGTTACCTTATTAAATTTCATAAGTGCTACATTTACATTGAGAGCAGATAGGGATGTGCTGTTCTAGGCTCAAATGAATTGTGATTTAAAATCCCTTTTGATGGTAAAGTCAGATTTTAAGTCACAATTCTGAAAATGCACTTTTAGAAAGTTGGCATTTTGTTCTCCTAATCATGTTGTGCTTTCTTCCAGTATCCTGGGTCACATGACTGTTAATGGCTCTGCTGTTGGGGTTTGTATATTCCTCCCAGACAATGACATAAAGAGGATTAGATATGGGCAGGATGGTACCATGCCCCACTTACACTTCAAAGGGCTTTCCTCCAGCACACGCAAAGGAACCCAACACTGACCTTTTGTCACCAAAGTCAGTCTGGACCCTTGGCAGGGGAAGGAAAGAACTTTCCAGTATCAAAGGTGGGTGGAAAGACAGGATGTCTCCCCACTCACAAAGCCTGGCACCAGGTATAAATATTGGACCCCGAGCACAATCATCGTACACTCCTGGACCTGTGGGAGAGTCAGAAGAAGGACTGCCCTGCTGCCGGAATGACTGCCCTGCTGCCTAGCTTCTAAAACAACTGCCTTGCTGCCCGGCTGAAGCAGTACTGGACCTGCTCCTTGAACCAAGGACAACCAGAGTGTCTCCATGGGCTATTTGACTGGCCTCCTTTGTGAGCTACAAGGACATACCAAACTGCTGGCCTCAGCTGGAGTGAGTCCTAACTCCCCATGTGGTGCCTCCAAGGCCCTAGAACCTTCCTGTGCTGCTGGAGTAGCCTACTACTACCAGAATCTAAAATCTGGGACTTAGAACATTTTTCACCAGAAACTGCTCTGAGTACTGACAGAAGACTAGGACCTACCTGCCAGGCAATCTGCCCAAGGTGTATCGCCGGTTGACCTTACTTTGTGGTAGCTCCCACAACATTCTTCTCCGCAGGAAGAAATCCTCTTCTGCTGGACCTCCTGGCAGGGGTATCCGGCCACATGGAGTGCTCTTTGGATACAGCCTGCAGCCTCATCCCTTCGGGTGAATCTGAGCTCCAGAAAACTTCTAAGTATAAAGATGGAAATCTTCACTGGGTTCAGCGAAGACTAGCACACCACTGATGACGCAACTTCCTCTGCCGGGAAATCCATCTTTTCCCACTCCGATACTTTTCTGTGTTTGTTAAAGGCTTCACGACGACGAGTCCTTGTACACAGCCTGCTGCCTTGCCCTGCTGAAACTCTACATTCTCCAGAACCTTTTCTGAAATTTCCAAAGGTAAGCCGAGACTGGACCCTAGCCACTTCTTGTATCTGCTCCGTCGTAGTCAGCCTTAACTTTTGACTTTGCCCTAGTCTCGTGTGACCAGATACTTACAGTTGGCACTTTGAACTTTTAAGCACAATTTTTCACTAAAAACGTTAAAAATTCATAACTTTGGATCAACTGATTGGACTTTGTTTATTTTGGTGTCATTTCATTTATTGTATTTTACTCTATATTTCTAAATTAGTGTGGGACTTTTCTTCTGTTGTGTTCTCACTTTATTGTTGTTTGTATGCTACATAAATACTTTACACATTGGCTTTAAATGAAGCCTGACTGATTTTGTGCCAAGCTACCTGAAGATTAAACACAGATTAATTTACTGACTTTCTGTGGTTCACCCTGACAAGAATTGAATTTTTATTTTTGTGTGGGGCTTCCACACCTCTTAACTAATAACAGTTTCTAGCAGCTGACCATTGCTCAAACTCCATCAATATTGACCCAATACCCTGCCCTATCGTATTGTATTCACCCTCCCTGCACAGTAGTACTGCAAATTAAAAAAAACCTTAGAAACAAAAATGAGGTGGAAAGACAAAGCATCGCTTTGATGTGGACTGCATAGTATAACCAGTATGCATTTTGGAATGATAGGTTAACAAATCAACACTGGATTGCAACAATGAATTAGTTTCAGAATGGTAAAATTAAGTTTGAACAAAGGAGGAGACTAGAGATACATCCTCTTTGAAAAATAAACTTTTTATGCTACCTACAAAGCAAACACAGTTGTACATGACTAGTTTTGTGAATATTTAACTTTCTTATCCAAGTAAGATCAATAAGGCCTACTAGCAAGACAGTTCTGTGAGTAACATGCTTTCTGTAGAGATCAAAAAAAGAGGAAGGCCATATGCTCCCAACCCAAATGAACTGGCACCATTTTCAGTCTTCTCAATGGCTACAAAAAATACTTTTGGATCGGTATAATTGACACCTGGCATTTGTAGTGCTGTGAAGCCACCGAACTATGGAAGCGACCACCTTTTAAAATAGATTGATTTATTTTGCACATATCTGGACATGATTTTACCACTTTTGTCCATGTAATCATTTAATCAATGTTAATGAGCTTTTAACATGTATGTGAGAGCAGGGCACACACTTGGAATACTTCGTGCATTTCTTCCACAGACTGTATAAGTGATATGACGTTCAGAGGAAAGTATTCTTCTTACATGGTGATGCCAGTGATTACTGCAAGCTTCTCTCACACAGAGATAGTGCAGAGACAGCAGCAGTTTAAGAACTTTGCTCACACAGACAAAAAGACTGTGCAACACGAGCACAAGCTTATCTCACATACATGGGGCAAGTGTCACACTGGACAACACCAGTGCAAGCTCCATCACACACATGGAACCCGTACTGCACTGAGCAGCCAATGCAAGCCTCTCTCAAACAAGCAGTTGGAAGCACGTGTAGTCCGTCTATATTTAAATTGCTCAGAGTGCAGTTTGTGCAGACACACAAAGGGCAGAAGAATTGACAGGCAATAGAAGCGAATGGGGATTGATACAAAATGTATTGAAGGGGCGCTACCACTGCGCAACAGGACAGGTTTTCCAGAGTGCACCCCTGCTGCATCGCTATGGAGCCATGTCCATCTTTTGTTAGCAGGTGTTTTTCTGGCATAACAAAGAGGCTTTAAAACAAAGAGCGTAGAAAATCACAAGTACTAATACTTATGATAACAAGTTGTGGCTGAGGACACTAACTCAGTGGTACAGTGAATAAGCCTTGTCATCTTTTGGTTAGGAATTCGCTAATTTGACTATTGATATTAATTATTATCGACATATGGAAGAAGTATGTCTCACTCAGACAGCTGTACGATTAATGAGACTGTCCTGCATCTCTTAGTGCTATGTTAGTTCAAAGAGGACATATACTTTATTAGTTTTACTTGAATTTGTCATAATAAAAAAATTGGGGCATTTAACAAAAGGATGTTATTGTGCTCGTATCTGATTTTCACTGACCATCTGCTTTTGTCAGCCGGCAGGAATGAATTTTACACCATCTACCTTTCAAAATAAAGCACAGGACGACAGCGTCTTTATTCTCCAATGCTAGTGACAGAGTAACAACCAGCCTGCATCGAAAGAAAGCACAATTCTTACAAAAATGTAAGGATACGCACTGAAGGGCTGTCACTCTTCACTCGACCAGGTGTCTGGCATGGTCCCCGATGACAGGGCACAGTGGATAGGGCAGTAAATCAGCTAGCATATGTAGTTTCTTAAGTAGTACCCATGGAGGTGTTTCCCACGAAATGCAGCATGAATGTGTGGTAAATGCAGATGCCGGGTAGCTAGTAGTACAGGTGAAAACAGGATGCTTTATTCTTTAAAATAAGAGTCTCAGGTTAGAGGTAAAAGATGGTAGAGAAGAAAGCAGGAAAGCCCCAATAGGAGCAGCATCCTTGCTACTCAGCCCACACACTCCAACTCAACATTCACTTAACCAGGAACATATCAGCATTCTTTTACCTCACACTGACTGAGCAGCAGGGGACATAAAACTAAAGAGAGAATGCATGGCATAGAAATGACTATAATACTCACAAAAAGTAACCGGATGGTGTATTAACTATACCTAAATGTATGTTACAAGGTTGCAAAATGGTTGAAGAATGGGAAGACAATTATATTTGTAAAGACGAGAACCCTCACTCACCCAAAGGTGACATGCTTCATCATTGGGTTCTCTCTTGCACACTGCGACCGCAAGGTACACAGTGTGGGCTACAACTCTCCCGCAGGAGAGGAGCGTGAGGTGTTTATATCATCCAATGCGGAACTGAGTGAGGGGCAGAGTGCAATATAAATCAAAAATAGTGAGTTAAAACTATCTCTTCAGAGGACAGATAATTTTAATGATTGTCCTCTGTGGATAGAGCTAAAAGACAGTGTGAGGAATAGGGATATGGATGTTCCCTATCAAACTAGGTCAACATGTTTCTGCCTTGGTGACCATAGGTTCATGGCATTCATCAGGACCAATATCGTGTCACTCTGCTGTCAATGTGAATAAAGTAAAATTGCCATACTTAATTTGTAGGACTAGTCATGGACCCAGCTGCAGTCTGGTCCGTACTCAATTTAAGCTCAATCATCTGCTTCTTCCTTAGCAGGCCTCCTATGCATGAGTCACGGGAATCAACTTTCCCGGCTCCTCCAGCAGTAGCATACAAGCCAAAAGGGAACTATACCACACAGCTCCCTTCTTTAAGGAAGCATTAGAAAATGACAATGCAGATAAGGTGGTAATATTTAACATCATAAAATGAAGAAAAATGATGGAAGTAAAAATTCACGCCCACAGTACATAAAATAAACAGACCAGAAAAGGAAAAATTAATAATGCAAGGTCAGAAATAACAAACACATAGACAAAATGTCCTAACCAGAAATATTAAGGACAGGGGAACAAATCACACGGGAGAACCACCCACACTCTCCCCCCTCAGCAGACAGTAATAGTGAGGTAAAAAATTAATGCCACCTCAAACTAGAGTCACTGACTCTACAACATGGCACAAGGGTGCAATACATGTGCCCCAGTGGGTGCCATACATCTGCACCGTCAACCAACCACATAGGTAGATACAATAAATTGCAAAAACATATGCCCCTGCAGGTGCAACCCATATGCCCCAAAGAAATGATTTGAACGTAAAGAAAATGCTGCATCATCAGCAATAGTAAGTAGTAGAAATGTAGTAATAAAGCTAACAAGCCCATCACAATAAAACATCTAGGTGCGTTTAAAATGTTCCAACACACATAAGTATGGTTTGGGCACAACACAAATGCCCCATCCCCCGAATAAGCAGTTCTAGCAACTAACATTTGAGTACAAATAAAAGCAAGTATGGTTTGGGTGAAATGTACAAGCCCCTATCAACAGAATAGGTAGTACTAGTAAGTAACATTTGAGTACAAGTAAAAGTAAGTATGGTTTGGGTGCAATCACATGCTTCCTCACCAGAATAAGTAGAAATAGCAAGTAAGGTTTAGGTTGCAGGATTCCTGCCTCATCACCAGGACCTATAAGTGTTGTTTGGGATGCAATCCCATCCTCAACGCCATTGTGTTAAATGAAGATGCAGGGTAGCCAATAGTGTCCACACAACAAGTAACCGAAAGTAACATAAGCATAAGCTGCAATACCCATACATTAAACTGCCTAAACCACAAGCAGCACACAAGAGTTTACTCCTTAGCGTACAGAGTTGAGAAGTAAGCAAGATGAAGACAGAACAAATTCAGTAACTTAAGAATAAAATTCACAAACTAAATCAAGTAATCAGATACATACTGAGCAAATGCAGTACACAGTAAATGCAGACCAGCATATATCATACTGAAAGGCAGAACAATTAAGAATGGTATAAATAAATAGGTAAAAAAAACAAGAATAGAAAAGATAAAATAGAACGGAAATTATATTCAGCAATAGCAATCAATGTTCCTGGTGAGTGACTTCTTCACAACTTGAGTGAAAATAAGAAACAAGCAAGTACCTTTCTGTTTCTTGTATTATGAAACAGGCAGCTTACTAGTAGGCCCACAGTACATAGCTCCGAGGACTGAAAGAAGCAGCTGGTGCAGTGGGCCCCTCCTGCGTATGGGCCCTGGTGCTCAGGGGCGGTGCGTCCATTGGGGCGTTGGGGCGTAGCCCCCCGCCGTAGCCCCCCCGCCCGCAGCTCCCTCGGCGTCTTTGAACCTAAGTAAACAATCAGTTTACTTAAGTTCAAAGAGCCGAGGGAGAACTGACAATCATGTGAGTCAGCATGACGTCGGACCGCCCACCCCCTTCAGAGTCTGAAGGGGGTGGGCGGTCCTGCGTCATGTTGACTGACATGATTGTCGGAGCCAGGGACCAGGGGCAGCAGGCAGCACTGCAGCACAAGTGCGCATGAGTGGGCAAGGGCACCGAATTTTCGTGCCGTGCCCAGTCATGCGCACCTGTGTGTGCACTGGCTTGCGCATGCCCATTAGGAGAGCGAGGGTTGAGCAAAGGCTCAAACCTCGGTCTCCTAATGGACAGGCGGGCGAGAGGTAACCGTGCCCTAAGCCAATCCTGGCGCTGCCAGCAGCGCCAGGATTGGCTGAGAGGGGCTGTAGGCAGGGCCAAACGGAGTCGGACCCGAGGCGGCACGGACGGCGGACCTCCTCAGAGTAAGGTAGGATTTTCTTTTCTTTATTTCAAAAATCCCGACCCCCGGCAGCCCCCTCCCACGCAAGACCCCTGCAAGCCGCGTCTGATTCTGTGCCTAACTAGCACGCTGTAAATTTAGAATTATGTTTGTTGACTCCGACTCGCCAGTACACCCCTCTTCCCACACCCACTGACAAGATAACAACACCGAGGCCACTTGGGTAGTGTTCATGGAGATACAGTAATGGCCTTTACTGCCAAACGTGTTTAACGGCTCTCCTGACCGCGTGCTCCGTGCCCCGAGTGCGATTGTATTGGCATACAACTTAATTAACGCGGGACCTCGGGGTGGCACCGAGTCAGCAATGCGGGCAATGTGATTGTCGTGCAAATTGTGACCTTGGGTGGTGGTATTGCTACAGAGGATAACGCAAAACCCTGTTGTGGCTTCGGAACTGTGGGCCAAATTTTATGTGAAATCAACGGGCGCAGGTTGTGGCTGCGATAAAATATTGTTCTCTTATTGCAGCTGTAGGAATCCACGCTGCCTCCTCCTCGCACTGGCACCAGGCTTCAACTTTGGAGTCGTCCTAGTAAAAAACACATATTATAATAAAATAATGTTACCAAGGAAGGAGCCTTTTGTGTTCATAAGAGGAATTAGACTCTTTCCTATAATATATTTTATTTTATTGATATAGTTCTTCCTTCTCCCTTGCAAGACTCTAGTCACTTTCTGGATGATTCGATTGTATTAATATATAGTGCATGTCAGATCACTAACGCACTTTACTATATCAAGCCATCTGTTGTTACAGTCTAATGATTGTCATCGGTGCTGAAAGGAGGACTGAAAAGAGAGCACAGCAACACTTGATTAAAAGTGGGGGGAGGTGGGCTTAATAACTGCGCGATTGCCCTTGCACGGGGGTGGAGGCTTTGAACCTTTGGCACACTGTAACACGAGATCCCACGTGCCCTTCCGACGGAAGCAGCTTTGGACCACCAGAAGTGAGGAACCACAGAGTCTCGGTGCATCGAACCGTGACGTCAGTGGATAATAAACAGTGCAAGATCACATGCACCTACTAATGTGGTTAGCAAGATCACACAGCCTGTTTTCACGACGCACCTGCGCCGTGGATGACTGAACAGAGAAATATATATCCAGCACAGAGCAGCCCTTGCACAAATGTCACACCAGGCCGAACACTGTCCTATAAGAGGCCAGTCCCTTTAACACTTCCTAATGAAGTGGTACATTACAACAGTTTTACGTCACATCACAAATTGACTTTATTTCACTCGTCCTAGTTTGGTTTTCAAGTAAATGTGTTTCCTGTTCCCAGTTTTCTCTGAATTGTGTGTGCAGACGAGCTCTTTTGACAGTGTCATTTAACCTCTTTCCTCTGACTCTTTCTCAAATTTGCTTGAAAATGCACCATTTGGCCACTCTTTTTTCAAAATTTTCGGGGGGGAGAACCCCCCCCCGCACCCACCGTAGGTGCTTCAGGCTCGCTCACTACGCTTGCTCGCTGCAGTGCAGTACAACAATTGTTTTACGCCCCACCACTTTCAAATGTCACCAGCCACCACTGGTTTTCACCTGCCTGCTATTGCAGGCAAGGCACGCTCTCTCCTAACATTTATTATGAATTTTTTTCTAACAGCACGGCATGCCACAATGGCGGCCGCCCCTTTGTTTTAATTGCCGCGCCTAACGCAGCTGCATGTTTTTTTCCCTTTTGTTTTGTTTATCAGCGCCCCATACCAGCTTTCACATTAATGGAGGCCGCGCCCCTTTCTTTAGATGAGCTGCGTCTAAAGAAAGGTCCCCGACTGCTATTAAAGTGAAACCGCGGCATAGGGCGCTTTTACAAAAAAAAGCATTTGTTTGTCAACTTGACAAATGCTTTTTTTTGTAAAAGCGCCCCATACTGCACTTTTACTTTAATAGCAGCCGCAGATCTTATTTTAGATGCGGCTCATCTAAAGAAAGGGGCGCTGCCTCTATTAACGTGAAAGCGTGGCATGGGCACTTTTACCCAAAAAGTATTTGCAATGCAATAGCTCTCGCATTCCTTATGGGAGACACAAGCTAATGAAAAATATGGGCGGAGAGTGGGCGGAGCTTTAAGTCCATACTTGAACAGCATGCCTCGCAGAGCAGCGCATGCGCTGCCCAGACTCTACCTAAAAATAACATGTACACAATATAAACGCCATGGAAATTATGTAACTAGAGTAAATATAAGATTAGTTATAGTTGGGGAGAGGATGTAGTGAGGCTGGTCCAATTCAACTGTGCATCTTCTAGGACTGTCGGCAAGCCTATGGTCTGGCAGATGTATACATGTGTAACGTAGCTGACTCCCAAGACATAGCAACTTGTGGCTTGAACAGTTGGTCTTTAAAGCATGCAAAGATAACCCCCCCCCCCATACGCAGGGCCGGACCGGCCGTAGCAGGCACCGGGTGTTTTCCCGGTGGGCCGGAAGGGCGGGGCTCGGTTTTGAATCAGTAGGGGCCGTTTTTTTATTACTGGGGGCCGGTTATGCAGCACTGCTGCATAATCAGCCCCCTGTAACAAAATAACAAAAGCAGCAGCAGTGTCTGCCGAGTTAAGGCCGTACCCTGGAGCTGCAATATCGCCTGGGTGCCGGTGCCCACAACATGAGGCGTGAAGCACTGCAGAGGGGCAGAAAGGTCAACTGAGGTCTGAATACACCGACACGCTGTGCAAGTTGCCAGCTATGCACAATGGTTCCACCGTGCATTTTCAATAAACAGCAGCCAGCAACTGACCAGCCGAGGAGGTTTGTAAGGCAACAGTCACACATTGATGTACAGAGATGGCCACCTTTCAGAAGAGACCGATTTCTGTCATGATAACAGTGCAAGAGCGACAAAAGTGAAGCCAAAACGGATATCCGATACCGCAGTATCAGCCCCAGTCAAAAACAGACAAAGGGTTTTAAACATGACAGTACTGTGTGCATCATTAACATGCATTAGACGTTTTGATCGGAGGTACTGAGATGGGACTCGTTGTCAGACCATAAAGGCAAACATGCAGCTGTAAATGGATTATTAACAGCCACCCATCTCCTTTTTCAAAACCCGTCTGCACCACCGTGTGCCCTTATGTGTTCGTTAAACTCTTAGTCACAGGAAGGCAGTGCGCTCCTCAGCCTTTTCTTGTGCCCTGGTTGCACTGTGGCTAAAACTGTGCAGCGGTTTTGTGTTGCTGCTCTTAGTTCAAGAATGGTGTTTGTGTGTGTGAGAGTATGGGAGTAAGACAGAATCAGTGTGAAGGTTTGCAGGCCGAGCCGGCCATTTTGAGGAGGTCAGTACAAAGCCACAAAGAGTCCATCTGCTGCACTCACCACAATTTTAGATTTTGATTGAGTGCGTGGGGCTTGTATGAGTAACTGACAATTGTCTCTTTATCCCAAATGTATTAATAGTTAACCCAAAAGGCTAATGTGTATTCAGGGAAAGAGATCTTAATTCACACCAAAAATCCTCGGCCTGCTAATTTTTGTGTCTTGTAATGCAGCAATAATATATTTTGCAGCCTCTGGCAAGGCACGGTTGACTTATATTCAGGGCCACTGGAATTATGAGATTGTGCAGCTGCTGCGATTTTCTCATCATTATAGATTTGCTACACTTGCCACATGATCCATCATCTGCCGCATAATCTGCAGATTTTAACAGAAAAAAAATGTTGTTTCTAGCTCAAATGGTTCAAAAGTTACTAAAAACACAGCGACATATGTTGCAGCACAGTGAAAGGCCCTTTGCAAAGGTTACCTTTCTGTTGCTTATTTCTATGTTTGGGTGCTAAACTGGCACTAATGAGGTGCAATCTGTGCCCAGACAGTGTTAAAAAGTGTGAAAACGGCAAAATAATGAGGTGATACTATCAGAAAATGTGCTGCATTATACCACATAATTTGGCTGTTCTCTCCACGTAATTTAGCCAACCCTAAGTTTGGCCTCTCCTGCTGCATAATTCTAATGGCCCTGCTAATAGTGACATTGCTTCTTTCGTCGTATCTTCAACCACTGCTAATAAAACAGACTCTGCTTTGTGCCTGCCTGTCCTTTGTGTACTAGCAGGCTCTATGGAATGCTGCTTTTAGCCTGGCCATTAGAAAGGCTTAAAATTCTGACAAACTACTGTGTGCATACATTTGTAGTCTCTCTTCTCGAGTTTATTTAAAGCGTGGGATGGGGTCTGCTTACGATGGCCAAGTGTGACTGTGTGAGGGAGTCAGGGTTGGGGAGATGGTTGCTGATACACATTGTCCAAAAGCAGTCGGGCATTAATTGCTGTTAACGGCTCTTTCCTCTGGTTTCGTGCCTTCAGCTTTGATTCGGACCAGTTCATGTGAGAAATAACAGTTGTTATTCGCTCGCAGCAGAGGACACGGACGCGTCATATTCGAAAACTGCAACGGAATACAGATATAATAAGTGAAGTGACAAACAGGTAACTTAGTAGGTATCAGCTGTAAACTGCAGGGCACAAATGTTTTAATTATGGCATGTTTATTACATAATTCTAATTTTAAAAATCCATGTATTATTTTAGAGGCGTGAGGCAACTGTTTACAGTGAGTGCTACATAACGGTTGCTAATAGTGATAACATTATTAGCGAAAAATGGTAAAAACGCGCATAACATCATCAATCAGCCACTTAGAATAAGAAATGGCAGTTTCTTTTCATAATCCCACACCTTGCTTTTACTATAGAACTGAATACGCCAATATTATTTAAACCCCTCAGCTCGTTATTGCTAATAAAACACCTTTCCGCATCCCGACGCTGTGATTTGTCGTCCATTTCACGCCCATGCTGGTCCAGTAAATCACAACAAATGTGAAACACACTTTCGCGTCATCTGGGTTAAGAAGGTCGCCTCGAAGGCCGTTGAGGTCGCCTAGAAGGCCGTTGATGCCGCGCGTGCCTTTGGCGGGATCGCTCCGGCATGCGGGGTGCTTGGAGGCTGCGGGAGGTCACCATGGCACAGCAGCCGCTGCAAACTCTCCAGGCCGGATTTCACTTTCCGGACCCCGCCCGCCTCGCTTTGTGGCAGGGCCATCCTTTTACAAGCAGCGAAGGCAGAGGAATGCGCCCGAGCCTCCTTTATTGCCGCCATCACTCTTCCTTATTAGCCCTCTCAGTGCCCACATGCAGCCGCCAGAAGTTTAGGCTCACGTTTCAGGGAAATTCTTGCGGCTGAAAACAGACTGCAAATGGAGCTGCCCTGTGCAATAAACATCGGGCACAAAACGGGCCATCTTCCTATTGTGTGACAGTGTGGGGCGGGCATTTTATTAATATTATGCACAGAAATGGCTCCCGTGAAACATCCCTGGATAAGGCTACTGCAATGAAACTTGGTAGAGGACTTCATCTAGTGACCAGATTGCACGTGCATTTAGTTCATGGTCTATTATAAAAGTAAAACACGTTTACCATGCCGAAGGGGTTGTTGAGAACACAGTCGTTGTAGGGCATAAATAATCCAGAGGGCAAATTCCATCCCACAGAGGCGATGCTGATAGTTTGGGAGCATTTTAAACGAGAATCAACAGAGAAGCACAATGTCGAACGGATGTGGGGTATTTAAAAATGAGACGAGAAAGGCAGACATAAAACAAGCGGCCGCGCGGAACGAGGGAGAGGAGGGGGGCCACGCCCCCAACCAGATGGCACACTGCACGCAATTAAGTGCGAGCGGAGCGAAACTGTAGTTAGGCGCCGCTGCCTCGGGACTACACGGAAGTTACCATAGGGCCAACAGAAATCAAGAAAACAACAGCAATGCAAGACTGAAACCAATCGCGAGGGGCAGGAGAAATTACACGGAGTTGAAGCCAATATACAGATTACTTTAAGTCTCGCTGAGACAGCGCAAGCAGCGCATGCGCTGCCAAGGCGAGACCTAAAAATGACGGTTGTGCCGAAATTGCTATAATTATTCAGAGCTACCCCGCTAGAAATCAACCATAGATTGTTAACAAAGATAGAAAGTCTGTGTTATGGCTTCCTTTGGGGATTTAAAAAACGAGAAGGGCTTCGAAATCCATGACATTGCCTAAGGATGGGTGGGTTTGGGGGTACCAAATATAATGCTGTATTATTGGGCATGGTTTCTAAAAAAATATGGGAATCGTGATTACTGGAGATACACATTTGCTTAGCGCAGCAGAATCCCAGTCGATCTATGTATTTATAATGGGTGAGGGCGCTAAAGGTCTATTGCTGAAAATTCTGGAGTCCACCTATTACAAAAAAACAAACATTTAAGGTCTTGTCAGGAGCATCTAGAGTATGGCAACAGTGTATAAAGAAAATAAAACTAAATATATATAATTACTATACGCCATTATGGGGTACACCCAGTCTACCAGTAATATTCCATGACCCATTAGTAAGAAAATGGTCGCAAAAAGAATCTCGCAGCTGGGAATTTTCCGTTTGGGGAGAATATATGCTCATTTGGGGATCTTCAGGAGAAGTTCGGGATTACCACTCAAAAAAGATTCAAATACCTCCAGATTCGGGATTTCTTAAATAGGTTGGGGAAGACTGCTGGGCCAATGACTCAAATGCCTATTATCGAGGCAGTTGGCAAGAGAGTCAAGATTGGTGTAATTTATAACTTATTGACGCAAAATCTATCTGATGATCTAGACCTCAGAATGCTAAATGGGAAAGTAGACTGGGGATAGGTGGCCCAGTCTTGCAATAATCCTCAGACATTGGGGATAAGGTAATATTAACAGCAGGTTTGAAGAGCTAACATTTTAAAACTCTGTTTGATTTGTATTTCCACCAGAAAAATTCTATAAATGTGGAAGGAGAATTGACGACAGTTGCTCTCGATGGGGTAATCCGGGTGCTGAACTAGTCCACATGTTTTTTCTCTGTTCAAAAATTAGGTCCTCTCTTTTATGATATGGGTACATTTCTAGAACATATTATCGGAGGCCAAATAATAATCAATTCTACACTGGCGGTTCTAGGAGTTGTAGAGGATTTAGTGGGTAACAAGGCGGTAAAAAAAAGAGGGCTATATGCTATTTATTGCTATGGCAGTCTCACGGATGTGCATACTACTGGCTGGCTCAACCCAGAACCCCCTACTTCAGAACCCCCTACTTTTCATCAGTGGAGATCTAGATTCCTGGCTATTTATAGCATGGAAACAAAGCTGTATGAGTGTAAGCGGCGAAGGGCTCAGAAATGGGGGAGTCGGATATGGTGGTCATTATCGCATTGGCTGAACCATGACAAATCATACCCTTAGGTAAAGCAGCCCTAAAAGCAAAATACCCAATTTAGGGCCTGATTCTGATGCGGTTAGGAAAGCATTCCCACCTAGGGCCTGATTCTGATGCGGTCACTCAAACACACTGCAAGGTGGCCTGTGTCTGCTGACCAGAGTACTACAACTATTTCACTCAATTGCTGCACAATATACCTCTGCTAACAGATTGTCAGTAGATGAGGCACTGTTGTCATCTGATAGCCCAGAGATTGATTGTCAGTCTGTAGGAAAAATACTGTCCTAGATATTATTTAAGAACTGAGGGCTAGTGCTGCACATGCATTGTGTATCTAGCTAATAGACCAAAATCATCAAAAGAATGATAATTGAGTTACAGGATTTCAGCAAACCTACATATCCATGACTCACTCCTGCATATTGCCTATCTGAAAATTATTTAAGTTTCAGTGATTGATAATTATTACAATACTGCACACCGTTTCCTTTAATATCATCATAGAGCTTAATATTCGTAATGGACTCTAGCTTGTATTGTATTTTGCAATTTGGGTGTGCTGCATGGCCACACTAACCTGTCTAAGAAGTCTAGGATTGTTCAACATTAGTATTACTGACAGCCAAGTGTTTGAGGATTATACTTTGCGCACTGTTGCTATGGAAAAGTACTATGGACCCTGGGACAACCTTATGTTTCATGGCTGACATTCACTTCACCAACCCTGTTCTGTAACTTCAGAAATCACTTCTTTTCACTCTGTATCAAGCTTTCTCACATTATTTTGTGTTTACATAAAACTTAAATCTGGCCCCTCAATTCTATCGAAAGGTTGGGCAAAAATATTGATAGCAGTTTGACATAATAAACATCAATAAAGGGCAAATGTTCAATAGCATTAAATTGCAATTTGTATAGTAACAACTAGCATTTTAAACGATATAATATTTTTTTTTTTACATTTTTCTTCAAGGTGACACAGTAAAATCACAGTCATTCTGTTGGAGGAAACAAGATCACAAGACTTCAGTGGCAGCAACACTCCTGCTGATGAGGGTGACCAGCCTGACCCATCAGATTTGTGTGGCCAGGTCCTAGGTCTCTCCCTGAGGATGCAAGATCAGCAACAACTACCACAGTCTTTTTCCTATTACTTATATCTGTGCCCCAAAAAGGCCTCTGCGGCCCCACAGCCCTAGCAACTGTGGCCACCTTTGTCTTCACACCTGTGACAACAACAGCCATAGCATCTGCTGTGTAGCTAGGACACACCACATACATGGCCACCCAGTCGACGGCACAAGACTTGGGCAGGATGTGCTGCGGTGAGGGAGGATCCAGGTGTGGTCACCAAGGTCAACCCCATGAGTAGACACCTGTTGAGTGCAGCTATGTGGAGGAGGATCAGATGAATCAGATTATTTAGCTTCTAAAGTCCCAGAACTATATCATAAGGGCACAGAACGATATCCAGAGTGCCCTAAATGATGTCCTGGAGCATCACCTGAGTGTCATAACTTTACATTCTTAAGTGGATCAGGATGGCTTTAGAACATTGACTGCAGCAGTTTCAGATTTAGCTTCTGCTTTCTGTTATCAACTCCCATATTCTGCCAGCTCGATCCTAAAACAATCTACAGCTGGTAGCTTCACAGAAAGAGAGACACTGCAGCACACTGAGCCACCTGTCACCACCCCCGTTGACACTGAGGCTGCTTCAGTGCCCCTTAGGAGGGCCTGTTCATCTGGACTGTTAAAGGACACTAGAATGTACCACTAACAAAAACAAACAAAACAAACAACTATGTCCCAATGTGAACATGTCAACTATTCCCCTTTAGCACCTGATGCCCACACTTTTCCCATCCGCTCATTAAATGTTGTCTGGAAAATAACTCAAAGCAACTGTTGTTTGATCGTTAATTTTGCATCCACCATACAATTTAACTTATTTCCTGATAATCTTAATGGGTGTCAAATTTAATTCTAAATCATTATTGTCATTAGAAATAAATACTTTAATGAATATCGGTTGTGAAATGAACTTTTGCTAACATAATTTTTAAAATTAACATTGTTTTGGAATCTAGCCATAGTTAGCTCACAACAACATTAATATATATTTACATGTTTAGTCTCTACACCCAATATATATTTCATGAAAAAAAGTAAATTATAAGTAAAGAAGTTTAGTATGTACAATAACAGAAATTGTAGTGTGACAAGCTTACATTTTAATATAAAAGTGTCAGACACCCAAAAGTCCAGAAAGGAAGAAGGACACGTCAACAATGTGTGCAAGCACTTGTCTGTATACAGACAAGACACAATGTTTTGTATAGAAAAATAAAAATGTTGTATAATGCATAATAGCAACTGCACTATAACTTTTCCAATGTAATGTATATAATGATTACACCTATTATGAAGATATAAATCCAGTATTTCATATACACACAAGCTAGCCCTCTAAATACAGTAGTAACATACACAGTAGTCTTTGGCCACAAGGAGGCCTGTTTCAGAACCTTTCCATCAATGGTCAGGCAACTTGAACTGCAGATTTCTCTATAACAGATACATATATATATATTTGCGTCATCCTCCAAAGTAGCCACCAATAGCTTGCTAACCAGCAGATGACAGGATGGCACAACCTAGGAAAGATTAAGTAGAAATATAAATAAGTTTGTGGATAACATTCTGTTGTCATTTGCTATTTCAAAAACAAAATTTATAAGCAAACATTAACAACTGCTAAACATAACTTTTCCTTTTGCATGGTCAAGATTAATATTTGTCATAGTGAAGCTATATTAACCAACCTTCAAACACAATATTAAAATTAAGAACACTGAAAATACTGAACAAACTGCAATATGAAAAGAACTTTGATGATTACTAGCTAAAATCTTAATAGAGGCAATGTTCATAAGGAACACAAGCAAATTACATTTTCTTTACAGCCATTTACCATCAGGCAAATATGTTTTCAATGATTTGAGTCAGTGCCTTCAACCTCATTACAGTCAACTTGATTACACATGTCACCATCATCACCCTGACGTTTCCACCAGTAATCTTCATCATGGATGAATGGAATGTTTCTCCTCAGGATAATTTTGTGAAGTATACAACACAATACAAAACTCTTGCACATCTTACCAGGAGAGTGGTGGAGAACCCCTCCTATCTTGCCTAGGCATCTGAACCGGGCCTACAGCAACTACAGAGCACCCTTCATTTGCACCTGGGCCTCATTTAAGTGGACTTCCCCTGGCATTGTTGAATTTCTCAGAGCTATTAAAAGCAAGGTATGACTTGGATAACCTGAGTCCCCTGAAAAGCATAAGCACAAAAGTAAACATAAGTAAAATTATATTGGTAGGGCAGAGATTTCCAAAATAGAGTGTAATGTTTTTGTTGGGAAGTGGACTATTAGTAGTGATAAGTAGTGACTTACCACTTGTAATAAGGCCACAAACACAAAAAAAAGTGCCAGTCAAGATCTCAATAAATTATTCCCTTGCTCAACCCTTGGTAGCTGGAACACGAGAAGGCAGGCGTAACTTAGGAAACAGGTGTGTAAGGCATTTATAAACATCAATACACTAAACAAGTGAGACACACCACGCAATAAAAATACAACTCCAATTTATAAACATAGATTATATTTATATGAAAAGCTAGACACCAAAATGACAAAAATCCAATGTAGGGAACCGGAGTTAGGAATTTTTAAAAAATAAACACTTTCAAGTGCTTAAAAACATATAGTGTAACAATCAACAACGTCTCAACAGGTGATATTTGTAGGCAATTATGTAAAGTGTAAGCATCAATTACAACTGAAAGGAAACAAGGAAACATCAATAGTTTGTATAAGTTGTATTGAGTGGTCTATATTGAGAAACAATGAATACAATTTGTGTATCAGCACTATTTACATTGTATGTAGGTGTAACCCAAACATTTGCGCGCACATCAGTGTTCGTGCAGGAAATGAATGGTGCAAGTGACACGTGAGAAGGTGTACAAAACATTGAAACTGGTGCAAGAAATATAATTTAGAAAATGGTTACAAAACATCAAAGTTTCAAGAGAACATAAAGTGATCAACAAGTTATGTATAAAACTTGTTGAAGGTAGCCAGCTTGACTCTCGACGTCGGGTCGATCACCTTATGGAGCTTTTTCCAAAAGTTGCTCCAAACTTCTCCAAACCTCTGGAACGTCTTCCTGAAGTAGTTCTCCTTGAGGGTTCAAAGTGTCCAGAACACAAATCCAAAGTTCTGGAATATCCTAGATGGTCCTTGAAAGGTCTGTCCTACAATTCCGACAATGCACCTGGCCAAATCCTTAAAAGTCCACTGAACTCACACCAGGATCAGGACTCTTGTTGGAGATGATACAGGTGGGCTCTGTTAACCTATAGCTTGCCGGGAGTCCACTCCTTAGACTTTCAGAGTCAGGCAAAATCCTTCTGGTTCTGAGTCCCACAGTGTGCAGCAAGTGCAGTCCTCTTGGTGCAGGCCAGGGAGTCAAAAGGGCAGTCCTTCTTTTTCTTGTCTCTTCAGGCAACAGATCTGAGGAGCTATGCAGCTCTCCTATATTTATCCATGGTTTATGGGTGTCAAGCAGGGGGGCTCCCCTGACCAATGGGATGCAGGGTGCCACCCAGGGGTATGATCACTACCTCCAAAGTGTGGCATATTCCTATCCCAGAAAGCATCATTCTTTCAAAAACCAACATGGAGGAATTCTCTCCAAAGGAGCTGGATCAGGCTAACCCAACCTACTGCTGTGGTTAACTTTCCGAAACACTCCCTTTCCTACCCTCTCCCTAATCTGATTACAGAGGCTCCTGTGTGGCTGAAAAAGCAGGATTAGGGGGTGGGCCCGTGCTGTCCTAAAGTAACATTCTCCCTTTGAAGACCAGTTTGGCTACCCCCACCCCCTTCCTGCCATCTGCTCTGCAGCTTGTACTTCTCCGCCCACAGGACACCTATTGTGTCCTCTACTGAGCCTATAAACCTCCCAGCCCTATTATATACTAGGGTCTTAAATGTAGTTCGAATCCCCTGTGCCTTATTATCTACTAGGGACTTACAGGGGTCTGTGATTCCCAATTCCAATTATACCAAATGACCATGTACTTTTAACACAGAGCACAGGCCCTGGGTCTGGCTAGCAGATTCCAGGGAACAGTCAGAGTCAGAAAACCAGCATCTACTCTGTGAGGGAGCGCCATCAACTGTATTTAGGCTGCTCACTTAACCGTTTTCGAATTATTATATCTTTTAAAATTACCGTTGCTGCTATTGATTTTAATTCTTGTGTATTCTCTTAAATACTGCTATTGCTGCTATTTCATTGTGTTGTTGTTGCACGCTTACATTGAGCTGTGTTAAAGCTCAGGGGGGAACACAACTTTTTAACCTCACTTCCGCACTCAGCGGCCTTTTTGGGTCAGCGTTCTAGTCGCTGGACCCGGCTCAGGGAGATTTAAGGACCCGATGACGCGGCCGTGCAGCGGGTGCGCCGCTGGCGCGCCTAAGGCATGCCCGTCTGTGCCCGTCCGCGACTGGACGGGACCAGGAACTCTGCCCTTTGCTTTCAAAATAGGTATTGTTACAGCTCAGAACATCTTAAACGCTTGAAACAAACCCTAAATCCAGGCTGTTTTCACAATATTGACCTCAGCAGTAGTAATCTTAGCTGTAAGTACTGCTCTTTTAGACCACAAAGTACCCTTCCCCTTCCCTTTTCGGAAGAACTGCCGGCTAAAACTTTCAAATTTCTCTTGCTCAACTGCAGATCATTACCTAAACATTCTGCTGAGTTGTCCATGTTGCTGTTAGATGAAAGTCCGTATATTCTGTTCCTTACCGAAACTTGGACCAACTCCTACTCTGAGCCTGACATTGTCCAAGTTCTCTACTCTGATTATTCTATACAGAGGCTAGATAGAGCAAAAGGCAAAGGCGGCGGGGTTGCAATTATTTATAAAAACCATCTTATATGTCGAACCCTTGGGAGTCCTTTGACTGACTGTGAGAACCTCCATTTTTCGATAGGACTTACACCTACGCTCTCCCTGTCGCGTATTTTAATCTACCGACCTCCCGGACCCTTGGGACAGTTCCATAATTCCTTGTCAGAAACCGTTACTAAGCTGGCAAGTACCTCCTCTAATTTTACCATTTTAGGCGACCTAAACATGCACTTTGATGACTCTGCATCAATGGCCGCTTTAGAACTTACCTCCGATCTCGCAGCTCTCCAACTTACTCAGAAAATGTCTTATGCAACACATTCAAAAGGGCACCTTCTCGACCCGGTTTTTTCTAATTTACAAGAATTACGATGTTTGAAACCCATTCCCATCCCTTGGTCAGATCATTATCTGATCTCTCTCCATTGGTCCCCCAAGTTTGCTATTTCATCTGTTCGACCAACTAGGAAATACACCCGCAGCTGGCCTAAGCTCATATTTGAAGAATGGGTCACGATATTGGAAAATACCAAACTTCCTACTGATAGTGACCCTATATTAGCTAATGATCAACTCAATAGCTGGATCAAGGGGTCCTTAGACCAGGTTCTGCCCAAGAAGAATATTCAGATAAAGACAGGGCCCAATAGATCAGCCTGGTACACGCCTAATCTTCGGGAGCTGAAGCAAGTGTGTAAAAGAGCTGAGAGAAGCTGGAGGAAAGATTTTTCTCCCTTCAGGAAAAAGCAGTACAGGGATAATATTAAATTATACAAAGTTGAAATCAAAAAAGCCCAAACTCAATACTTTGGTGAAAAAATAGCTGGTGCAGTCAATTCTCCTCGGGAGACTTTTACCATCGTTAAAAAACTCCTGAAAGCCTCTGACCCTTCAGACACCCATGAGGCCACTGACTGTCGCTGCAACAAACTCGCTGACTATTTTTTTAACAAAATCCAAACTATCTGTTGTTCCTTCTCCGACCCTTCTCCTATCCCCCTAACGGAGGAATCTAATATCGGTAGCAAAGAAAATTCATTAAACATGTTCCCCCCATTGGACAAAGGAGCATTTCAAGCTATCTTTGCATCGATTAAGAGTGAATCTCCCAGAGACCCTGCCCCTTTTAATGTTTTGAAACTAGCGGCTGACTCAGTCGGCCCTATAATAATGGACCTGATCAATGCCTCGCTTTCCTCTGGAGTGGTCCACCCCTCCTGGAAAAAGGCGAGGGTAAAAGCATTACTGAAAAAAACGAGTTTAGACCCTGACTGCCTCAGTAATTACCGACCCATTTCGTTACTTCCCGGGGTTAGTAAAATGGCAGAAAAGCACGTCAACCAGATACTTTCCAGACACTTGGAAGCAGGTACCCTTCTGCATGCATCCCAAACCGGGTTTTGACCGGGCCAAGGGACTGAAACTTCACTATTGGCAGTCGTGGAAGACTCTAGAAGTATTCTGGATGCAGGAGATTTTCTGGCCGTGCTACTCTTAGATCTTAGCGCGGCCTTTGACACGGTGAACCACCGTATTTTAGTCCAACGCCTCCAAAACATGGGCTTATCTGGAGTCGCTCTACACTGGCTGCGATCCTTCCTGGAGGACAAATATTTTCAAGTATTTGAAGGCGAGGCCATGTTAAGCCCCAGGCCCCTCCACTGTGGGGTGCCCCAGGGCTCGTCACTGAGCCCTACTCTCTTTAATATTTACATGGCCCCTCTTGCGGATGTCGTCCTCCCCTTTGGGGTACATATTGTCACTTACGCGGACGACACCCATTGGTGGTCGCCTTAAACCATAAAGACAGAGCCCCTACCCGTCTTGGCCCATGCCTTGAAGAAGTGACTAGATGGATGCAACATTCCCATTTAAAACTCAATGAAGATAAAACCGAGCTTATGCTCCTTGGTAATTCCTCCCCTTCTGAGGTAGCTCTCTCGTGGCCAGTATGTATGGGTCCCGTCCCGGCCCCTAAACCGGAGATAAAGCGTCTTGGTTTCTGGCTGGACTCTGAGCTTTGCTTTAAATCTCAAGCTAGAAGGGTTGTCGCATCTTGCTTTGGCATACTAAGAATGTTGCGTAAAGTACTCCCTTTGCTACCCACTCAAGCAAGAAAGCTTGTAGTCCAAGCGCTTATTCTATCTCGCCTGGATTACGGAAACGCCCTGTATCTAGGCGCCCCTTGCTCTGTCCTGGCTAAGCTTCAAACGATGCAAAATTTTGCTGCCAGGACACTCATGGGCATTCGGAACCGCCAATCGGCAAAGCCGGCTTTAAGGGCTCTTCACTGGCTCCCAGTGCGTGAAAGAGTCCAATTTAAAGCCCTGTCCGTTGCCCACAGGTTGATTGGAGCGAAAGGACCAGCTATCATTTCTTCTTTGGTCCAGCCCTACCATGTAAATAGGCAACTACGCTCAACTGACATTCGTCTGGCTCTCGTCCCCAGAATTAAGAAGGCTAGAAGCGGCGGCCGCCTTTTCTCATATAACGCCGCCAAGCTTTGGAACTCTCTCCCGCTTCAATTAAGAAAGGAACCCAATTACATGACATTCCGTAGGAAGCTTAAAACCTGGCTTTCCCCTAAATAAAATCAGGGCTCTTCTCCGAATAACTTCGCTGCTGCCTGATAATGTTTGCAGCGCTGGGATGCCTCCGGGTAACCACACGCTTTACAAATGATGTTTTCATTTCATCTAGTGGGCAAAATAGGGGGGACCCTAAAAACAGATCCTGATTCCTAACAGTTTTGAACTCAGCCCCAAGCCAGACCTTCCTTCCTGCAAGGTTTGCGGTCTGTTGTGGTATGCAACTGTTGCTCTGCACTAGTGAATCATGTGTGGAACCTGGAAATCTTGCACACATACCGGTGATGTAGAGCCCTGCCATGTAAACCACATGCACATTAATAAAGTGAACATGCTTCCTGTTGTGGTACACTTGGTTCCAGTCAAGAGGTAGCACCAATGCACATAGGTTTAATCTTTGGCACAAACCACATGCAGTATGCCTCCCAAGCTATAGAACTCTAACTTTATATTGATCAGTGTGGAATTATTCATTGGACGTTGTTTGTATTGATTCATATATCTGAGCGTAACATCCAGGCTGAGACATGCCATTGGAATCACATACTGTGTACTGGGAGTACCCAGTGGCACAAAAATATAACACTGCCATATTCTTCACAATAGTTGCTACGGCAGTCTAGATCACAATATCCAGCTAATTTGAGATTGAAATTGTTGCGCCAAAGCCTCAATGGTGTTATGGTTCAGCCTGTATTTCTTAATTATGTGTCTTTCCTGCATGATCTCTAGATCCAGGTGTAGTTTGTTCACCCGTTCATTACGTTAATGTATCCTTTTTCATCCTGCCAGAGTTGGTTGACGGACATATCTGCAACATAAAAGTACAATGTGTAAATGAAGTAGGTAGACACTTTGATGGACATATATAAAAATGATAATAGTTTTAGCCACATATGAATATAGACACACATAGCAACAATGAGAATAATTTGTGATGCTTGTTACATACCTCTAATATTTTTTTCCATATACAAAAATACATTGCATTTCTCAAAACTCAACCAAAATAGACAAAAATAAACAAATTGACAAAATGTTTTTTTTTTCTCCAAGAAATATATTTATATGTAAGCAATTACATACATATTTTATTTTTAAATAAAAAAATGTATGTATTGTCAATGTAAAAAAAAAAGTCCATAATTTTTGTCGAAATATGTCAAAGTTGACAGACATTACATGGCAGACATTGTAAATCCATTGTTTGAAATGAGGTCATTTTAGTTCTTATTGACGGAAGCCACGTCACGGATGATGGATGTTTCTGTCAATAACGTACTACTATTCCGCCATATTGCCAGGCACGCGCTATGGCAGATTAACATGGTGAATGCCTGATGTATCTGTCATGGACATTTGTGAGAATGGTCCACGATTGATGGAGTTTGTGTGTAAGTGTCTGTTGACTGAAAATCCATCACATAGGAATTCACATTATTTAAGCCTATTAGGTCAATTGCCTCCTAACCATCATCTGTAGCAGAACTCCCCCACTGTTCCTGCTCAATATCGTCTGCTGGGATCCATCGTTGCTAAAAGCTCTGGGCCCTCAACTTCACTCCTGAGGAGTTGAACAACCTTCCGGAGGGGGCCAAGACTAACTACAGCCAGCTCTGTGGACCAGCAGGGAGTCTGAAAAGCAGCATACATGAATATCAGCTAAGGTTATATTAATGTTGCTATAATGAATATTGTGAGTGATTCAACAATCTGATCCTGAACATATTAAATATCAAATGCACAATATTAAAAGTGAACCCCAATTTGTGCTTTACACACACTGTGCCTTTTGTGTCTACAATTTGAGATTGGTCACATTATTTTACTATTGGTTTACCTTGTAATGTTGAAAAAACAGCGCTCTGGGCAACCGCCGAACCTTCGTAAATTAAAGCCAATAACTTATCAAAGATGCATTCATATATTTGAATGTAATAAATATATGCCTGGAGCACTAACCTGGCCTGGTTTATATTTTTAGACAGACATAAGGATATGGCAGATAATGTAGCCCATAACCATTTCTGATTGCACAACAGACACAATACTAAAAATCAGGCCAACCGTACTTAATCAATCAGTTATTTTTCCAACAAAATACAAATTGTTAGACATTGGTCTGGGCATCCTTGGACTTCCATTGGCACGGGGAAACTATGCAGTTGACCAGGGCAGCAACAATATGAGAGTCAAATTGAACATCCATGGTGCCACAGAGCATGTCATGCTTTGCATTGAATAGTTTTTATCTAAGCCAAGGGTGGTCCTGGTTTTGGAAGTACGTTTTTTGACAAGCAAGCCAAAGGGGACCCTGTCATTTATTATTTCACAATGCACTCGACATTAAAGATAACAATGATACCGTAATTTTTGATGAAAGGGTATTCCCTGATGCTTTGAATAGAGTACCCTCTACATAACACACAAAGGCCCTGAGTTTCAGTTTGTCTAAAGAATTATTCCATCACAATGTGACAGACATCCCGTACAAATAAATACATGTCCCATGCTATATAATGCACCTGTAATAAGGTGTTTGTCCTATCCAACTTGTTGCAATAGAATAACTTCTCGAAAAACATACAAGTCAGCCCAGGAGTATACTACTTCATAGTGTCACATAACATTGAGTGATGGCCAAATTAAAACAAAAATACACATTTAATAACAATCTTAAAGCACAACAATAGTCCTGGTTCTACCTTTGCTGGACTTTTTACTCGATCACAGCATGACAGATATCCCATTTCCCTTTTGAAAGATTGATAATAAATAACACACTTATATCAAGGTGGACAGAGTGATGTGCTCAACACACTCAAAATCCGGTCTAATCAGGTCAGCCTACATCCAAAGAAAAAGATACGGCAGGCCGTTGCTAGGTGAGTGTGCCAACATTGACTTTTCAGGAGCTACAACATCGCCTGCTACAAACGATCTGGAGGACTGTTTGCAGAAGACCAGCCTCATTTCTTTCAGCCAACTGGGAACGTCCCCAATGCAGAAAAGGTGGGGGCAGCAATCTCTGCCCCTATGTCGTTGTGCATGCAGGCACTGGTGTACTTCAGCTTGCATGGGGATCTGAAGGCCATTAAGCAGTGACAAGAAGATACGCTTTTACACTTGAAAAAATATGCATGTTGCTTTTAACCTTTCTTCACAGTTTTCATTATATATTACTACATCACAAACTTCAATGATATACTGGTGCCCTTATTACAAGTGCCATAGGCTATAATATATTTTTTATTTAGGGGTAGGTTTATCGGTCACATTAGTCACTGAGTAATCCTAAAAAGCATGTAAATCAAGCCCTATGTGTCTCCACAATGGTATCACTGTCTATATTGACAACACTTTACTAAATTGGGCTTCAAACTTTACAATCTAACATGTATGGGAATAAATATGTGTGCTAACATATGTATGTGAAGCACATATAGCCAGATAAAAAAAAAAATTAAATTATCTGATTTCTAGTTTGTCAGATTGCAACTCTGTCACAACAGTGATGGTTATCCCGTCTGCCTTAGTACAAGTGCCATTGGATATAAGTGGCTAGTAATAAGATGGACAGGATATCTGTCACTTTTATGTTGGGGTAACCTATCTGCCAAACTACAAATCAGGCCCTAAACATTATTTGTTGAAGACATAATTATCCATTTAAAACAGTAAGAATATCCTTTCTGCAGTCTTACAAATAACATAGGCACTAATAAGGGAGTTATAGGCGTGGTAACACGGTGTATTTGCGTTATATATTTCTTTTATTTCCACGGTGAGTGAACATATAATATGCCTCCCAATGATATCTTCTTTCTTCTCCTTCAGGAGGCGTTCGCCCCTCAAAAGGAAAGAGAAATGCCAGAGGTAATTGCACAACATCAGGTTTGTTTGTATCTATTAATTGCAGGGTTTCGGTAAGGTATTTGTGAGGAATAACACCATCTGTTGTCCTGGGGTCCCAGCCTCATCACCAAGTGCACGTGATCTGTTCAAACTTTATAGGCACTCTGAAGTGCTCTCTCCTGTAACCAAAGAAGACCCAAAGAAAGCCTAGGGGCATATCATCAAGGCCCCGCAATAAAATTTTCGCCGCTTTAGCGTCCGTTTACTGGCGAAAAGCGGCGATAATTTTATTGCATTATCAGCAAGGTCACGCTATCGCGTGAATCCTTGCCTTAGCGCCCTTTCCCTCAACGCCCAGCTTTGCATCTCTAATGAGATGCAAAGTGGGCGTTCCGCACCAAAATAACGTGAGAAATGTCGCTAACCGACATTTCTCCTATCAACAAACCTCCCGCTAACTTGCATAGCTATAAGAAAAGTAGCGCTAACCGCGCTTATCGCTACTTTTCTTACGCCTGCTTTCAATCTGACTTAGCCATTATATCCAATGGAAGGTGGATATAATGGCTAAGTCTGCCCTCCCCTATCTACAACGTATCGCCAATCGTTGTGCGATTATCGCTGGATTTCCAGCGATAATCGCACATTTGGCAGCTAACTCTGGAATTCTTATCGCTTTGGAGATAAGCGTCGCTGATAGCGCGCTATCTCCGCGATAAAATCCAGCGATAGCCGGTGATAATTATCCTCGCGCTAAGTGCGCTTAGCGATAATTATCGCCGGCTGTTGCTGATATGCCCCCTAGGTCGTTCCACTAGGCTAATCTGTGAGTTTTGTTGGTGCATAGTTGATTCTTCACCTAATCAGAGAATGTATACACCCACCACCAAACAGTGCTTTAGTCGTGAAACAGCATTGAGTTTTTATTCTCTTGACCAGCAAACATTCTTCATATATTCCCATGTAAAATAATTGCTAGCGTTAATGTGGCAAAGGCCTGTCCCCCTGGTTCACTCCCACAACTGCAGTTTTGACCTTCCTTACCTCCTCAGCAGACAAGTGTGTACCTGGGATAGCCACACTCCTCCAGGAGCGTGACTGGACATCTCGGTGACCTCCTGGCTTTATGTTGGCTTCTTCCTGGCAACTGGGCATCTTTCCCCTAATGGATGCCTTGTTCCTGGTGGCATCCTGGGTCTCGTGCGGCCTCTCCTTATCTCTCTTCCAGACGGCTTCACGTCGCGGGCTCCTTGGCTCATCTCCACCCCCTTCCAGCTGTACGAGGCTCCCTTCATACGCCTCTGTTTGGCCCATGTGGGTTTCGGCATTATCGTTGTTCAAAGGACCGCATCCAATATTCCCTGATTGGCCCACCTCCCATTTGTGGTTCCCACATGGAGGGAAGGAAGTGCCAAATGTCACAGTCTCTGTTACATGACTTCTGGCTATGAGCTTAAAACAGAGAACAGGAGAGTCAGCAGGTAAGGTGGCGTCCTTCATTACATGCCGGGGGAGTTCCTCCACATTATCCTCCCCTTTTATATCTGAACTTTAGTCAGCCTGACACAGGGCCACTGGAAATATGCGATTCTGCGACCAAGTTGTTTCTGCATAATTGTGGATTGGTCGCATTCACCACATAATCCATCATCTGCAGAATACGTTTGTGTGTCAAAAGGTACTAAAATTGCAGTGGCAAGTGGAGCCACGGTGTAGAAGGCTTTCTGGTTGTCTTTCAGTTACTTTTGATGTATATGGATGTTACACTGATACTAATGAGGTAAAACGTTTTGCCAAGACTGTGCTAAAATGTGAAAAAATGACAACATTATGAATGTTGGAAGCTGGCTCTTTATATAGTGGACCAAACCGGGGTACACTGTACAAAGAGTCCAGGCAAACCACAATTGGTTTACAGAGGCACAAATGATATCCGAAATGCTCTCTTTTGTGGTAGTGTGGGTGAGCAGTTAGGCATATCAGAGGGTAGTCATGAGCATTTGTTGTACTCACAGAGGCAATAAATGAGACACACTCAAGAATAAATCCGAGACCAATTTAGAAAAATAAGTAGTATTTTAATATAAATTTTGACACCAAGAACTTGGTTATCAAGTTACTACTTTTGCAGTTATGAATTTTTGCAGGTAAGTAAATCGTTCAGTTCAATGCGTCTTTATGCAGCAATGCTTCCCTATTTAGAGAAAAGGCATATGTTCCATACAGTTATTTGCAATCAGCTTCTGGGGGTTTCCTGCGGGATTCAGGGTCATAGGGGACCAAGGTCCAAAGTACCACTAGCAGTTACTTGTTACCTGCCCTGGGGCGTCCAGGTGCAGTACTGCTGGTAGCTGTGTGAGATACGCCGGTGAAAAGAGGTGGGGCGCCCTAGAAACAGGCTGCAGAGGGGGACTTGGGGACAAGTCTGGAAGCTCTCAATGGGGGGCTTCGGTTCACAAGGGTCCTGGGGACAAGGGGACACAGTCGCTTCAACATGTACCTAGGTGCATAGCTCGGGTGTAAGGGAAAAGTTCGACTGGGCTCTATGCTTCCTAGGGCCTTGTGGTGGTCGGTCTTCGCCGGTTGGGGGTGCGAATTCAGGACAGGTGGGCCACTCTGAAAGAGGAGCACTGCGCTGCTGATGTCCTTTGATAACTGCTCGGTCGTTGGAGTCCGGATTGGACTCTCATAGTCTTTGTTTGTCGCAAGGGGTACAGTACCCTGGGTATTAGTCTTGTATGGCTATGGTAGGTCCTGGTGTTCTCCCAATTGTTGGGGAACCAAATCTGACCTTCGGGAGCACCGGGCCCTCTTCCTGGGGGGGCTGCTGCATGGAGCTGGCCAGGGAGCCTCGAGTTGGTCAACCAAACTTTGCATTTCAGTGCCTGTAGACTGCAGGGGAGTAGCTCTCTACTCCAAGGGAGATTGCCTGGCAATTTGCAACGGGCTGGCAGTCTCCAAGGGTTCTTGGAAGATGGTCAACTGCTGGATGAGTTGCTGGTCACGATTGTCAAGACTTGGTGCAGGCAGGGTTTGGCACCAAAAGTCCACATCAGTCTTCAGTTCCCACTTTTCTTGCAGCACTTCTTTGTCCTCTCTTCTTGGTCTGTCAAATCTAAGTTCCTGTTGTCAGGGGTACCACTAAATACTCAATTTAGGGGTGTTACAGAGAGTGACAGGTAGTAGCCACTAGGCTAATTACCTTTAAGGTGTCTACACCCTCTATATGACCACTTCCTGTGGGAAGTGGGCATAAACCTGACCCAGTGAGCCTAATTCCACCAAAACTAATATGGTGGAATTCTAAAAGTCATGGTCGCTTCAAGTGGCCCACCTTAGGGGTGATACTAGTTTGAGAGGGGAACACGCCTCCTGACAAGATAATTTTCCAGCCTGTCAAGATGCCAAATGGGCCCGAAGCTGAGGGGGGCGCATTTCCCCTGTCTGCGGAAGCCTTGGGTCACATATCAAAGGTGGAAGAGGCCTTTGAAGCCTCCTGTCTTGATCTGCTGATTACTTAGCCATCCTGCTTGGAGGAGGTGACAACACCTCCGGCCAGAGCAGGCATTGTTTCTGCCTTCAGAGAGCCTGGGCTCTCACCTGCAGGGGGTCAGAAACCTGCCTGTGGTGGTAGACTGGTCTCCACCAGTTTGCCAGTACACAAGAAGTAGGTAGGTTTTCAGGGGGCACCTATAACATGCCCTTTGGGTGCATTTATTATTAAGCCCATCACTGGAATTAGTCTGGGCTTATCAATATGAGATGTTTGATACCAAACATCCTTAGTTTCAGTGTAGCCATCATGTAGCTGGGGAACTCGTAAACACCAGTGTCCACCACATGTACTCAAAATGGCGGCCCTGTCCACTTGCAATATGTGAGAATCGACTTAGACCTCACAGGGGCGTATCTACTCATGCCCATATGGCCACCCGTGTAGTATAGTGCACCCTACCTTAGGGCTGTAAGGCCTGCTGTAGGGGTGACTTACCTATACTGCATGCAGTGTCTGCAGGCATGGCACACAGGAGGTGTGCCATGTCATGTCTTCACTTTTCTCTGCACCAGGGCAAGCAGTCTGCAATGGCAGTCTGCATATTGGTGCTGAGGGGTCTCTTAGGGTGACATAATATGTGCTGCAGCCCTTAGAGACCCTCTTTAGCCTCTTTTCCTTAGGTATCAGGGGTTTCATTTACTAAGGACTTACAAAGGGTGCTAAAGGTATTACCAATTGGGGGAACAATTGTACAATTTTAGGGAAAGAGATCTGGCACTGGGCACCTGGATAGCAGGAACACAGTGCACTTCTGTCAAAATTGCATCAGACTCCATGCAAAATATGAGGGGGACCATGTCAAAAAGGGGCACTTTCCTACAGTGAAAGAATTCTATCACAAAATGTGCCACATTACATTGCATAATTTGCCTTTTCTTGCCGCATAATTTACTCTACCCAGCATTATGAAGTAATCCTATCACAAAAGGTGCCTCATTATGTTGCATAATTTGCCTTATCTTGCTGCATAATTTACTCAACCCTGCTGCATAATGTAGTCCTCCTAAGCCACATAATTCCAGAAGCCCGTGCAATAATGTCATTGTAACATTGAAGGTGGGATATCTGTATCATTACTGATGGAGTATCCCCTTATTAAATCCAAGTTCTCACAATCGGTACCTCCTAAAGTCCACCTTTCAGCAGCACTGACTATGTGATGTGGAATACACCAGAGATTCAGTGTGGCCATATGAGGATAAGGGATTTATGAAGGGTCCTGCAGGGAAAAAAATAAGGAACACAAGCTGACGAATGACAATCAATAGTGTGTTCTTCTCTGAAAATTCCCATTGAATGTCAGTACTAAGTAATGCAGCTTTTACCTGTAAAGAAGCCTTCTAGGCTCGAACTCTAGCATGCATATTCAACACAATCCACCTGATTTCCCACTGCTATATCACAGTATGACATTCTGTGAAAACCAACTGAGATATTATTACACTCTATGTGCTTTTAACAGAACTCAATACATTACATAAGCTGAAACCTTCCCTCTAAATAGTGACAATGTCTTCTTTTTAATTCTTTGGACCAAAATTAGAGGGGACGTATCCACTTGCTCAGCTCAGATAACTCACTATGAAAGATGCTTCAAAAGTAGCTTCATATTAAGTCTTATGCAATTGCTACTTACTGAAAGACGTTAGTGGGTCACAGTGTCCATGATTTCCTCACCAAAATATCAGCTTGAATTCAATTTCCTAGCTTTTCTTGTCGCTCTTCAAAATTTGATCCAACTACTGTCTGGAAAATTCATAAATAACCTACAATCTTGCTATGGAAGTGGTCCCTTTATATAGTCTCTGCACTCAAAACAGCTGCTGAGATTTACTATTATGTTGCAACAGTTTGAAAATCTCACAGCTGTTTTCTTGAACTCTCTATCAGTTATCTTCCACAAACTTTGGTATGCTACCGCTTGCGGGCAATTCAATGTGTTTCACTGAATAACGATGTCTTCTTTATAATTAGAGTAGCATAAGTCCTAGTTAGGGTGAGGTAGGTATCAGCTCTCATTCCTAGGGTTTTATAGCATGTTACCAACAGTGATAAGTTCCTGATACCCCTCCAAAAAATTGAAACCATACCCTTTATCAAGTGATTCGTGAGTCTTACATGCCTGGGGTACATGAAAAAGTGTTCCTCATGCTCAGATCTCTATCAAGAATAATGTGTTGCCACAGCTGTGCTATAAAAATAAATAGCTGACATGGATAGCATCCCTTGGCCATTACTTGATGGTGAATTTTTCACTGGACATCCAGGTTCTGGGCAAGGGCATAGACAGACTATTGTCAGAAAGGTGACCTAGGCCTTTTCATACCCATACAAACACACACACACAAACACACCACACACAAACACACACAGGCACACACACACACACAGGTTATATTTGAGGTTAAGCCCACATAGTCCTGAAAGTGTCATAGCAGATGATTACAAATGTTGATGCTGGGCATTGGCTAGGAGTCTATACTAGGCACAGGACATTGCTGTCAACAATATATAAAAAAAATAATAATAATATATACCTGATTTTGAGTTTGGCAGATCGGATACTCCTTCACAAACTTGGCAGAACACACATAAACCATATTACAAGTGCATTAATGCATATTCAACTTGCAATGTGTTGGACAAAATGTGTGTCACATGCTTCCTCCATCAAAATCTATAGATGTGACACAGTGTTTTAGATTGGTAAACGATTGTGCATACAATGTTAGCTTTCCTTAAAATAAGCTCATTAACAGATATTGTGCATGATTTAGAGTTTTGCATAAGGGTTCTCACTCACAAAAGTGACGCATATTTTATATACTATAATATGTATTCAGGCAGATGGGATACTCATGAGGTTTGTGATGGAGCACCAGATTCCTGAATTTTAAATCTGCACCTTTGTGTTGTCATATTGTGTACCAATTCTTGAGATTACTAACCCATGTTGTATACATTGTGGAACCTTTTTGATGTGTGCATTCTGTTATTTAGGTCTAGCAATTAAGTGATGTGTGCATATGACTGCTTTTAGCTTTCTCTGAAGCAAGTGAAGGAGAGCCTGGCTATACTTTTGGGGACCAGCTGGAGGGCAACTGGGACTCAGAAGATTGAGCAACTGATTCTGAGTGGCCCGGTAGCACTGAGGGACCCAGTCTCATTAGAGTAAAAGGAGAGGCTAGGAGCCACTTCATCTTATAATCAGTAGCGGTCCGTGGTAGGAGTGCCGGCCGGGCGGTGACGTGGGGCGGGGGAGGGGCAGGGTGGGGGGTAGTAAACCATGGATTACGGACGAATACAGGTAAGTAAACATTTAAATAACTAAAACGAATTTTGTTGTGAGCGCTGCATCGGCAAATGCGATGCAGTGCGCGCAATGAAATTCGTTTTATTTATTTAAATGTTTACTTACCTGTATTCGGCTGTAATCCGTGGTTTACTACCCCCCACCCTGCCCCTCCCCCACCCCACGTCACCGCCTGGCCGGCACTCCTACCACGGACCGCTACTGCTTATAATTCAGAAGCCTCCAACTCTGGCCAATTCTCTTCTGCTAGTGGCTCCTCTAACGTTAGTTCTTCCAGCACACCTTCCCCTGTTCCTTCTTTTGCCCTATTCCAACCAATGACCCAATTCCACCACCTGATTTCATTCAAACTCCTAACCTCATTCCAATTTTTCCTGCTGACCCTATTCCTCCATCTCTCTCCACTATCCCACCTGTCACAAATCAACCCATATCCCAAAACACTTTCAGACCCATGAACCTCATCATTCCCATGCACATTCCTTCCTAGAAACCCCAGGCCCTGTCTGTTAGACCTGGCATCTTTTTGGCGTGTTTCCCCTGGCTTTTTGATTTCTGACCTCCTGGTTTTAACTCTGTTTATGCTGGTTTTACGTCACTGTGCACTTTCTCACTGCTGTTTAGTGTTAAAGTGCAAGTGCTCCTGTTGTAAATTGTGTTATGGATTTGGTGTTTGCATGATTAGCATATTTGGTTTACTATTAAGTCCTTAGTTAAGTGCACTAAGAGTGCTAGGGCCTGTAACTCAAATGCTGCTAGTGGGTCTGAAGCACTGATGTGCCACCCACCCAAGCAGCCCTGAAAAGGGGCCTCAGACCTGCCACTGCAGTGTCTGCACGCAGTCTGTAACTGCCATGTCAACCTGGCAAGGGCACCCACTTGCTAGGCCCTAATCTTCCCTTTTATTACATGTGAGTCACCCCTAAAATAGGCCCAAGGTACCCCTGTGGCCAGGGTGCTGTGTATGTTAAAGGTAGGACATGTACTGGTGTGTGTGACATGTCCTGGTGGTGAACACAGTGTATCTTTTTTTTTGTTCACCACTGCAAGGCTATCTGTCTCATAGGATAGAATGGGAGGTTGCTTATACCATCTTATAAGCATATCTTCCCTTTGAGACAAGATAGGATGCCTGGACTCAGAATGTAAAAATGCATCTTTTAGTAAAGATGATTTTTATGTTCTGTGTTTGAATATACCACTTTTAGAAAGTAGGTATTTCTTGCTTAGCCATCCTGTGTGCCTCTGCTGGTTTTGTTGATTGACTATCTGGCTTTGGAGTGACAGGGGCTGGGGATGTGCATTCACTGTAGACAGCCACTGGGGGGGTTAAGGTGTGTCCTGGCTTTCCTGGATGAGTCAGGGCTGGGCTGAATAGACCTGGGCTCCATTTAGAGTAGTGGAAGGAGATTCCCTTGCACCTGAATGGGGCTGGTCTGCCTTCCACAATGCTGTCTCCACCTCCTGCTGGGAAGCTGGGCCAGAGAGGACAGAACTGGTTTGGACTGAGCCCAGGGTCTCTCTGCCTGAGAGAACAAAGAGAAACTGAGTATAAATATGGGGGCCCAAACCCCAGCACTTTAGAACTCGCTGGAATCAAGAAAGGTGCCAAGAAGAAGAGCTGGAAGAACTGCCAGGAGGAGTACTGCCCCTTTGCTGTGTTCTTGCTTTGCTGGGTTGGCCTGCAGTTGCTGCTTCTGCCTTGGGCAATGAAAGGACTGGACTGAACTTTCTTTACTTGTGCTGAAGTAGAGCTTGCCTCCTGTTCTGAAGTCTCAGGGACCACAAAGACTTCACCGACCTCTGGGTACCGCCTCTGGAACTGTGGTTTCAGTTGCCACAGAGGGGTGAAAGCAACCGACTCCGTCACCGACTCCATCGCTGGCTCTGTGTTCTGAAGGCACCGCAGAGGATACCTCCCACATCTCGCACCGCAACCCTGTTCTCACTGACAATGACAACTGCCGTCACTGAGCCGCTGCTTGCACCGTGACCTGTGGGCACCGCACTCCATACCGCCTCTCTTCACTTCACCATCCAGGTCTCAGCGATGCCGTCGCTGCTCGCTGACTGCATCGTGGATTGGGGACACCACTCATAAGTCTCACGACGCACTGCCCCGTCCCACAACGCAGACCGTACCGACCGACGCCAGCTCCCCGCAACCGGCTCTGTCGCATGCACCGTGATCTGTCAGCACCACAACGAGCACCGCCTTCACTCCGCACCGCAGCCCTGGACTCAGCGACGCCGCTAGACAACCATCACCGAGCTGCTGCCTGCTCCGCACACCGCACCGCTACATTTCGCATCGCAACCTTGACGGTTGCCATGACCGGCCCGCATCAACTTGTCGGCCGCAGCACAAAAGGTACTATTTACGAGTCTGTCGACGCCCCTGACCGAAGCGGTCAGACGGAACTGTTGGATTCTGTTGTTTACAGCACCACAGTAGCACCAGACAGAGCTACCAACTTCAAGGAACTGTATTTTTAAAGTATTCTTGCAAAGTGCATGTTTTTAAAGTATTGTATGTTGGATTTTTGTCGTTTTGGTCTTGTTTTGGATATATACAAATATTGGAATTTTTTCTAAACTGGTATGGTGTCCTTTTGCAGTGTTTTCACTGTATTACTGTTGGTTATGTGCACATGCTTTACACACTGCCTCTGAGATAAGCCTGACTGCTCGTGCCAAGCTACCAAGGGGGTGAGGAGGGGTTCATTTAGGAGTGTAACTTCCTTACCCTGACTAGGAAGAAGGGTCCCTACTTGGACCAAGGTGCAAGCCATTGCCAACTAGAGACCCCTATTTCTAACATTGGTTGTCAGTGGTTAGGATAGGACTTGTGTTTGGACTACTTCAAGATCACAGACCATTAAGTGCCACATACTGGTTCTTTTTCTCTTTGGCCTGTTTTTGATCTTGTCAGTTTGTTGAGAACTTGAACATGCTACCTCATCATCCCTGAATCAAGAGCATCATCTGTTGCATCCTTGGAAGTGGCCTTTGGGGAGGATAGGTTGGAATCCTACAATGTGAAAGAGTTGAAGGCTATTTGCAAAAACCTAAAGGTCCAAGTCAAAGGCCTCACCAGGAAGGAGGAGCTACAAAAGGCGCTGAGGTCCTGGGTAGCAGCCAGACATGCCAGTGGGCAATCTGGAGATCTCAGTGGGAAGGCGGAGGAGCCTCTTCTTAGGGTGGATGTGCTTTTGGGAGAGGGGGGCCTCCATGCCAGGCAGCAGTGGCTTGTATCCAGTGGAGCTGGAGGACAGGCGGGGAGCAATTAAGTTTTAATTGGAAAAACTCACTATGGAGAATGAAAGGGAAAACAAAAGAATAGCCATGGAGGAAAGAAAGATAATCTTAGATCATGAATATGGTCTTAAGGAGCTGGAACTAAGGAGTAGGCCAAGCACAGATGGTGGCAGCAATTCATCAGTGCAGGCAGATAGAATTGTGCACATCCCTAAGAATGTAGGCAAGGAATTCAAGAAGGGGGATGACATACAAAGGTGGTTTCAGGGTTACGAGGCATCTATCCACATGAATGGTGTCCCTGAGAAGAATTGGGGGGCAGGATTGTGGCCTCTTTTCCCAGAAGAGGCGAAGGGCACTTTAGTGGCTTTGGGTATGGGGTGTAACCTCACCTATGTGGACATGAAGGAGGCCCTTCTCACCAGGTATGGTCTCACTCCTGAAAAGTACAGGGATCAGTTTAGCTCCAGTAAGAAAACTGATGCAAACACTTGGTTGGAATGTGTGGATTCCATCTGCAGGTCACTGGATGGCTGGTTGATTGGGCAGTAATGTGACAGATTATCAGGGTTGCTACAATTCAATTTCATGGGATCACTTGTCTAGTCTATGTTTTACAGAGCTGCGCCAGCACTTGGTTGATACTAAGCTGACTGACCCCAGGAAGCTTGCTATGAAGGCAGACCGCTGGGTGAGTACCAGGTTCCACAAGAAGGTGTTTGAGGGAGACTCTGCCAAAGGAGGGCAGGGTCCTGAGCAGAAGAATGGGGGGGGGACAAGGGTAAAGCACAGGAGTTCTCTGAAAGGCCCCAAACTAATACCCACGGTAAAGGTTCCCATCCCCCAGGAGACAAGAAAGCAGTGGTCTCTTCAGGAAAGTCTGCAGATGCCGGCCCCCACAAGTGCTATGCCTGTGAGCAGGTGGGTCACTTGAAGGGGGACCCCAATTGTCCCAAGAGGACACAGCCACCCACGAGTGGGTAGACCAAGGTGTTGGCTAGTGTAGCACTTGGGAAGGAGGGGTACCCACAGGAGGCTGGGGATCCCGCAGAAATGACCCTCATTTCACTAGGGGACAGAGAGATGGTCCCAGGAAGTCAGATGCCTGCTAACACTAAGAAATACAGCGCCTGGGTGACCATCAATGGGAAAAGGGTAGAGGCTCTCAGAGATACTGGAGCCAGTGTGACCTCAGTCCTGTGTCACCTGGTCTCTGAGGAGCAAGAAGTCCCCGTGGCATTCCACCAAGCAGTTGCTGTGGACAACTCAGAGTACCAGTGTATGGTGGCACAGGTTCCCTTTGAATGGGGGTCTCAGGCCCCTTCAGGGTGGTTGTGAGCCATATCATGCCTGTAGATTGTCTGCTAGGAAATGACCTGGAACAGTCCTTATGGAAGGATGTTGAGCTCAGGTGTCACTTAGAGATGCTTTGGTTGTCAGAGTGGGCATGTGTGACCACTCGGTCCATGGCGGCCAGAAAGGGTGATCTGGAGGATCTGGAGGCTGAAACAATGGCCCAGGTTCCTGCCAAGAGAAAGGGCAGGGGGCGCGGGAAACCCACCCCTGACGTTCTCGCAGTCCGGGAGGAGTCTGACCTTGAGGGGGATGCCCCGGTAGCTACAGGGGAGCAGGTAGCTGAACTGGGGGAGTTGTATGAGTTGACCCATTAGCAGCAAGAAGGTGGTCCCACCAGGGAGGAATTCTGCAGGAAGCAGAAAGAATGTCATCTCTGGAGGGTTTGCGGCAGCAGGCTGCAAACCAGGCAGCTGGTGGTCAGTCTGGATCACACTGGATCTGTCTGGATCACACTGGATCTGCTGGGAGAATGGTCTCATGTACAGCGAGCCTAAGGTCGCTAGGCCTGGGTCAGCCTGTGCGCTTGTGGTACCCCAGCGCTTCAGGACCTTCCTACTGGGTCTGGCTCACGACGTGCCTTTGGCAGGACATTTGGGGAGGGACCAGACCTTTGACAGGCTTGTCACCCACTTCTTTTGGCTCCACATGCAAAGGCAGTGAGATGGACATTGCAGGCCTTGCCAAACTTGCCAAGCAAGTGGTAAGAGTGGGAAGAAGTGTAAGGCTCCTCTCCAACCTTTTCCAGTTGTTGGAACCCCTTTTGAAAGGGTTGGGATGGACATTGTGGGGCCACTGGATCCCAAGACAGCCATGGGCAACAGCCACATCCTGGTCTTGGTGGACCATGCCACCCGGTACCCGGAGGCAATCCCTCTCAGGACAACGGCGGTGCCAGTGGTGGGCCGGGCATTAATGGGGATCTCTTCCCGCGTGGGTTTTTCCAGAGAGGTGGTTTCTGACTGTGGGACCAATTTCATATCTAAGTATATGACATCTCTGTGGAAGGAGTGTGGTGTAACCTACAAGTTCACCACTCCTTACCACTCACAAGATAACGGTTTGGTGGAGAGATTCAACCAAACCTTGAAGGGCATGATCAAGGGTCTAACAGAACCCATGAGGCGTAAGTGGGACATCCTCTTGCTATGCCTTCTCTTTGCTTACAGGGAGGTACCACATAAGTCTCTAGAGTTCAGTCCCTTTGAGCTCCTGTATGGGCACCCTGTGAGAGGACCTCTTAGTATGGTCAAAGAAGGCTGTGAGGCAGCTCCCAGGAAAACTCCCCAGGATGTATTTAGCTACATGCTGGCCTTCAGGAACCAAATGTACACTTCAGGAAACTCGCTCAGGCGAACCTGGAAGCAAGCCAGGAGGAGATGAAACGCTGGTACGACCAGAATGCCACTCTGGTAGAGTTTCAGCCTTGCCAGAAAGTGTGGGTCATGGGCCCAGTAGAACCTTGTGCCTTGCAGGACAAGTGGACTGGGCCTTTCAAGGTGGTGGAGCACAAAAGTGATGTCACCTACCTGGTGAATTTGCAGACTCCCAGGAACCCTTTGTGGGTCCTCCATGTGAACATCCTCAAGCCTCACTTTGAGACGTCCAAAGTGAGCCTGCTCTTGGTGACAGATGATGGGATGGAAGAGGTGAGTGAACCTCTCCCTGACCTCCTGTCTACCACAGAGCACAATAGGTCAGTGGAAGAATCCTCTCCCCTACACTGACCCCAGAGCAGCAGAGTGACTGTCCCCAGTTGTTGGGACAGTTTACCATGTTGTTCTCCCTGACCCCAGGTGTTACTCACTGGTGTACCCATGATGTGGACACTGGTGACAGCCTGCCTGTAAAACACAAGATTTACAGGCTGACTGACTGGATCAAAGGCAGCATCAAAGAGGAGTTCTCTAAGATGTTGGTGTTAGGGGTGATAGAGCCCTCCAGCAGTCCTTGGGCCAGCCCAGTGGTCTTGGTCCCAAAGGCTGCTGCACCCGGTGCCACTCTGGAACTACGGTTCTGCGTCGACTACCGTGGGCTCAACGCCGTCACCAGGACTGACGCGCACCCCATCCCCCGAGCTGATGAGCTCATTGATCGGTTGGGAGCTACCAAGTTTCTCAGCACGTTTGATTTGACGTCTGGGTACTGGCAGATTGCCCTAACCAAGGGGCTAAGGAGAGGTCAGCATTTTCAACCCCAGAGGGGCACTACCAGTTTCGGGTGATGCCCTTTGGGTTGAAAAATGCCCTTGCCACCTTTCAGAGGTTGGTCAACTAGGTGTTGGCTGGGCTGGAGGATTTCAGGGCCGCATACCTGGACGACATTGCAGTGTTTAGTTGCAGCTCAGAAAAGCACTTGCAGCACCTCTGGGAAGTGTTTAAGGCTCTGCAGAGGGCAGGCCTCACGGTCAAGGCCAGCAAGTGCCAGATCGGGCAGGGCTCTGTGGTGTATTAGGGGGCACCAGGTAGGCAGCGGCCAGGTGGTGCCCCTACAGCCCAAGATTGACACCATTCTGACTTGGGAGCACTCCAAGACCCAGACAGAGGTGAGAGCCTTCTTAGGTCTCACTGGCTATTACCGGAGGATTGTCAAGGGATATGGCACCTTTGTTGCCCCCTTTACAGAGCTGACTTCCAGGAAGCAGCCCAGGAAGGTGATCTGGACTGATGCCTGCCAGTAAGCTTTTGATGCCCTGAAGGCAGCCATGTGCATGGCACCCCTGCTCAAGGCACTCGACTTCTCCAAGGAACTCATCGTGCAGACTGACGCTTCAGAGCATGGTGTGGGGGCGGTGCTCTCACAACTGAATGATGAGGGCCTAGACCAGCCTGTAGTCTTCCTTAGCAGGAGACTACTCCCCAGGGAACAGAGGTGGAGTGCCATAGAAAGAGAAGCTTTTGCTGTGGTCTGGGCACTGAAGAAGCTAAGACCCTACCTGTTTGGGATTCACTTCCAAGTTCAGACAGACCACACGCCCCTCAGATGGTTAAGGCACATGAGGGGATAGAACCCAAAACTGTTGAGGTGGTCCATCTCCCTACAGGGAATGGACTTTACGGTGGAACATCACCCTGGCACAGAACACGCCAATGCTGATGGTCTGTCCAGGTTCTTCTGCCTTAGTGAAGAGAACTCCCAAGAGGGTGGGTAGTTCTTACTACTTTCAGCTGGAGAGGACATGTGTTAGACCTGGCATTTTTTGGCGTGTTTCCCCAGGCTTTTTGACCTCCCAGTTTTGACTCTGTTTTTGCTGGTTTTGTGTCTCTGCACACTTTCTCACTGCTGTTCAGTGTTA
The DNA here is from genome assembly GCA_963921515.1 of Calotriton arnoldi. Lineage (NCBI taxonomy): Eukaryota > Metazoa > Chordata > Amphibia > Caudata > Salamandridae > Calotriton > Calotriton arnoldi. The sequence goes on from CAWUFW010015530.1 coordinate 91,375, forward strand.
AAATGCAAGTGCTCCTGTTTTAAATTGTGTTATGGATTTGGTGTTTCCATGATTGACATATTTGCTTTACTAGTAAGTCCCTAGTAAAGTGCACTGAGAGTGCCAAGGTCTGTAAATCAAATGCTGCTAGTGGGCCTGCAGCACTGATTGTGCGACCCACCCAAGCAGCCATGAAAAGGGGTCTCAGACCTACCACTGCAGTGTCTGTGCGAAGTTTGTTTCTGCCATGTCGACCTGGCAAGTGAACCCACTTGCCAGGCCCTAATCTTCCCTTTTCTTACAAGAAAGTCACCCCTAAGGTTGGCCCAAGGTACCCTTGTGGGCAGAGTGCTGTGTATGTTAAAGGTAGGACATGTACTGGTGTGTGTGACATGTCCTGGTGGTGAATTACAGTGTATTTAGTTTTTCACCAAAGCAAGGCTATCTGTCCCACAGGATAGAATGGGAGGTTGCTTATAACATCTTATAAGCATATCTTCCCATTGGGACAAGTTAGGGAAATGGAGTTTGTTATGCCTGGACTCAGAATGTAAAAATGCATCTTTTAGTAAAGATGATTTTTGTGTTCTGTGTTTGAAAATACCACTTTTAGAAAGTAGGTATTTTCTCGCTTAGCCATCCTGTGTGCCTCTGCTGGTTTTGTGGATTGACTGTCTGGCTTTGGAGTGACAGGGGCTGGGGACTGTCGTGCAATGCCACCACAGTATTAATAAATACCTATGTGGTTTTCCAAGAATCCACAGGAGCGAAGATGGCCCTCCTGTCTCTCATAAGAGGAATGCTTGTGAGGCTACTTTAGGAATACACCAGAACAAACAATTCCCCCAGGGGAGCCAGAAGGAAGCAGAAATTGGGAAGACCACCACACTTGAGGGAGGAGTAAGGTCCTGACGTATTCCCTCACACGGAAATGGCTCTATAAGCAGTGTTGACCAAGCCTGGAGTGATGTGGTGTTTAAGGTTCCCTAATGCATTGAGAAAAAATGATAAAAGGAAAAGGAAGGATGAGAGACAGTCCTGAACCCTTCTATAACATAGTGTTTTAAAAACATGAGCAAGTAAACATTCTTTGTGCCTCAAAAAACGCCTTAACACACTCACCAAAAGAATCTGCTTAGAACTTATAGAAGTAATCAAAAAGTAAGACACCTCTTCAAAAGAAAAGAAATGATTCAAAGTATGGCTTAGTCCAGCCAGGACAAGTAGGTGAAGATATCAGCAAAGTCTTGCAATTGTTAGGCTCCAGAATAAAGAAAAAAGTATTATACGCTTTAACTTTGTAGATGAGCAGTGTTGCTTTAGAAAATAATATATTTTGTGAAAGTACGAATGAGCCGAATGTAGGCTAATCGGCTTTATCTCACCGCATATATAAGAAGTCCAGCGCAGCGGTGAAGTAGCTCTCAACCGCTACTTTCAGGCAGGGAAATGTGAGAATAAATACAGACGAGCATCAGTGCTCGATTCCTTTGAAGCGTAAACAGCTGAGAGGCAAAGGCTTCTATCGGTAGCAGAGCTGGGAAGAAATCCAGGAGAGTGACCACGCTCGTTTCACAGCAGGCATGAACAGTTGAGAGGCAACGGTCTCTCTCGGAAGACAAGGAGGGAGGAAGATGCGAGCAGGAAGTGCGTTGCATGAAGGACACCAAAGCAAAAAGACTCGTCCACGTCCCAACAGGAAATGGGAGCGTAACTTGGAGTGTCAACGGTGATTGTTCTAGTCTCAGCAAAGCAGGGTGGGCGTGGTCCTCCAACTCCTCAGGGAGTTTGAAACCAAGCAGCGCGTTGTTGCACACAGCTCCTTTTATAGTGGAGGCACGGTTCCTCCTATACACATCAGTCACCCATTAACTCTGAATGCCAGGAGGTCAATTAGGCGGCAAAAAGAAAAAGAAAAGAGAAAAAAAAAGAAAACCGATTTGCTGGAGGGTTTTAGTGTGACATAAAGAACAGTAAGTGCTATAATCTTTTGTATGCAAACTTACATGTACCTACACCGATTGCTCTTTCTAGGTGTGGGCTAGTGTGGGGACAATAACTGTACAAGAAGCCTGGGGTGTGACAGTGATGTGCATTCACTGTAGACAGCCCCTGGGGGTGTTGAGGTGTGTCCTGCCTTTCCTGGATGAGTCAGGGCTGGGTTGAATAGACCTGGGCTACATTTAGAGTAGTGGGAGGAGATTTCCTTGCACCTGAATGGGCCTGGTCTGCCTTACACAATGCTGTCTCCACCTCGTGCTGGGAATCTGTACCAGAGAGGGCAGAACTGGTTTGGACTGAGCCCGGGGTCTCTCTGCCTGAGAGAACAAAGAGAAACTGAGTATAAATATGGGGGCCCAAACCCAAGAACTTTGACCCCGCTGGAATCAAGGAAGCTGCCAAGAAGAAGAGCTGGAAAAACAGCCAAGAGGAGTACTGCCTCTTTGCCGTGTTGTTGCTTTGCTGGGTTGGTCTGCAGGTGCTATTTTGGCCTTGGGCAGTGAGAGGACTGGACTGAACTGTGCTGAGGGGGAAAGCATCCGACTCAGTCACTGACTCCGTCACTGGCTCTGTGTCCTGAAGGCACAGCAGAAGGCACTGTCCGCATCTCGCACCACAACCCTGGCCTCACAGACGATGACAACCAATGCCGCCACCACCGAGCAGCTGCTTGCACCGTGACCCATGGGCACCGCACTCATCACCGCCTCACTTCAGTTTGCCATCCTGGTCTCACCAACGGCGTCGCTGCACGCTGACCACGACTTCCGTGATTGCATCGTGGATTGGGGGCACGGCTCGTAAGTCTCACGACGCACCACCCCGTCCCACACAGCAATCTGGACCGACCGACACCAGCTCCCCGCAACTGGCTCAGATGCCTGCACCATGATATGTCAGCACCGCAACGAGCACCGCCTTCACTGCGCACCGCAGCCCTGGTCTCACCAACGCCACTGGATGACCATCACTGAGCCGCTGTCTGCACCGTGACTTGAGGGCACCGCCCGCCGCACCACTACGTTTTGCATCGCAACCTGCCCGCACCAACGTGTCGGCCACAGCACAAAAGGTACTGTTTACAAGTCTGTTGACGCCCCTGACTGACGCAGTCAGACGGAACTGTTGGATTCTGTTGTTCACAGCACCGCAGTAGCACAGGACGGAGCTACCGACTTCAAGGAACTGTGATTTTAAAGTAGTCTTCCAAGGTTCATATTTTAAAAGTATTTTATGTTGGATTTATGTCGTTTTGATCTTGTTCTAGATATATAAAAATATTGGATATTTTTCTAAGCTGTTGTGGTGTCCTTTTGTAGTGTTTACACTGTATTAATGTTGGTTATGTGCACATGATTTACATACTGCCTCTGAGATAAGCCTGACTCCTCATGCCAAGCTACCAAGGGGTGAGCAGTGGTTATTTTAGGAGTGTAACTCCCTTACCCTGACTAGGAAGAAGAGTCCCTACTTGGACAAAGGTGCAAGCCATTGCCAACTAGAGACCCCCATTTCTAACACTGTCCCTCCTAAAAAAAATCTTCTTGGCTAATCACGTTTATGCCGTTCCGGTTTGGCGCGCACTTTCTAAAGATACTATTTAAACAGCTAGCATTTCATAGCGCGCCACACACGCCGTTCCAGCCACATTGCAGATTCTAACCTTGGAGCTTTCCAGACGCACAAGAGTATGATCCAAACATCGGGAACGTAGTAATCTTGGAGCCCTGTATCGTCCCTGCATGTACTTGGTTCCTCGCTGCGTCTCTCCACTTGCTGACTTCTAAGCACACATTAGGCTGTTGCAAAACCGTCATCCGTTTTTCAATTACACGGCTATCGACGGCCAGTTTCAAGCTCTAAACGTCTAGATCCAGTGTATTACTCTAGAGCGAACCTTGATAACCTCAGATGTGAAATCTCCATTATTCACCCCCTGACTACTCTATCAAAACAAGAGGACCCTATATCTTACAGGCTCTTTTCGAGCGCAGAATTTTCATTCACCAGCGAACTACTCTTCTAGCGTGAGGTTCCATATTATCCCTAACACTTAACATCCTGAGCTATAACGACGTTTCTATCTTCTTGTACATGGCTTCCTGATGAAGGCACACAGCCGAAACGCGCGTAGGATACAGATTCTCAAGGCCATGCCAGAAATGTTTGTCCTCTGAACACATTCATATAATTATCTTTGTTTATATGTCTGTGACATTAATTGTAGTGTGTCAAATAATTTCTTATATATCGATGAATAACACTGTGTATATTATGTATCAGATTTTGTCAAAGTAAGAAAACCTTCTTTGTTATTTGACCCTCTTGAATCCAGTGTAAATATATATACAGAGGACTATATGTTTTATGGTTGTTTTTTGTGTATTTAGTTACAATTATCTATAAAAAAATAATAAAAAATATTTTTGATACTACTGAACCAAGTTTGCATGTATACATGTTTTTTATATTGTTCAGGTCCATTACTACTTTCCATGTTCCTAAATATTGTGATATTTACATATTGGTTATTTTCCCTGATTTAGGAACTTATGTCAGGGGTACCCTTTTCCTTACATACACACGACTTCCGTGATTGCATCGTGGATTGGGGGCACGGCTCGTAAGTCTCACGACGCACCACCCCGTCCCACACAGCAATCTGGACCGACCAACACCAGCTCCCCGCAACTGGCTCAGATGCCTGCACCATGATATGTCAGCACCGCAACGAGCACCGCCTTCACTGCGCACCGCAGCCCTGGTCTCACCAACGCCACTGGATGACCATCACTGAGCCGCTGTCTGCACCGTGACTTGAGGGCACCGCCCGCCGCACCACTACGTTTTGCATCGCAACCTGCCCGCACCAACGTGTCGGCCACAGCACAAAAGGTACTGTTTACAAGTCTGTTGACGCCCCTGACTGACGCAGTCAGACGGAACTGTTGGATTCTGTTGTTCACAGCACCGCAGTAGCACAGGACGGAGCTACCGACTTCAAGGAACTGTGATTTTAAAGTAGTCTTCCAAGGTTCATATTTTAAAAGTATTTTATGTTGGATTTATGTCGTTTTGATCTTGTTCTAGATATATAAAAATATTGGATATTTTTCTAAGCTGTTGTGGTGTCCTTTTGTAGTGTTTACACTGTATTAATGTTGGTTATGTGCACATGATTTACATACTGCCTCTGAGATAAGCCTGACTCCTCATGCCAAGCTACCAAGGGGGTGAGCAGTGGTTATTTTAGGAGTGTAACTCCCTTACCCTGACTAGGAAGAAGAGTCCCTACTTGGACAAAGGTGCAAGCCATTGCCAACTAGAGACCCCCATTTCTAACACTGTCCCTCCTAAAAAAATCCCTGAAATCCCCACATTGTCACAAAAAGTTAGCGCTCAGACTTCCATCTGCTCAAGGAGGAAATAATTGTGATAATACACTATTTTTTTTCCCCACTCTTTGATTTGGATTAATTTTTTATTAAAAAATGTGAGGAAGATTTATGTTGCCCCTTTTAATTTTGTATTTATAAAAATGATAGTTGAACCTATTGTGCCTGTTGTTTTCTTTTAGATATTTTTGTTTTGGAACATGTTGTAGTGCTTACCAAATAAAAGTGCATATTTCAATATCTTTTATATGCTAAACATTTATGTTCAGGTCTTGTGATTTCCTATGTGTTACACTGTGGAAGACATAGTACATTACAATCTCTATGTGTGTTAAAGGAACTTGGAGTGGTGCTGTGAGGGGATAGTGTGTGTGGCAGTCAGAGTGGGAGTGTGTGAGATTATATTTCACTTTATTATTTTTCTATTTAATTGTAGGAATAACTTCGGATATTGGCTTTCATATAAAGTACATGGCATACATTATGTATTCCTACATCTATATGGAGTATCTAAGTAAAATGTCTTGCAAGTGAGTGTGTGACCTGCACTTTCTAAAGTGTGTAAGATTTAAAGATGTAACATAGCAGTGAATGGGTTGTGGAAATATCTACCTGGGGTACATGATTCCATCATATATCGTGTGTGGTGCATGGGTAAACTTGGATCAAGGGTGGCCTCAGAATAGTTGTGTGATTTATTTTAAATGCTTCACTTTAATAAACAACTTAGTTATACAGAGTTTGCAATATATAAACATTTACAGGCACATGCATCAAGCTAGGATTTTGCGAGTCCTTAATAGCGAATATTAAGGATTCGCAATTAAGGACTCGCAAAATCCTATGCATGTTGGAATCGCTATAATAATAGCGATTCCTTCACATTCCTTATTTGCGACTCGCAAATTGTGAGTCGCAAATAAGGAATGGCTTCCCATTCATTCCTATGGGCCTACAGGCCCATAGGAATGAATGGGAAATTGCGAGCGCTATTTCGAGTACCAATAGGTACTAGCAAATTGCGCATGCAATTTCAAGGGTGCAGGGGTGTCAAAAGGACACCCTGTTGCACCCCTGAAATTATTCCGTGCACATATGTTATGCCACACACATGTCCCAAAGACATGTGTGTGTGCAACCTACAACTTTGAAAAATGCACTTTAGTGCATTTCTCAACGTTTTGCAAATTACCATGAAGTTCAACTTCATGGTAAATTGCGCCCCCTAGTAGCGAAATCGCTAATTTTTTTAGTTTGTTGCATTGCATTTAAGGAATCTCAATTGGCGATTCCTGAAATGCAATCGCAATTTAAGTAATCGCAATTAAGAGATTACTTAAATTGCGATTTTTGCATTTGGGATGATGCATCCCAAATGCAAAAATACCGGTCGCAAAGGGGCAGATTCTGAGAATCTGCCCGTTTGTGACCGGTTTTTCTTTTGATGCATGTGGCAGTTAATGCTTACAATCTATAACTAAACTGACCATGCACATTTAAAAAAAATGTACATTCACTTACTGATGTGAGGTGTTGGGGTAGCAAACTTGTATTAGCTGAGTATGTAATACATATGTGTAGAGTGAGGCATGTGGCCATAAAGGGCAGGGTACATTTATGTAAGATATGGTTTGGAGCACATAAACTTAAGTACCATTTGTAGCCAACAACAACAGTGCATTTGAAATAGTTAAACAAGTTTAATTCACCTTCTATTTTGTTGTGGATTGTGTTGTTGCTCATTAACCACTGCCAGATAGAGTCCCAGAGTTTAAAGTAGAAAAAAGAGTTGATTCTGTGGTTGTTGTGGACAGGGTTTGGCTTTTTGTTCTTTTTTTCCTCCAACACAGTTATTGGGGATGAACTCCTATGTTTCCATCAATGGAAATTATAATGTAAATTCAGCAGATAATGTATTGAATTTCAGCCAGTCCCTGTGTCATGTTTAGGGTATACCCGCTGCCAACACAGTAGGTAAAATGCAGAAGAGGTGGTGGATGGTTGACAGACTTTCATCAAACCGCCATACTAAAAATGGGACAGTCAGCCTCTAAGGTGACTGATGGTAAGCAGGCATTTTTTGACAGCCTGCCAACCTCCTCCATACTCTAATGTAGGCCCTATTTCTCCTACTGTAGTCTCAGCTAGCACTGTAAGAAAGTTTTGTTTTGTAGAAACTGTTAATGTGCCACATTCAGGGTATAGATTGTTGCTATTGTCGGAGGTTGTCCAGGACATCGTCCCTATATGATTAGGAATATACTTTCCTTATCTGATCTGGAGCCCTTCACCCCTAAGGGGAGGCCCCTTTTCAAAACATTAGATATCCCATTGTTTTTGGTTTGTGCAGAGGAGTAGAACGACCCGGTGAATACTTTGTGTTTCAAACATTCCTGATCAACCCTCTGCAAGCGTGTTCCTTGTAAACATATGAAATTGGGTTGAGATGCTATTAAGGATCTACAAACTGCCACCCTCTTCACCAGTGCATTCAAACTCTTAACATTCGCAACCCAACAGACCCTGCTCAAATGGATCCCGCTCACAACAGTAAACACCTAGAAGACCATGGAAAGCATCCACTCCGGAGCACCCTCAGACCCCTGCCCATACCACATCTTCTGCAGATCCGCCTCTGCCATCGCACCCGAACTACTTCGGACAATCAACTGCTCCTTCGAAATCGCCACCTTCCCCGACGACAGGAAACACGCCGAAGCAATCCCCTTCCTGAAGAAACCCTCAGCGGACCCGACAGACCTCAAGAATTTTAGGCCCATCTCCCTGCTTCCCTTCACAGGCAAGGTCATTGAAAAGGCAATCAACACCCAGCTAGCAAACTTCATCGAAGCTAACAACATCCTGGCCATCTCTTAATCTGGATTCCGAAGCAATCACAGAATCGAGCCCACCCTATTCGCTGCCACCGACGACATCCACACCCTCCTCGACCAGGGCAAAGTGGCAGCCCTTATTCCCTTGGACCTCTTGGCTGCATTCAAAACTGTCTCCCACCACACCTAACAAACAGACTCCATTTTGCTGGAATCCAGAGCAAGACCCTCGACTGGATCCACTCCTTCCTCACCGGCAGAACTCAGCGGGTCAGACTCCCACCCTACCTCTCGGAACCAACAGAGACCAACTGTGGAGTGCCCCAGGACTCCTCCCTCAGCCCCATCCTCTTCAACGTCTACATGGCCCCCCTCACAACCATCATCAGGAGCCACAGGCTCAATATCGTCTCACACGCTGACAACACCCAGCTGATTATCTCCCTCACCAATGAACCCAACATCACCAGACACAACTTTCAAGAAGGGATGAAAGCCGTCTCCACCTGGATGAAGATCAGCTGCCTGAAACTCAACTCAGAAAAGACAGAAGTCCTCATCCTTGGCTCCACCCCCTTCGCATGGAATGACTTCTGGTGGCCCTCCACCCTTGGAAATCCCCCCACCCCAACGGACCACGCACGAAACCTCGGCATCATACTAGACTCATCGCTCACAATGAACCGTCAGATCAATGTCATCTCCTTGACCTGCTTCAACACCCTCTGCATGCTTCAAAAGACCTTCAGATGGATCCCAACCGAATCCAGAAAAACTGTCACACACACACACTTATTAGCAGCAGACTGGAAAACGGCAACGCTCTCTTCGCCGGAATCAACAAGAAACTCCTTCGCAAACTCCAGACTGTCCAGAATGCGGGAGCCAGACTGATCCTCGAAATCTCCAATTGCAGTCACATCACCCAACACCTCAGCGATCTCCATAGGCTTCCAGTTGAAAGAAGAAGAATCTTCAAACTCCTCACCCACGCATACAAGGCCCTTCACAACACCGAACCGCATACCTGAACAGCCACCTCTCCTTCCACACACCCAAAAGACACCTCCGATCAGCCCAGGTCTCACAGGCCACCGTCTCACGTATCAGCAAGACTAGAACGGGAGGAAAGTCCTTCTCCTACCTCGCAGCCAAAGCCTGGAACACCCTCCCCCTCCATCTCTGGCAATCTCCCACATTGCCCCAGTTCATGAAAGACCTCAAGACCTGGCTTTACGGGTGACCCCAGCACTCAACGGAGCCCACCCCAGTGCTTTGAGACCCTCACGGTTGAGTAGTTGCGTTTTACCAACCCTGATTTATTGATTGATTGATTTTTAATTTTTTTTTACTTATAAAGTTTTATATAGCGTGGACTAGACCCGATGAGGGTATCAGAGCGCTTTACAAAAGTTACATCAAAAGAAAAGTTGAGCGCTAGTCACATATAAATGAGTATCTAACATGAGATCGTATATTTTCTTGTTGAAGGTCAGGATTGTGTTAGTCAGTCTCGTTTAGAGTTCATCACGCATCCTGGTAGATGAGCAGTTTCTGGTTGGTATCAACTTGCAGCAGGGCTGGGATCAGGAGAGAGTTTTATTCATTAGAAGCAGTTTGACTTCTTTTTTGAAGGAGGTGGTGGAGGGGTTTATTCTGATTGCTTGGGGCAGGGCGTTCCATATTATAGGTGCTAGGCCAGAGAAGGTGCGTGTGTAGGTTTTCTTTTTCCTAAATGTTTGCGGTTTCAATAGCAGGGTGTTGGTGCTTCTCAGAGTTCTGCTATTGCCTGATAATTCGAGTTTATTGGCTAGATACTTTGGTGTATTGAGGTGCAGGGCTTTGTGTGTCATGCATGCAATTTGTAGCTGTGCTCTTGCCTCATAAGGGAGCCAATTCAGTTCCTTTAGATCAGGGGTGATGTGGTTGTTCTTTCTAGAGCCAGTGACGAGTCTTGCAGCCGCGTTGAGTGAGGCTCTTAAAAGAGCCAGACTGGATCTCGGCAAGCCACATAGGGTTGTATTCCCATAGTCTATTCTGGGTACAACTAGAGATTGAACGGCTATTTTTAGGTCGTTGTCGTTGAGGAAGGGTTTTAGTTTTCTGAGAATGCTCATATGAAAGTTGGATCCTCTGGTGGCTGTGCTGATGTGTTCCCTTATGTTGAGATTCTTGTCGAGTATTATTCCCAGTGATCTTGTGGAATCAATTATGTGAGCTTTGCATTTGAGGGCTGTTAGGTGTTTCATCCACTTTACTATGTCACCTTGTCCTTGTGGTGGGGAGATTAGGAGAAAGTCAGTTTCGAGCGCATTGAGCTTGAGGTGGTTTTTTGTCAGCCAGATGTGGGTTTTTTGTAAAGTTGTGTTGAGTAGGCGGATGTCATTCGGCGATGATATTTTTAGGTATAGTTGGGTATCATCCGCGTACATGTGGTAATGGATATTGGAGAGTTTCAGAATTTCTGATTGATTGATTGATTGATTGATTGATTGACCCCACTCTCCATTCTATTGAAGAAAGAAAACCTCCACCCAGCGGCAAAGTGTCCCCTCTCTACCTGCCAAGGGTACTGACATAGATCCTCCCAGGGATATGGCCTTAATCAATTGGGAGATTGTAGTGGAAAAATTCAAAATAATAATTGTCAAAGTCACCTTTTTTTGCATAGTTAATTAAAACCATTACATTCCAATAAAACCATTCAGTTACATTTGATTAAAATACATGATTACAACTCTAAAACCTGTTTACTCTAACAACAGGAGCAATTTTTGGTGTACACTATGCAATTTGTCCTGCATTTAAGTTCAATTTTAATAAAGTGCAACATGAGAGTGAATATCTTATAGTGCACCTTCGGATACGCCCATTGTCTCAACTTAGGGGCCGATTCCGATCTCGGCCGGTAGGGCTCCGAATTGGATTCGGCTTAACCGGATCCGATCTGAGCCCTATTGCCCGACCGATTCGTACGTGCGTCCGGGCGAGCGAGTACGAAGCGAAATCGCCGACCGACTCGTCCGGGCGTCCCGACCGCTCCGACCGACTCGTACCCGGGTCTAACCGCACCGACCGACTCGCTCGGACTCGACTCGCACCGCGCAATGGAGACGTTCCCCGGCCGGGTAAGTACGATGCGCATCGCGAGCAGTCCGACCGAGCCGCGCACTCCGGCTCGAAAGAGCAGTCGGAGCCGTACTTTGGGGGTCCGTGTCGGACCCCCTGTATGCGTAGCCACGCGAGTCGCACACAGAGGGGACCCATGGGTCCCCCTACCTGTGCGTGTATGGCGCGAGTCGCTTCGCCGCGTACACGCTGTAGGGGGCGCCCTTGTCCGCCTCGCACCCATTGAGTCAATGGGAGCCCGCGTACGCGTTGTACGACAGGCTCCCATTGACTTCAATGGGAGTCCGACCGACTCGAGTCCGATGGCATACGTGCGCATCGTACTCGTTCGGTCGGGCTGCACGGGTCCGATTTGGTCGGAAATCTCTCCGGGTCCGGCTCGGTCGGAGAGATTTCCGGCCCGAATCGGAATCGGCCCCTTATTCTTTTACCCCATGCAGTAGATTGTTTGCCCCAGTCCCTACTGTTTTTCAAAGTGCTAGTGTCTTGTGTGAATCTAGAATCCATATAACAAAATATAAGTTTTACTGTATATAAAGAGGTGTCTCCTTTAAACTCCTTGGCTCCTTGGACTAAATCTTCTTCCCTTAACCAAACAATAAATGACCCCTATCCTTGCTCACTTCTAAGGTGCTATATCCTTGTGCAAACCTTAAGAATGGCAATTTAAACTTTTCGAAGAATGACCAGCTCAGTCATAAATAAAGTGCATATGCTTTATCAGTTTATACAGTCTTGACTAGAAGCAACTTTGCTATTTTCCTTCTCCCTTATGTCAGATTTTTTTTTTACTTGTTCCAGATCTTTTAAAATCGATTTAAAAAATGTTACCCCCTTGCATGCAAGGGGAATTGAGGTGCCACTTAACCAGGTGAATACCGCTTGCTTGCAATTCCGAATTTTCACATTCCGCTAGGGCCCCCGGGCACACGCAAAAAATATGTACGAGTGATTCTTGCTTGAAACCGTAGAGTCAGCAGTCTTGTTTTTGCTGCTGATCTTTCCAAGCGTGGTTTCCATAAAGCCCACACGAAATAACAATAACAAAATAAAAGTGCGCTGAAAGATACTCCTGAAGCGATACAAAAGGGGATGATGGACGGAACGTTTGAGCCAATCAAACACTCACCCCCAGTCAACTGATCTGGGTTTAATCCATCATCATTCTTTAGCTCACTCCACCACCCCAGTTCAGACATGGCCATATGCAAATCAGTCTGACCCTGTGCCTCATGGGAACAGTCCAGCACGAACTGCCAAGCCATGTCTTCCCTGGACCGGAAACAAGCATCCTAGGACCGGTTTCTGGCATTCCAGCCGTCATCAGCCAGGCTTGCTTGAATCCAGTGGCAAAGTGAGCAAGGGACCCACGTCTGGGCATACCCCCGCCAACTTAGGGCGAACAAAGCGATACAAAAGGGGATGATGGACGGAACATTTGAGCCAATCAAACACTCACCCCCAGTCAACTGATCTGGGTTTAATCCATCATCATTCTTTAGCTCACTCCACCACCCCAGTTCAGACATGGCCATATGCAAATCAGTCTGACCCTGTGCCTCATGGGAACAGTCCAGCCCGAACTGCCAAGCCATGTCTTCCCTGGACCGGAAACAAGCATCCTAGGACCGGTTTCTGGCATTCCAGCCGTCATCAGCCAGGCTTGCTTGAATCCAGTGGCAAAGTGAGCAAGGGACCCACGTCTGGGCATACCCCCGCCAACTTAGGGCGAACAAAGCGATACAAAAGGGAATATGTACGAGTGATTCTTGCTTGAAACCGTAGAGTCAGCAGTCTTGTTTTTGCTGCTGATCTTTCCAAGCGTGGTTTCCATAAAGCCCACACGAAATAACAATAACAAAATAAAAGTGCGCTGAAAGATACTCCTGAGGCAGCAATTTTTTCCTTTTTTATAAGAATTACTAATTGCTCAGGCGTGGCCCCTTCGTGCAAAAGCCTTTTTATCTGTTGTCTAAGACAAACGTAGAGTTGCCGTGTTTAATATTTGATAAAATGCAGATTTTCCCATGCTCACGGCTCAGGCTTCTTGCATTCCTAAATCCTTGATGGCCGCGTTTAGACGGAATCCCCGTGTAACTTTTACATTGATGCATTTTTGCTCCTCAATTTCCTGCCAGCATAAGATGTTAATAGTGCCACTCTCCGAGGCGTGCAGTCTCCAACATAGTTTTATGTAAGTGCTCTTTCATTGCAGTGGTTGATTTTTCGGGCTGAACTCTAGACGTACCTGAGCTGGGGAAGCTGATTTGGAGATGTGAAACACATTTTTATATAATTTTGTTTGGATTTTTTTAAGGATAGTTGCTTCTTGTCCCCACATATTTTCCCTGCTATAAGTTGCTGTTGGCATTAACTCAGCATGCATAACTGAGAGCAAATAGCTAAAAGACGGACAGCTCAACTTTCTCTTTAATAATTTAAAACTATAAGTTAACAACTGTGCTTGTGCGGCTGAGTGGTGTTTAAAAAACATTTGATGTTCTAAATTAAAACCTAGGTATTTGTAAGTAGCTGCTACCTCAACATTGTTTCCTTCTATAAACCAAGAGTGCGACTTTTATTTTGAATCAACCAGCCTTACCACTTTTGTTTTCTTCAGATTTAATTCTAGCCCTTGCTTTTTCATAGAACTTTTTAGGGCATTCATGCTGTGTTGCAAGCCTATTGGAGTTTGACTTAGCAGGACAATGTCAAATCAAATCAAAACAAGCTTTATTCGGTTCACAAAAAATGACCATAAAAGCATACTATATTAAAAAGCAATACATCATTCACTAATACATTTATGTACAATTTATCCAAGACGATGCTCATAGAGATTAAAAAATACAATTTAGCAGGATAAAAATCTATTCAATTTCATAGTTCAAGTTTTCCAGATAAGCAAGGTACTTTCTTCGTTTGATGGCCTTCAATATAAAACAAATTACCGCATTACAAGTTAATACATTTCTCAGATTACGAATTTGATTAAAAGCAGCTTTAAAAGAGTACAGACTATTAGCAATAAAAAGGGGTCGTAGCATAGATTTTCTAATGTCTCTATAAAAATTACAAAAAAGTAAAAAATGGAGGGTAGTCTGAGGAGATCTACCATCGCACGGGCATTTCGGTAAACTAGAGCTCCACTTACCCATCTTTGGAAATGCAACCTGGTAGTGGAGCGTATTCAGCCTTAATCTGGTTAAATAAAATCTGTGTTGTATATTAGTTATAAAATAAGATACGGCTGAATACCCAATGAAAGTGGTCCTTCCAGGTACAGACTTGTACATGATTTAGTACTCAGGGCAACTTCCTCAATGATGCCCTAGCGGTAAGCATTCTCTTTTTAGTTCTTTTTACTAAAATTTTGAATATCCTCCGGGTTCTTAAAATTCACATCCAAATTACATTCAGTTAAAAGACCACAAATATAATTTAGCCATGTTATTTTCTTGCAATGATCCAAAGTGAGGCAATACAAGATTATATCCCTCGTAAAATGTGTCTCATCCCTAGACCAGATTCGGTGCCACAATGTTAAGGCGGCTATACTAATCAAATCATTTATATACGGTGTGTCTGTCTCCCTATGAACTATAAAAGTGGCTGTAGAATTTGGTACCGATAATAACCTTTTTAGAAATTGGTTTTCCAGAGTTTGTAATGGGGAGGTGTCTGCCATACCCCACAAAGCTCCTCCATAACAAACCCCAGTAATACACTTCGACCCATACAATTTTAAAATTTCCCGTACTGGTTTGTTGCCGATTTTATGTGAAAATCTAAAAATAGCTTCTACAGATCTAAGAAATTTTGATTTACATAAATTGATATGTGAACTCCATATACCTTTTCTATTAAAAAGTAACCCCAGATAAGAAAAAGTAAGAGTCCTCTCTATAGATACTCCATCAATATAGTGTGTTCTGTTCTTGGTTTTCTTTTTCCCACACGTCATGACTAAAGTTTTACTCAAATTAATTTTCAAATGTTTTTCAGTCATGAAAGTTGTGAAGTTATCCATCAGGAGCTGAAGGCCATTTGCTGTCCTAGAAATTAGGACGGCATCGTCGGCGTATAGTAAAACTGGGGTAATGCGCTTGCCAACTTTAGGAGTATCCGCTATCAGGCTCTGTAATAACGAGTCAACACCATTAATATAAAGCGAGAATAAAAGGGGGGCAAGGGTACAGCCTTGTCTAATCCCACGAGTAATTCTAATATGCTTTGTACATTCCCCACTCTCGCCGAAACGTATCTTTGAGATTAGATGAGCATATATTTGCGATAAGAAGTTAATAATATCGTGTGGGGCACCCATCCCTTCAAGCGTCTGCCATAACTTAGAATGATTTACCAAATCAAACGCACTGGACAAATCAACAAAACAAAGGTAAAGGGAACCTTCCCTGGTGATGGTGTATTTCCCTATGAGCAGCTCAAGATTTACACACTGCTCGATCGTTCCAATACCCCTTCTAAAGCCATACTAAGCTACCGACAGAATATTTTTTTCCTTTACCCAGCGTTCCAATCTGGCCAGCATCATTCTGCCCATTACTTTAGATGTTGAGTCGAGAAGGGATATTGGACGATAGCAGTTCGCGCTGCTTCGGTCACCTTTTTTAAAAATAGGGACAATCACACTCTCGACCCAGGTGGCAGGTATCACCCCATTGATGTTTGGGTTAAAAAAATTATATAGGATAGGTATCCAGAACTCAATGTTATGCTTAAAAACATTGTGAGGAACCCCATCCGGACCAGCAGCCTTCCCACTAGCACTGTTCTTAAGGGCGGTTTTAATCTCATCGTGGGAAATAGTTTCTAGTTTAATATTATTTAATAAAATAATATTACTATTATCAACTCTATTAATATTCTGCTGTGTAGGATTAAAAATAGCTTCAAAATGACTTATCCAGTCGTCGGGCGTCACTAGTGTATCGACTTTAGCGGATTGGGTATCTTTAAATAATGGCTGATCCATGGTTTTCCAAAATAGGATTGAGTCTTTAGTCTCGGCTGCTTTAATCAAACTATCCCATGCATTATCTCTAATTTCCAATTTCCTTTGTTTTATTGCTTGTTTGTATCGTTTCCGTAGGGTGCTAATGTCCTCCCTATTTCTAAGGATTGCTTTTAATGCTTCCTTTAAATCCCTATTTAATCTAGAACACTGGTGGTTAAACCATCTTGGGCAGTATTCCCTATTTATCCTAATCTTGCGTTTCAGATCATTAGAGATTTCGGCTGAGATGTTTAAAAAGGCCTTAACAATATCATCTCTACGAAGAGAGTTATCTAGGCATGTTATTATATGAGGATTAGTTTTTTGGACTATCCTTTCTGAGAAGACCGTAGGATCTACACCTGTCCATTTTATAGAAATCCCATTTTCACCCTGTGTTTTTATGTCGACAGCGTGTACACTTGCTTTTACTATGCGAAATATATTGGAGTTTAATATTAGCAGCAATGGATGATGGTCGCTAAGTAGGCTCGGCTGTACACTACAATTGTATACAAGGGGCCTACAGTTCCTTGAAATAAAAAAATGGTCAATGCATGAAGATGACCTAGGTCCCTCAAATGTGTAGTTAACACACGTTCCCTCCCGAGCATCCAGCTCCATAATTTCCAAATTATGTTTATACATAACATGGTTAATAATTTCGCCATAATTATTATGTGGAAAATGTGAAGGATTATCACCTAGTTCGTCCTCGTGGCCGCATTGAGCCCCTGGTGCCAGTTTACATGGTTCAATATTGAAATCCCCCACCCAAATTAAAATATAATCAGCCTCTACACTCTTCAGAAAGTTTACCAGCTCTTCCTCCATTGATGAGATAATCTCATGTCTTGAGGAATCAAAAATATTGTTGTAAAAGTTAATCACTATGATATCCTGCTTACCTTTAACTGAAAAAAGTAAGAACTGGAAGCGCTGTGCTTTAACCCCTTCGAT
Source organism: Calotriton arnoldi (assembly GCA_963921515.1). Lineage (NCBI taxonomy): Eukaryota > Metazoa > Chordata > Amphibia > Caudata > Salamandridae > Calotriton > Calotriton arnoldi. The sequence goes on from CAWUFW010015530.1 coordinate 108,690, forward strand.
GCTCGTGACGAGCTCAGCTCGTCATGCTGCGCGGTAGCGCTGTGCGCATGACGAGCTGAGCTCGTCACGACCACACCCGCGATCGGAATGTCCAGCACACGAGCGGAATTCCGATCGCGGTCAAGGGGTTAATGAATGTCCTCTTTAGAGTCAAGGGGGAAGATACTGATATTAATGCTGCTAAGCCTCCACTTGCTCTCCCAGCCTTTGATGGATTAGCTTTAGTAAAAATTGTCCTAAAACCATTAATAAAAAAAGCTTCTTTAAGCCATGTCTCTTGTATTAAAACTAAATCGCAGTTTTGGATGCTTGCAAGCCAGGTTATGTCATGCAATTTGTTCCTAACCCCTGCGACGTTCCAAGTCATAATATGTAGTGAATCCTGCAATGTACGGCTGATAAGATTACAGTCAGCCAGGCTTGTAGGCGGGGGGGTTTTATTTCTGTGACAATGTATCTCGGCTTCTACAGAAATTGCATCGATGCTAATAGGGAAGGGAATAGTTTGGTTACCCTCGTGGTTGTGTGCCTGCTCTGCACGTGCTACTTCTACCTGTGTACTAGGCTGGAATATAATACAATCAGTAGCATCCTGGTTAACTACTCTCGGATATACTCTGTTACGTCCCAGTCAGTCCACCTCACTACAACTCCTTAAAGATGCAAACCTATTTGAAGTAAAAGGTATCATTTGAGAAAATTGATTACTTTGATTACTGGTGCTAGGTTGGTCTCTTCCAAATATATGGGGCTGCTCCATTCTCAGTCTATAAAAGTATCCAAGGGGTAGTGCAGTAATGATGTCGTCGTTACTATTGCATTGCCAATCGAGATTTACTGCAACTTCTTCTAATAGGGAGCCCACCACATGGGGGTGGCGAAAGTTTACAACTACACAATCCCCATCGCACGTTTTTTCTGTTTTTCCCACCCAGCTCACTCTTCTTACCATAATTATTTGCTGAGATAAGAGCCTGATACTACAAGAGGTATTTACAGAAATCCAGTAAACAACCCTGTTTTTCAATGAGTCCCAAGTTTCTTTATAATTATCAGTCAGTTTGGGAACATTTTTTAAAACAATCACGTAGGGTGTAGCTTGTGGGGGCAGGCTGGAAAAAACATTTTGCTGCCTCCCATATGGTGCCTGGTGTTCAATTTTCCTGTTACCACTTGCTACAGTTACCACAGGATTTTGTCGGGTTGAACCACGTTCTTCCTTTCTTGGTATAACAGGTGATTGTGAAATATTATCCGTTTGCAGATCAATGTTATCACTTAAGCCAATATGTATATTCTTATCCGATTTCTGATTTGTTATAGCATTCTGTAACGTATTAGATGCATTAAGTGGCCGTAAAGTTGTAACCAGTTCCAATAATCTTGAAATGTCATTTTGTACCATTTTTATTTCACTCAAAACCCGCCTTTCGATAGTATCGATTTTCCCATGCAGTTTTTTTAAAAGGATATCTATGGCATGTTTATCATTTGATTTCTCCACGGATTTACACCCTGGTCCATTAACACCCAATTTGGTAGGTTTTCCCTTTTTTTGGAAAGTCTTTGAAGGGCTAGTCCTCCTTTTTACTGTGTTTTGTTTACTTTTTTTTGCTGGTGGAGAGTCCAAATCAAACGTATCCGAAGCTATGGAAATTTCAAGAGGAGTTGTTGATGCACAGGGGCCTAGCTTGACCACATGATCAGTTTTAGTATTGTTTAAACTGTTATCTATGTCGATATCTTTACTCGGAACCGATGCTAAAGTATGGAGGCTAGAAAAGTTACTGCAATCATGCTCTTCCGCGACAGAGTTGCTTTCCCTTTGGGCAGCATCCAAAGCCGTTTTAGCGGCAGCCAGTTGCTCCTCCACTTGCACTATCTCGCTACTAATAATGCCCATAGCGCTTTTTAGATAATTGGTGATGGGTACAATTCTTTCGGCGGGCTTCCCCTTACTTATTGCCAATTTTTTTCTCTTCCCCATTTCCTATACGACGTTTCAAATTACCTCACAACGAGGAGCTATTATGATAGAATACAATTTTACAGATACCAGTATGCCTCGATGCCAGATTACACAAACCAAGGGGAGTGGCCCTGCCCGGCCTCCTCCGGTCTCGGACGGGCTCAGACGGGCCCGCCCTTCCTTGAACTTAACAACTTTGCAACAAAAAAAATCAATAGTTACTTCAACAGCACATTCCACTTTAAATTAAGAATTTCTCTTTTCATATTGACTTTGGCATACTCCACTACAAACTAGGGGTGGGCGGAATGTGTCATTCGACCTGTATAACTGGTGGAATTTGGCACCTCCGCATTACTCTTGTAACACAGACTTGCGGCCAAATTCCACTAGTTGCTGCATGGGAGAATTATTTCCCGCGATGCTTGCGAGCTGGTGAGCTCATGCAAGATTTGGCATACCCTAGTGCAAATTTCTAACACAGAGAGTTGCTAGCGGTCGAGGTCAGAGGACTGCTTCATGAGTATGTTTGATGCCGCTCAATGCCTCATGTGTCATTTACGCTGACTATTCAGCGCTGCTCGTGCTACTGGCACTAAGTTGCAGTGTGAGCAGTGCAAAGTGCATATTTTTCGCCCATTGATGGAACTCCGCTGAATCTCGTGGAGTTTTTATGTAACTCCATGGAATTCTGCGGTATGAAACTCCGTGAGTTCCGCCCACCCCTATTACAAACAATACACAAATAACTTTGCAATGCATCTATAAGTCTTTTATAAAGAACAATCAAACATTCAACAACACAAGCTGTGCTTCTATTATTACATCAACATGAATAACTGAATATTTGTTATCTCGTCTCTGTATGCCTTTATATGCACGTCACTTTAAATTTCAGGCGCTTGCCTTTTATCTGTGTTTGCTTCCTTGTTCGCAGTAGGTTAATAATTTTCATTACAAGGAGAAAGAGACCATTTATGGTAAAAAGGTAGGAGATTAAAAGACGTGGCTGCAGACTTTACTCAAGCACCCATGAAAATGGCCAAAGGCTTTGAAATCTGCCCAACTTTGCCCATCCTGACTAGACTCCTCGCTGACCTTTGACTCGAATTCTACTAAACCAAGTGCACAAGAACATCATTCTGAAAGTATACAGTATCTCTTCACCGTCAGGTGTTTTAACGATGGCTATTCCCACCTATGTAATTACTTCACCCAAGGCTACAATATATTTCTTAGGAAGTGTACTATTTCAGGGGAACATCTCATTAGTGCTCAGTAGGGCATAGAGTGTAAACATTAATTTTCCAGCATCTTTTTTATGTCCTCTCACAGTGGCCCATTAATGAAAGCGTTTTAATATCTTTAGCACGTTGGATTCTAGTATAATCAAGGAAGAGTGACCTACACGGAAGAACTCTCAAAATGCTCAGTGGATTCATTACTGATTCGTCTAAACGGAGATTTAACACACTCTACATGACTGATGTTTCTTAAAGTATTCTGCCTTTCAGAGGAATGGAGTGGGAAACTGAGTGAAATGGTTAAGGGCTATGGCACCATCGTTGCCCCCTTAACAGAGCTGACTTCTAAGAAGCCGCCCAGGAAAGTGATCTGGACTGAGTCCTGCCAGAAAGCTTTTGATGCCCTGAAGGCCGCCATGTGCACCTCGCCCGTGCTCAAGGCACCTGACTTCTCCAAGGAATTCGTCATGCAGACTGACGCTTCAGCGCATGGTGTGGGAGTGGTGCTCTCACAACTGAACGAGGAGGGCCTGGATCAGCCTGTAGTCTTCCTTAGCAGGAGACTACTCCCCAGGGAACAGAGGTGGAGTGCCATAGAAAGGGAGGCTTTTGCTGTGGTCTGGGCACTGAAGAAGCTGAGACCATACCTGTTTGGGACTCACTTCCGGGTTCAGACGGACCACAGGCCCCTCAGATGGTTGATGCAAATGAGGGGTGAGAATCCAAAACTGCTGAGGTGGTCCATCTCCCTACAGGGAATGGACTTTACGGTGGAACACCGTCCTGGTACAGAACACGCCAACGCAGATGGTCTGTCCAGGTTCTTCCGCCTTAGTGAAGAGAACTCCAATGGGGTTGGGTAGTTCTCCCTACTTTCAGCTGGAGGGGACATGTGTTAGACTTGGCATCTTTTGGCGTGTTTCCCCTGACTTTTGCTTTCTGACCTCCTGGTTTTGACTCTGTTTTTGCTGGTGTAATGATTCTGCGCACTTTCATCACTGCTGTCCAGTGGGAGAGTGCAAGTGCTCCTGTATAAAATGTGTTATGGATTGGTGTTTCCATGATTGGCCTATTTGATTTATGTGTCAGTCCCTTGTAAAGTGCACTGAGAGTGCCAGGGCCTATAGATCAAATGCTGTTGGTGGGCTGCAGCACTGGATTGTGCCACCCACGCAAACAGCCCGTAAAGTGTAACTCTGGCCTACCATTGCAGAGCCTGTGTGCAGCCTGGGGCTGCCATGTTGACTTGGCAAGTGCACACACTGGCAAGTCCCTAAACCTTCCCTTTTCTACATGTTAGTCACCCCTAAGGTAGGCCCAAGGTACCCCTGTGGGCAGGGTGCATTGTATGTGAAAGGTAGGACATGCCCTGGTGTGTGTGGCATGTCCTGATAGTGAATTGCAGCCTATTTCGTTTTTCACTATTGCAAGGCTACCTGTTCCCCATAGGCCAGAATGGGTAGTTCTGATTATTATAGCTTATAATCCTAACTGACCCAGGGAACATGGTAGAAATTCGAGTTTAGTATGCCTGGACTCAGAATGATAAAATGCATCTTTTAGTGAAGTTGGTTTTAACATTCTGTGTTTGAAAATACCACTTTTAGAAAGTGGGTATTTTCTTGTCTAACCATCCAAGCCTGCCTCTGCTAGGTGGTGTATTCCTTGTCTGGAGTGTGAGTGACAGGGGCTGGGGGATGCCAGGAGACAGGGTGAGTCAGCACAGGGCTGAATAGCAAGATCTACATGTAGATGGGTGGGAGGAGATGCACCTGGGACCTGAATAGGGCTGGGCCTTCCCTCCACAATGCTAGCTCCACCTCCTGTGGTGCGTCTGATGTCCCTGGCCTGCACTGTGAAAGGAAAGAAGGAGACTTGTCAACAAAGTGCTCCAGGACTGACCAGAACTGGTTTGGACTAGGCAAAGGCCTCTCTGCCTTCAGAGGACAAAGAGAAATTGAGGATAAAAAGGGGGACCCAAGCCCCAGAGAATTGGAACTCTTTTGGATCAAGAAGACTGCCAAGAAGAAGAGCTGGAGAAGCTGTGAGGAGGAACTACCACTTTGCTGTGTGCTTTGCTGTGTTGGCCTGCAGTGGCTGCTTCTGTCTTGGGCAGTGAAAGGACTGGAACTGAACTTTCTGCAATCTACTTTGTGAGTGTCTCCAAGGGCTTGAGGTAGAGCTTGCCCCCTGTTCAAGAAGTCTCAGGAACAGCAAAGACTTCAAGTTCTTCTGCCCTCAGCACTGGGGACTGTGTGTTTTGTGCTGCAACAGAAGAAAAGCAACTCGACGACGTTGACGACGACGCTGTCGACTCCGTGTCCTGACGGCACCGCAGAGGGTACCGCCGCAACGCCGCACCGCGACCCTGGTTTCACCGATGACGCCTGCTGATGCCGCCACCGAGCCGCTGCTCGCACCGTGACCTGTGGGCACCGCACCCCGACGACGCCGCTCCACGCCGGACTCGACGCCACTGCTTGCACCGTGGTTCGTGGGGCACCGCTCGTAAGTTACACGACGCACCGCCCTCATCCTGCACCGCAGCCTTGGCCCACCGACGCCGGTGCCATCGACTCCAAGTTCGTCAGCCAACGACAGCGCTGCAGCTACGACGACGCCGCTGCTGCACCGTGACCTGCCAGCCCGTGACGAGCACCGCCTTCATCTCACACCGCGACCCTGGTCTCACCGTCAACGCCATCCGACGCCGCCACCGAGCCGCTGCTCGCACCGCGACCTGAGGGCACCGCACGCCGCACTGTTGCACTTCGCACCGCAGCACCCGACGCCGGCCGACGCCAGCGCTCCTGACTTCAACAGAGAGGAGATCGATCTGCAACGCGTGTGACTTCGAGGGCCCCGACGACGCCGCACCGACCTCCGGAACCGACGCCTGCAGACGCCGTGTGTTCGGAAGCTCACCGCGAGGTCATCGACGCCCTGCATTTCTGAAAGGTACTGTTTGCGGGTCTTCCCGACACCGTAGCTGACCCGCAACGCCGCGGTCAGCCAGAACTGTTTGGATTTGTTTGTTCACGACGATGTGATAGCCCTGGACGGAGCTATCGACATCAAGGAACTGTTTTTAAGGACATTTTGATAACAGAAGATTTTTAAAGTACTGTACTGTGGATTTTTATCGTATTTGGTCTTGTTTTAAAGTATATAAAAATATTGGATATTTTTCTAAACTGGTGTGGTGTCAGTTTGTAGTGCTTACATTGTATTACTGTTGGTTATGTGCAAATGCTTTACACACTGCCTCTAGAATAAGCCTGACTGCTCGTGCCAAGCTACCAAGGGGGTGAGCAGGGGTTATTTTAGGAGTGTAACTCCCTTACCCTGACTAGGAAGAAGGGTCCCTACTTGGACAAAGGTGCAAGCCCTTGCCAACTAGAGATCCCATTTCTAACACTGACACACAGTGTTCACGCACTTTACTCCCTTGTTGTATTTGCCTTCCAACTTGCCTTCCCTGCCTGTTACTCCCATAATGCATTTGGGTGTTACAAGAAAAATGTGGACTGGAGTTTGATTCTGAACACTAGAACTGAACTGGGGTGATGTTTCAAGATTAATAAACATCTTTAAATGGACATTTGCATGCATCTTACCTTGTGAAGTACTGGTCGCTCCTGAGGTATCCAACTGCGTCACTCATACTAGAGCTTCAGGCTGGAGTTTGGGCTCAACCAGGTCCTCCAGGGGTGTATTCCCAGGCAGTGTTGTTGGTCCCCCTCCAGTCTTCTTAGCCTCCTTGAGCCTGTCCGCAATCCTCTCCTTAGCATGGCTGCGCAGGTCATACCACCTTTTTTTCAGGTCGTCAATTTTGCGATGTGTGACCCCCACTCCGTTTCCTTTTGTTTCCGGTCCAGAGAAGACATGGCGTGGCAGTTCGGTCTGGACTGTTCCCATGAGGCACAGGGTCAAGACTGATTTGCATATAGCTGTGTCTGAACTGGGGTGGCAAAGTGAGCTAAGGAACAATGATGGATCAAACCCAGATCTGTGACTGGGGGTGAGTGTCTGAAAAGTTTCAGCGCTCCGTCCATCATCTCCTTGTGTTTGCTTTGATCGCCCTAAATTGGCAGGGTATGCCCAGACGTGGGACCCTTGCTCACTTTGCAACTGGATTCATGCTAGCCTGGCTGATGAGGGCTCTTAGCCCGAAACTGGTCCCAGGATGCTTGTTTCCGGTCCAGGGAAGACATGGCTTGGCAGTTCGGTCTGGACTGTTCCCATGAGGCACAGGGTCAAGACTGATTTGCATATAGCTGTGTCTGAACTGGGGTGGCGAAGTGAGCTAAAGAACGATGATGGATTCAACCCAGATCTGTGACTGGGGGTGAGTGTCTGAAAAGTTTCAGCGCTCCTTCCATCATCTCCTTGTGTTTGCTTTGTTCGCCCTAAGTTGGCAGGGTATACCAAGACGTGGGTCCCTTGCTCACTTTGCCACTGGATTCAAGCTAGCCTGGCTGATGAGGGCTGTTAGCCCGAAACCGGTCCCAGGATTGCTTGTTTCCAGTCCAGGGAAGACATGGCTTGGCAGTTCCGTCTGGACTGTTCCCATGAAGCACAGGGTCAAGACTGATTTGCATATAGCTATGTCTGAACTGGGGTGGCGAAGTGAGCTAAAGAACGATGATGGATTCAACCCAGATCTGTGACTGGGGGTGAGTGTCTGAAAAGTTTCAGCGCTCCGTCCATCATTTCCTTGTGTTTGCTTTGTTCGCCCTAAGTTGGCAGGGTATGCCCAGACGTGGGTCCCTTGCTTACTTTGCCACTGGATTCAAGCTAGCCTGGCTGATGAGGGCTGTTAGCCCGAAACCGGTCCCAGGATGCTTGTTTCCGGTCCAGGGAAGACATGGCTTGGCAGTTCGGTCTGGACTGTTCCCATGATGCACAGGGTCAAGACTGATTTGCATATAGCTGTGTCTGAACTGGGGTGGCGAAGTGAGCTAAAGAACGATGATGGATTCAACCCAGATCTGTGACTGGGGGTGAGTGTCTGAAAAGTTTCAGCGCTCGGTCCATCATCTCCTTGTGTTTGCTTTGTTCGCGCTAAGTTGGCAGGGTATGCCCAGACGTGGGTCCCTTGCTCACTTTGCCACTGGATTCAAGCTAGCCTGGCTGATGAGGGCTGCTAGCCCGAAACCAGTCCCAGGGTGCTTGTTTCATGTCCAGGGAAGACATGGCTTGGCAGTTCGGTCTGGACTGTTCCCAGGAGGCATAGGGTCAAAACTGATTTGCATATAGCTATGTCTGAACTGGGGTGGCGAAGTGAGCTAAAGAACGATGAAGGATTCAACCCAGATCTGTGACTGGGGGTGAGTATCTGAAAAGTTTCAGCGCTCCATCCATCATCTCCTTGTGTTTGCTTTGTTCACCCTAAGTTGGCAGGGTAGGCCCAGACGTGGGTCCCTTGCTCATTTTGCCACTGGATTCAAGCTAGCCTGGCTGATGAGGGCTGTTAGCCCGAAACCGGTCTCAGGATGCTTGTTTCCAGTCCAGGGAAGACATGGTTTTGCAGTTCGGTCTGGACTGTTCCCATGAGGCACAGGGTCAAGACTGATTTGCATATAGCTTTGTCTGAACTTGGGTGGCGAAGTGAGCTCAAGAACGATGATGGATTCAACCCAGATCTGTGACTGGGGGTGAGTGTCTGAAAAGTTTCAGCGCTCCATCCATCATCTCCTTGTGTTTGCTTTGTTCGCCCTAAGTTGGCAGGGTATGCCCAGACGTGGGTCCCTTGCTCACTTTGCCACTGGATTCAAGCTAGCCTGGCTGATGAGGGCTGTTAGCCCGTAACCGGTCCCAGGATGCTTGTTTCTGGTCCAGGGAAGACATGGCTTGGCAGTTCGGTCTGAACTGTTCCCATGAGGCACAGGGTCAAGACTGATTTGCATATAGCTGTGTCTGAACTGGGGTGGCGAAGTGAGCTAAAGAACGATGATGATTCAACCCAGATCTGTGACTGGGGGTGAGTGTCCGAAAAGTTTCAGCGCTCCGTCCATCAACTCCTTGTGTTTGCTTTGTTCGCCCTAAGTTGGCAGGGTATGCCCAGACGTGGGTCCCTTGCTCACTTTGCCACTGAATTCAAGCTAGCCTGGCTGATGAGGGCTGTTAGCCCGAAACCGGTCCCAGGGTGCTTGTTTCATGTCCAGGGAAGACATGGCTTGGCAGTTCGGTCTGGACTGTTCCCATGAGGCATAGGGTCAAGACTGATTTGCATATAGCTATGTCTGAACTGGGGTGGCGAAGTGAGCTAAAGAACGATGAAGGATTCAACCCAGATCTGTGACTGGGGGTGAGTGTCTGAAAAGTTTCAGCGCTCCATCCATCATCTCCTTGTGTTTGCTTTGTTCACCCTAAGTTGGCAGTGTAGGCCCAGACGTGGGTCCCTTGCTCACTTTGCTACTGGATTCAAGCTAGCCTGGCTGATGAGGGCTGGATGCTTGTCTGAACTGGGGTGGCGAAGTGAGCTCAAGAACGATGATGGATTCAACCCAGATCTGTGACTGGGGGTGAGTGTCTGAAAAGTTTCAGCGCTCCGTCCATCATCTCCTTGTGTTTGCTTATTACATTAGGGCCATAATTCCGGATAAGGCCAGTAATCCTGTTACCAATCCCATCAGTAATTATGAGGTGTGCAAAGATAAAAAGGACCTATCGTGTATGTCCCAGAGTCATCCTTTATTTATATATATATATATATATTTTTTTTTTTAATGTCCTCATGTCACCACCGATTAGCACTAGTTGATGCGCCCTTCGTGAGTGCCAAAAAACGGGTATAAATCAATCAGAATTACTGGGTTATTTCGATCCTTAAACTGCCCTCCCAGTTATTGAAATGAGAGGGGTATAATCATTGGACAAGGCGGTCTTCAAATTTTAACAGATTCCAAAACCCAAGACTACTTTTATCAGTTTCCTTAAAAAACAACACAGAGTTCTTCCAACTCATCAAGAACGGGGCCTCCGGGTGGACCCAAAGTTTACAGATTTCTCTTCTTGCCAATAATATTAAGTAGAAAATCAGATAGTGGCAGTTTACTTGCAGATCGTGCTTGTCTTTAATCTCCTGGGATGTCACAAACATGATTAACTCAGGACTTACCTCTATGTTGACACCCACGGAGCGCGAAATGGTCTTACCCACTGCTGACCAGAATCCTCCCAATTTAGAGCAGTTACCAAACATATGCACGTCATCAGCATCTCCGCTACCACATCGCTTGCACCACAGATCTGTGCCTCCTTTTATCCTTCCCAGCCTTTTTGGGGTCCAGTAGATTCTATACAAAGTAAAGAAGTGTTTTTTCTTTAAAGCAGCAGGTTTAACCATCAAATAAAGTGTAGCGCAAGATACTTGCCATAAATCTTTCCCGCCCTGTTTTCGGCAAGCATCCATCCCATACGCTATGTGGTGATTTCATTTCTGCCAGATCTGCGTCCAGAAGGAATTGGTACCATAGTGCCACCTCTTTTTTCCTTGCCGTTGCAATCTGGAGTTCCATCTCCATTTGTTTTGAAACTCTTTCCAGTCCTGCCTGACTCTTGAGCCAGGAGTTGATCTGATAAATTTTAAACCTGGATATTGCCCCATTTGTCTTGGCAGACCAATAGCTCCAAGTTAACTTTTGTCCATCATTTATCAGTTGACCCCACTGCCTAACCTCTAACTTATTCAGTGGTTTTGCTAAGCTATCTAATAGACATTAAGGAGTACCTGGAGAATCCCATATAGGGGACAGTCTGCTGTAATAAGGTACCCCTAGGACCGATCTTATCTCGTACCATGTTCTTGCAGTTGACTGGAGACATTTTAATCTTATTTTTTTGAAATATTTTGGAACCCCATATTTATAAGAGAAACCCTCTTCAGGAAGGCCCACCAGCATAGATTTAAACATAACACCTATTAGAGAATCATCAGGTCTTTGTAAAAGCATTCTGCTGTTTTTAAGCTGAAACGCCCAACAGTATATCTGAAAGTCAGGAAGACCCAAACCTCCCACCCCCACTTTCCGTCTCAGCTTTTTCCATGAGAGGCGTATTCCTCTACTTGCCCATATGAAGGAAGAAATCTGCCCCTGCAACTTCAGAAGTGTTTTCTTTTCGAAATGCAGCGGGATATTGTCAAAAAGAAAGGTGAGTTTTGGCAGGATGGACATTTTCACCAAGTTAACCCGACCGTATATCGTGAGTGGGAGGTTCTGCCATCTTTTTAATAATGCGTCTATCTCCTTTCCTACTCTTTCCAGATTAACTGCCGCTATCTTCCCAAGGTCCTTAATTATTTTAATCCCCAAATATCTCATTTCCTCCACGCATTTTAATTCTCCACTATCCTGATTCCATATCATTACTTCTGTTTTTTCTTCATTTGCCGCATATCCCGCCAGTTTACCAAATTCCCTTACTTCCGCCATGAGATGAGGTAAAGTTGATACTACGTCCGAAGTATAAACCATAAGGTCGTCAGCATAAAGCGAAATCTTGCTAGAATATGCCCCAACTTTAAAGGTTTTAATCTCTTCATTTAGCCTCAGACTTTGAGCAAAGGGCTCAATGTACAAATCAAATAGTACAGGAGACAAAGGACATCCCTGTCTTGTACCTCTCTCAATTCGCACAGGAGAAGACAAGCAGTCATTAACTAAAATCTTTGCTGTTGAAGCTCCATAGATTTTAAAAATAGTGTCTATCAGATTTCCACCAAAACCAAAATGTTCTAATGTGGTCTTTAAATACTTCCAATTGACACGATCAAATGCTTTTGCAGCATCTAGTGTGACAATTGCGAGAGGAACATTATGTGTTATAGCTAAATCTATGGAGCCTATCAGGGAAAGATTAAGCTCATTCATGAACCTCCCAGGTAAAAAGCCTTTTTGATCTTGGTGAATCAGCTGCCCCATTACCTTATTCAAACGTGCAACAAGAACTCCAGAAAATATCTTATAATCATTATTAAGTAATGATATTGGGCGAAATGATTGACAATATGTCGGATTCTTGCCTGGCTTCAAGATTAAGGAGATTACTGCCTCGTTCCATGTCGCCGGGATGGGGCCCCCATCTATCAAGATTGAATTAAATAGTTTTACCCACACCGGAATAATCTCTTCCTGTATCACGGAATACATCTCAATAGGGATCCCGTCTGGGCCTGCAGCTTTTCCCTTTTTTTGGTTTTTCAAAATGTCCAGAATTTCACTACCATCTATTTCTCGTCCTAAATAGAGGGCTTGAGCTTCTGTAAGTTTAGGAAGCTGCTTACTTAAGAGCCATCCTTGTATTTCTTGCTCATTTACCTCTAGATCTTCTGTATACAGCTCCTGAAAGAAGTTTGTAAACGCAGCTCTGATCCAGAGTCATCCTTTATGAACAGAATTGGAGACTGAGAAATTGCTGGAGGAATCCGTTCCAGAAATACTAATTCACCAGTATTTCCAAATTACTAACTGGATTTTCAAAGTTCAACATTTAATTCCCTGGTAGTTCCCCATACATGGAGTTAACATGATCAGGGCATTGTTACCTCTGAACGTGCAGAATTAACAGCCCCCTATTCTGATACCTTGCAATGAGGACTACAGTGTTCATATGTTTATTGTTTGACTTGCTGTGTACATACTTAGAGAGGATCTTGTTTAATGTTGGGGATTTGACCGCTATTTATTTTATATGCTTTCCTCCTTCTCTGGTACGTGTCTAAGGGTCAGTGCCAGAAGGTAATCTGCACCACATGTACACACAAACTCACACTTATCAATACGCACACACACTTGCACCATCAATTCACAAGCCAGTGCACATACACCCACTATTCACAAGCACGTACACAAGCACACTTCTATTCACAGCAAGCACACACAGAAACACATACATTCATACATATACACACGTACCCAACATTAAAAAAAACTTACTGGGCTCCGACGGTAACATTCGGTGTCAGGAGGGAGGCCTCAGTGGTTCTTGGAAGATTGGGTAAGGGACTGCCACCTTCTCTCTTTGGCTGATCTTGTTATGGTTTAGCCAGTGAGAGGTGGACCTCCCCTTATTTGTCACAGAGTGGAATGGGGTCAGTGAGTCTTGCTGACCTCACCCTAATCTGTGATGGGGCACCACTGGCACGCCAAAGGCAAACCCATCTGCACCCGTCCATACCTGGACTGCACCCAGTACCAGGGACCATGATCCTGTACACCCCCACAGCTATAACACAGCCAAACTCTGTGCCCTGCATCCTGGACACCTCAGCAACCACTGCGACCATGCCTCCCCGCACTATACAGTAGGGCCTTTTACTTGCATTCACTGCACCTTCACCTACCATAACGCCTCCCCCCCTGCACTTGAACTCACCACCAAGTGGATCGCCCGCCTCACCACACAAGCACCGCAACAACTCACCAGCATCCTCCTCAACACGCATTCGCTCTGTAAGCAGGCTACCGAACTGTGGGACATCATCACCAACCTCACCCCCAATGTAGTCTTCCTCTCTGAGACCTGGCTAAACCCTTTGTCTGCCCCCGAACTCACCACTGCAACAAACATGGTGTACAAGCTCACACACTGAGATTGCACCAAAATGCTTAGATGAGGGATCGCCATAATCCACAGAAAAAACATGGACAACGCCATCCCAGCCACAGAACAACTCAATTTCAAAATCCAAACAGATAAAAGTCCATGCAACAGCTTCTGCACCACTTTTGCCGACTTCATCACTCTGCTCACCTTAGATTCGCACAACTACATCTTCCTTGATGACCCCAATGACAACAACACCACCAATCTCTTTGGCAGCATGAATAACATCAGACGCACCCCGTCTTCACCTCCAGCCACACCACTGAACTCACCTGGACCGACCACTCCATCGTCCATTTCGACATCTCCAGCCCTCGTACCGCCACCCCCATACCACACTGCACTCCCACTGCAGCTGGGGCAAAGTGTTAGAGACCAAATTGACATATGCACTCAACACTTTCAGCACCGACACAGCCACAAACCTGGACCTGAACCAGGGCTTCAACACCTGGATCACCGACTGCAGTAACAGCATCGCCGCTATCAAGACCAACAGACACAGGAGATTCTCCTAACAAACCAGATAGTACACAGAAGAACCAAGAGCAGCAAAATGTGACTGCAAGTGAATGGAAAGGAAATGGCACACAAGCAAGGACACCTCCGACAGGACCACCTTCAAGATCTCCCTCAACCTCTACCATCGACTGCTAAGGTAAAAAAAGAGGAAAGCCCTAGCTGCACATATTGAATCCAGCTCCAACCACTACAAAGAACTCTTCAACATCATCACTGAGTTCTCCAACCCCGAAGCCTCCGAAAACAGTTTCACCCCCTCACAAGAACTCTGCGCAAACCATATCAACCTCTTCCATGACAAGATCACCATCATCTACAAAAACTTTAAAACCAGCACTGACCATCGGCTGACCACATGGAAAAAGCTCACTCCCAGGACACCCCCTCCATTATGGACTCCATTCGCTCAGGATCCCCCTCAGACCATTGACATCACCACATCTTCAACCTCGGGAGCCACAGGAATAGTCACAAACTCACCACCCTGTTCAAAACCTTACTAACTACAGCCGCCTTCCCCAAGGCCTGGAAACACACAGAGATCAAACTGCTATTTAAGCAACCATCACCCGACCCAGTGAACTAAAAAACTACCGCCCACTCTCACTGCTCCCCTTCTCGGCCAAGGTCCTGGAGAAGGACATCAACAAGCAACTAACTAAATACCTGGAGTAGAACCACCCCCTCAACAACTCTCAGTCTGGATTCCCCAGCCACATCACGAGACCATCTCTGCTACTGATGACATCTAAGCCCTTCTCAATCGGTGAGAAACAGCATCACTGATCCTCCTATATCTCTGGGCAGCATTCAAAACCATATCCCACCACACTATGAGGGATCACCTACTTCCTCTCCGGAAGAACACAGAAGGTCCCTCTACCACCATTCCCTTCTGAACCCAAGGACATCATCTTCAGAGTCTCCCAAGAATCATTCCTCAGCCCCACCATCTTCAACACCTACATGACACCCTTGGTCAACATCATCAGATCCCACAGACTCAACATCATATCCTACGCAGATGACGCTCAACTCATCCTTTCCCTCTCCGAAGATCCTGTGACCACCAGAACCAATTTCCACAGGTGCCTAAGAAGCATCGCTAAATGGATGAAGGACAACTGCATGAAGCTCACCATGGACAAGACGAAAGTATTGATCTTCGGCAACAACACCACTACATGGAATGACTCCTGGTGGCCCTTGGAACTAGGACCTTCACCCACACAGACCGACCTTGCTAGGAACCTTGGCATCATCCTGGATA
Organism: Calotriton arnoldi; assembly: GCA_963921515.1. Classification (NCBI taxonomy): domain Eukaryota; kingdom Metazoa; phylum Chordata; class Amphibia; order Caudata; family Salamandridae; genus Calotriton; species Calotriton arnoldi. The sequence continues at coordinate 124,306 of CAWUFW010015530.1, forward strand.
GCAAACTGACCATAAAGTCCTAGATCAATGCTCACTCTATGCATGCTATGGAAAATCTTCAAATTGCTCTCCAAGGACACAAGACGCACCATTACACAGGCCCTAATCATCAGTTGGCTGTACCATGGCAATGCTCCATATCCAGGAATCACCACACTCCTCCTACAGAGACTGCAGACCATACAGAACACTGCAGCCAAACTCATCATCAACCTGCGTCGACATACTCACATCACCCCCACCTCAGGAAATTCTTCTGGCACCCAATACAGAAGAGATGGCAATTCAAGTTGATAATTCACACGTACAAGGCACTACACAACCAGGGACCTGCCTACATCAATGACCGCCTGAACTTCCACCAACCTTCCTGACAGCTATATCCATAAAAATGACGAAAAGCAACCACTAGTAGGACATTTTGAAAAATACCACCCTCACCAGCGTATCTTCAGCTTCTGCGGTTTGATCAAAATGAAACAACATGCAAGACGAGGAAATCTGGAACTAAAATTACATCAACAAGAAAGTGCTTTAATCATTTGTTTTTTACAGTAGCCAAAGGCTTAAACAGAGACTCTGAGTGGCGCTACTGGCTTTGACAAGGAACATGGTCAACACAATCTTGCTCCGCTCTCCCATCCCTTTGTCTGTTTGTCTGATGGCATTTTACAAAAGATTCCCCTGCGATACAACTTAAAGCTAAATGCTGTCTATTTAGTACTTCTCTTCTGAAATCCATACCTAATGTTATCCCTTTATCTTGTTACAGTTATCAAACTAAACTCAAAAATAATTCCTAGGTCTCAATAAACTTAATGTTATCATTATTTAAAAAAAACTTTTTTCATTTTCTACTTTCTCCCTTTACCTAATAGCTATAACATCCGCTAGGGTCTCTTGTCCTCGTATACATCAATACTCCAAACTCCATATGCATGATCATCTTTCATAAAATACTAAACACTCTAAGGGTACAAAAATGCAAGTTAACTCATTTACATTTTAATGAACCTAATGCCATGGCCCCATCCTAATTATTATTCTCTACATCTAAAGATGGATACTCATTAACGAGCACTATACGGGTTAGATATAAGTAGCCCTATTATCGCATATAACAGGGCTTTTATCCTGAGACTTCCCCACATTGTACCAATGGATTAGTAACTTCCTGTGTCCCTATCTAATTTCATAACTCATTATCCAGCCCCACTATTTTCCTCAAATACGACACTGTACACACATATTCAGTAAGTAAGCCCTGAATGTTCAATACAACTAATAGGAAAAAATAAATATAACTTTAGAACGAATCTCCTATTACGTCTTAAAACAATACAGACCAATGTACTAACACTTTATTACCTCATAACTGCCGAATCTGATCTATCTTAATATTTACATACATACATGTCTATGAGTTCTAACCGCTAAAAGATGGCGAAACCCTTTCTTGCAAAGAAAGGTATGAACTAACCCAAGCAGCCCTTCCTGCCAGTGTTGCCAGATTGGACTGTTTCCCGCACAAATGGGCGACATTTTTCCCATTTGTGCATGAAAAAACTACCCTGGCGGGAAGCGGAAAGTTGGGCGACATTTGCCCTTGTGTGCGCAAAATTAGTGGTTCCTGCGGCGCCCACACAGAATCTGTTATAATCAGGGCCGTCAATCATTCATAGCGCGAATGCGCTACTTATGACGGCCCTGCTTCTTGTTGATGGCCTGCCCCAGAGAGAATGGACCAATCATCTTGCGAGGGGCAGGCCTGTCATCATTTTTTAAAAAACTTTTCCATTTGCCTCTCTTGGCGCGGGCGCGCAGCGTACTCGGATTGCTGTGGTCTGGAGCTCGAGAGAGGAGGAGTCACGAGTGTCAAGGTAGGGCTGGTTTGCACACCCTGCAGCCTGCTTCTGTTGCGCGTGGGTGTCCCTTGGTGCCCAGCAGGTTTTTTAAGGTGAGATTATGTACGAAGTCTCCACTTTTTCTGCGCTGCTGCTGTCAGCTGCCCCTCTTCCTTTCATTCCCTCTCTTTCTGTCTCTCTCAGCTCCTCACTTGCTGAAACCCGCTGTAAAAGGACGAGCTGTAGGCGGAATGCGATTACCCGCGCTTCAATAAACGTCTCTTACCCTCTGTTTTATTCTACTTTCCTTCATTCGTCCCCATGTGAAATGGATCCAAAAAGTAAGAAACTCTTTTGTTGGAAATGTCGTCTTTTTCTTACATATTTCTGTTCCAAAGTGCAGCCACGGGACCAAGAGAAAAACGGGTGCAAAATAGGAAAAATACATAACTGAATAACGCATTACACAGCAGTTGCAAAGTGGCCAGATTGGTTTTATTCTCACACAAACACACTAGTGCCACTTTTACAGAGTTTGCCATTGAAGTGCTACTTTCGTTTTCTCGTCATTCTTTGAACAACATTGTTTTCCCTGGGTGTGGTAGTGCACCATTCCAGGAGGTTCTGCAATACCTGGTTGATGACTGGAGTGGAAAATGCTTATTGTGATCCTTATTAGCTCTTTTCCTTATTTTAGTTTATAAAATGTGTACTGCTGCTCTGCGTTCAGGGGTGTGGTCTTTTTAAACTGTACTACTTATGTTTTGTCAGGATTTAAGCAATGGACATTGAAACAGGTCCCTTCAGGGCCCTGTAGTCATGTGCTTAACGTTTCAGGCAAAAACACTCATTGTTTTCTGAATCATGAGTATAAAAGTGTTAAGGTAATAACCATGTTGTTCTGCTTACATTTCACATGCTTTACTTAATCTTGCATTCCCTATGAGGGTTTGCTTTTTCAGGATGATGTTACTTTTTTTGCAGGCAGCATATTACTCTTGTGCATAATTTGAATTGAGGCGCATCCAGGTGTTTGTAGCGGGACACAATTGGGATGTAGCTGAAGGCAGTGCTAGTTTCTCTCAGTGGGACACTATGGTGTTCAGTGGGGGAAAGGATGTGACACTATGGCCAGAGCTGCCGAATTGGAACTGGGGAACCAGGTTCAGCCTTCATGACTAGTCCACCAGACCACTCTCATGAGGAAGCACATTCCCATGCTAGACCTTAGAAACCGTAGCTAGACCTTAGAAGCCCTGGTGTCATGGCACCTAGAAAGTCTGTCCACCACAATCCATACTGAAGTTCACCTACAGTCTTGCAGATAGGCCTACGAAGCAGCATACCCTAGAGCAATAGTGACTCTGTCACTGAAGTCACTGGTCACTTGAGGCCAGTCCGCCTCACCCATTGGTAATTCTATTGGCCTTGTTTCTGCAGGAGTAGTGCAACTCACCAGGGATCAGCAATGCAGGATTTGCACGCACAACAAACTAAGGCGCATATTTACAAGGGAATGGCGAAGCATGGCGTTAAGCAAACATTGCTAATGCCACGCTCCGCCATACTGAAAACGCAGGGATGCACCATATTTACAATGGTGCAGCATATCCCTGCATTTTCCCTAGAGCTGGCTCTAAACTCGGCTGCGTAGCGCCAACGTAGGCACCGTTGCACCATAGTGCAAGGTGCCAGCGTTAAGAAAATGATTGTTTATGTGAAGGAAGGTTTCCCTTCCTGCACATAAAGAAGACAGAACGGCGAATTGTAACTTCTGTGTGCCGCACTGTGCAGCACATGTAGAAGTTGTAAATCATCATTTGTTAAATGATTGTTTATGTGCAGGAAGGGACACCTTCCTGCACATGAGCAATCATTCATGGCGATTTGCTGTAATTTAAAATTAAGAGCAAGAATAATTAAAGCCCTGGCTGGGCGATAGGAGTAAAGGAGCCTCATGAGAGGGCACAGACCAATGGTGGTTTGGGAGTGAGACAGTGCTAATAATGAAGGGGAATGGAGTGGGATGGAACTCGAACAGTATCAGTAGAGTTGAGGGAGTGTTAGTGTTGAGGGTGTCGCCGAAAGTTCTGGGAAATTGGGTCATTTTCCTTTCTGCTCCAACAGCCTTGGGTTTATCTGTACCCCAAACAAATCCATCTGCTGCTTGCCAAGACTAGGAGCTTTAGTCGAGCGCTTGCTGCAACACAATGGAAAGAACAATGTCCTATATACTTTTCAGTGCCAGAGTAATTGGTCACGGTGAAGGACTTTAGATCGGAGGGCAGGGAATCGGTCAAAGTAGGTGAGTCTCTTTTCTGGCCTCTCCTTACATTTTAACTGGAAAAGTGTGGAACTCTCGTCTTACTGTAGCAACCCTCAGTTTTCACACTGTTGCTTCACATTTACGTACACTTGTTTTGCATGAAAACTGTGTTTCAGATTTGTCTGCTGCAATGTTTATTTTTGAGGTTGTCCCATACTGTCCGGAAGGAGTTTTTTGTTGTTGAATATCTTCAGACAAGTACATAGAATGTTAAGCAGTGCCAAACAAGTTGTGTTGCAATTACTTTAATACAAGGGGATGTTTCTTAATATGTAGATCATTGTGTGGTGTTAATTCTGCATAACCTTTCCAGTATTCTTTTATGGAGCCACGTTGTTGAGATAGCATTGAAATTCCTATCCATAGACATAAAGTGGTTTATAATCTGCTTTTGTAGAGGTAATTCATGAATGCCAGGTTCGGGTTTGGTTGTGTGGTGACAGAACTACAAGATGAAAAGTCAAAGTGGTGACTGGTCTTGAAAATGAGTATTTATTAAAACAGGTGCCCAGTTAACCTCCTCCCACTATCTATATATTGAATAGAATTTAGATACATCCTTAAAATGTCTTCTGAAGACTAATTTTGCAAAATTTGAGAGTTTCTACTTTGGGCTGGTTTTTGGGCTGACACTGGTCTGCGTTGGGCTGAATTTAGGCTTATACTTGAGCGTCTTTGGGCTTGGGATGGGTTTCAAAGTCTGGGAACACTGCTTCCTGCTTAAAACAATGGCTCCCACATACCACTTGGATACACCACTTATGGATCAGGATTATACCCAGAAAGAAGCTGCTGTACAGACTACAACCGAGTAAGTCTATGAGGACTGACTCACACCCCTCAATAATATCTTTTTACCAAAAAATCTTAATCGTTAGCAATATGACCCGGTTTTAAAGCTTTTAGCAATTCATTATAATTTGAGTAGCTCTTTAGCACAGAAGCGCCCGCATTCCCGTATCAGGCAGACAGCAAGTACGCATTCATTAATACGTTATGGCAACACTTTACATGCTTTGTTAACTTATAAAATAAGGATGATAAAAATTTGCCTGATATACACAATACTCATAATAGATGTTACCCGATCTATGTTGGGATATGTGACCCAGTCAATGTACCTCACGTGATTTAAATGGCAGCAGTAACTTATGCCCCTCATTGAATTGTACCCCTCGATCTGACCGCATTTAAGCTGTGCGCGAATGCTGCATGCCGGGTACCTCTGAGGCAGCATCAAGATTGAATTAGATTACTAAGAGTTACGCTGCTCTTTTCTCTATTTTCGTGGCTAATGAAATGCAATATTACCTAATCTCCTTTGTTTTAGATATTTATTTCTGACTTTTGAACTGTGTGAAACATAAGACTTACCTGAAACAAAAACGAAAAACTTAAGAAGTGTTATTAACCATTTTGAAAAGGTATCTGTTTGTAAAATTATGTATAACTACTGTCTCTTACCACCCACCACACATGGGCTCATGGCACTAACTTACCGTGAAGTAAACAAAACTGTATCTCAGCTGGACCTATTTTTTGAAAATAAGTTTTTTCAACATATTAATGAAAGGCATGATATACATTACTGACTAATAGTGCATGATCTAGTTATATTCCTTTGAAAATAAGACACTTTATCATACTAACATAAGGTATGAAACACTACCAACCAATGCATGAAGTAGTTTATGTTGTCATTTTTGTACCTATAATGCCAGCCCCTTTGTAAGTTTCTCTTCATCCTCCTTCTCTTCTTCTCTTTCGTTTTAAACACTACATCACTACACCATTTCCGTTTTTATTTAAACTGATAGCACATGGCATAGCAATCACTTAAAAAACAAAAAAACTATCTTTACACCTGTCACATAGCACTTGGTGGTGGCTATGAGTGATCTCTTGAATATTGAGTTATAGACTTTTCATTACATTTATTGCAGCCTTGAGGAAGCCCTGGTCCAGATGACCATGTAAGGGCAAAACATGTGTCGGCTGTTGAGTCTCTAATTGAATCTTGCAGCATCCTGAACAAATGATGAAAACTCAATCTTGAATAACAGCAAAATAAAAAATCATCACTTGAAACCTTGAAGCAATCTTTTTACCAACATTGAACAAGGGGAGGAGGCACTCACATACATCCAAATCAGCTACGCTTCATGTCCCTTTCACTCGCCCACACCCACCACATCCACATCCACTGAAGCAGAAGTGGAGGACGCTCTTTCTCCTACCTCATGGCTAAGACATGGAATGACCCCCCCCCTGCAGCTTTGGACCTCTGCCTCTCTTGCAGAATTCATAGTGGCACTCATGACGTGGCTGTTCGATTGAGCCCCGTCTGGCACACAAGCAACTGAACATCCTGAATTATTTAGATGTGCTATAGAAACCAATTGATTGATTGATTTAGTTGGTTCTGGGCACTTCAGAGCTTAAAACTGAATCACCCAGGTCAGAGTTTATCTTTGACATGCCCCCTTGTCATGATGGGGAGGACTTTGCAGGGCTGATGAGGTCACACCCACAGGGCTGTTACATCTTCAGCCTGGCAAAGTTCAGCTCAGTCAGCAAGGCGCCTGTGTATTTTGTGAATGTACAGCACCTAGATGCTTGACCAAAAGATGAAGAGTGTCTGTCAAGCTGACCTCTGCTCTTCATTTATTTGTTGTTTGTTTGACTCATACATAGTTCCAGTGGTGATATCATGAAATCACAGAGTAATTAGCCTGAGATTCAGCAAATACAAAAAAATAAAACAGTACATTTTAAATTGTGCAACAAGTCAGTGCCCTTCCACATCATGAAAAAGAGAAAAAAGGTCAGTGTTACAGAACAATAACTTTTGAAAATGACAGAAATGAGGTAGGGGGAAGCATTCAGGAAAAAGTGTCTGCTACGTCCGATGTGGGGCGAGTAAACTGAGAATTCCCAGTGTTCACAGGAGCCAGGGTCTCCCTGGGTAATTCAGCAGTGGGCAACAGAGTGACCAGGAAGTCAGATAGAATGAACTGTGAATATGCTGCAATTGGGTATTTGTACAAACCTCTCATATACTCCCTGTTAAGGACATTGCCCTTGGGCCGAGCCCAGGCCTGTATGGAACTTTCCCAGGCAGTGACCGCAGGGGGGAGGGGGATAGATGACTTCCATCTACTGTTGATCAAGTGTTTGGCTAGAAGGTGCCCCAAGTCAATAATACGGGCAGTGAGTTTGTGTATCTTATCTCTGCGGCACAGTCTTAGGATGCACACCTCCCATGAATACCAAAAGGAGGTACGTGCACACCCTTATTGTAGTAAAGAAGTTCAGCAAATGACTTTATGTTTAGCATGCAACCGGGGTATCACTGTCTGATCAAACAGAGTAGTGGCACAATGATGAAGAAGTGTTGCCCTGCTGGGTAACGTCCCCCGATGGCACAGCTGGTCTGCGTCTGGTTCGTCTGGAATGGGTTGGCCTGATCCTAAAAAAGAGACCTGGGAAGAGGTAGAGGTTGTCGGCTGGTTGCTTGTTGAAGGGACCGGTGTTCTCGATGGGCCTTGTGAAATGCTCAAAATGCTGCTTCGACGATTGCTGGTGTTTGTCTCGCCATCACTAGACGAGGTTTCAGTATCAGAAGTTTTGTAAGACGGTCGATTTTGGCATATTCTTGCATACATTTCAGCCCAATTGTACACTTCCCCTAGTTTGTAATCAATAGTGTCTCTTTTGAATTTGGGTACCTTCCGTTCTTTGGTTTCTTGGGAGTGTTTCTCTAGTTGAGAATTAATGTCATCCAAAGTTTTTTGCCATTCCTCCACTGATAGTTTAGTGGCCAATTCTTGTTTGAGTTGGTGAATCTCACTGTTAAGTTTCTCAAGAAGTTTGGATAACTCCTCGACAATCAATAAGATCAAATCGAGGGAACACTTTTTTAAAATGGCGTACCACTTCTCGATGAATCTGGCGTTGTTTTTACAAATGGTAGGTTTCAAAGGAATTCTTAGTCCTCTGGGAATTCGTTGTACTTGATGGTATTTTATTAAAGTGCTGGCATGTAAACGCTGGTTTATCTCTCTCTTAGTGACATATAGGAGTTGTTTAATGTTGCTCTGAATGCTGCCGCTACTCGAACTTTTCGTCTCCGTTTCATTGATCAAGGCCTAAATTCTTTGTACTTCGCTCTCTGAGAACGCGAAGGTGTCAGCACAATTCTCAGTGAGTTTGGAAATGTCGTCGTATGACATGTTGTAATGTGGGTAGATGGGGTGCTAGGTACCAGATCAGGAGAGAAAGATACCAAAAGGAGGCACACCTTTATTGTAGTAAAGAAGTTCAGCAAATGACTCTATGTTTAGCGTACAACCGGGGTATCGCTGTCTGATCAATCAGTGTAGTGGTACAATGACGAAGAAGCATTGCCCTGCTGGGTAACATTTTTTTTAATTTTTTTTTTACTATCTCTCAGTTTATTTCTCACGTTTCAGTTTCCTCAAGACTCCATCTTGTATCTTTTTATCTTCCTGATCTGCTTCCTGAGCTCCCTACGCTTGTTGTCAATCACGCTTATACATAAAATTACTGGAACTTCGAACGTCCCGCCTTCTTCCAACTCTGGGGACTTTTTCTATTTCTATAACCCTGCGCTCCTGCGTCACTTACTCCTCGGCTATCATCCACGGGAGACACATCACTGTCGTAACCACGGTAAGAGATCTGCTTATTCAGAAGTCTTGTACTCGTAGTACGCCATATCACTTGCAGCATGACTTCACCGTAAACTTTGTTTCTCGCTTTGCTAGCACAACGATTAGACACCACACTTCGCCCGAAGCATGGCCGCAGCATCTGCATGTCTGCTTACTTTTTCACCATTATTGAACCATCACTATTTAGCATATTGACTTGTAGCGAGAGACCTCGTCTTATTTGAATCACCTGCATGTCTGCTGACTTTTTTTGCAGCGAGCTGCTTCGCTACATTCGAACACTTGTCACTGATAACATCCCGCTTAGACACCACGGTTATTTTTACTGGTATTTTTCACCATGCATGTTAGAGACATCAGCATACAGACATGTCACCGCTTATGAAGCAAGGCCACTCTAAGTGCATACTTGTTCAATTTCCTAACAGTGGAACCTGTAGTTTTCACCCCGCATGCTCACAAGTAGCACCATGTTCCGCCATATAACAGTACAGCTAGATTTCTTGTTCACTTCTCCATTACGGCCAGCACCTTTTTCACCAGTCGCACTACCATGCCTTACCATGTTAGTCATTCTTCATGTATCACGCCATCTCCGGTGTACTTTTTGTTTTTTTACCGAAGGCCTGCTTGCCCAAGGCTTACAGTATGCTTTTGATTCGTCAATCACCTCACCTGGGTATTTAAGGTTTACTTTGTATTTCTGAGATATTATGATGCTAGTACTCTGTTACAATGAAGAATGATGCGCAGGCAAGTCTTGTAGAAAAGGTTGTAGATTTATTCTTCAGTTTACATCTTAAGTTACAGGTTACAGGATGATAGTCAGATCCATTTATGTGCCCACCAAGAGCAGCCTCCTCGCTGCTCAGCCCTTCCACACCAACTGATTCTCCCTTCAACACAAACACTCTGAACATTCCGATGACCTCACCATTGGCTGAGCAGCAAGGCAGAGAACCTCAATAGGGAGGATGGATTAAGTAACAAGTACATTATAACACATCTCCCCCTTATAATGATCATAAACAATCAAATGTATGAAGATGATAAAACACACATATGACAGCAAAGGAGGATGCATAAAACAACAAAAACATTATAACACATCTCCCCCCTTATAATGATCAAAAACAATCAAATGTGTGAAGATGATAAAACACACATATGACAGCAAAGGAGGATGCATAAAACAACAAAAACATTATAACACATCTCCCCCCTTATAATGTTCATAACAAACAAAGAACCATAACTCACACTACAAACTACGGGTACCACAACACCACACCACACAGAGTACCCATCTCACCTCATACTAAAGCACAACACTGCGGCAGGACCAGGGATTATTAACTCTCTACTGCACTAACACACAGGGTATATTTACAACCCTAAAATAGTGGATACTAAACACCACCACGCCTCAAATTCAAGGCATAATACTAATGGCAGGACAGGTCTAACCTCAAAGAAAAAGGATAAGATTCAACCCATACCAAAACAGGGTATCACTAAACCCAAAACACTCTTGAAAAATACTATGGGTATCCTTAAACCCAAAACAAACTCGGGTATCTTTAAACCCAAAACACTCTCGAAACATACAATGGGTATCTTTAAACCCAAAACAAATTCAGGGTATATTTAAACCCAAAACACGCTCGAAACATACTATGGGCATCTTTAACCCCAAAACAAATTCAGGGTATCTTTAAACCCAAAACACTCTCGAAACATACTATGGGTATCTTTAAACCCAAAACAAATTCAGGGTACCTTTAAACCCAAAACACTCTCGAAACATTCTATGGGTATCTTTAAACCCAAAACAAATTCAGGGTATCTTTAAACCCAAAACACTCCAAAAGGACAGTGATAAGGACAGAGAAAAAACATTAAAGCCTATCGAGCAAAAGTCATTTACCAACTTTCCCAAACGTCAGTGTAGGCAGAATTCTTCAGAAAGTTATTCCAAATTCCACCACCCCACAACTTTGTACTAAGGCGAAAGACCTTGCATCGCACAACAAAATACATGAGAGTACCACAGTCACAGAAATATTAAAGACACAGGACAGGCGCAAAAATAGCATCAAGAAACAACCACTCCATATGCAGCACACAGGTATTAGAAACAATAGCAAACAGAAAGTCTTTTACTCCGGTGAGCGATCTCTCACCCAAAATCCTCACCCATACTGAGTCCTTGTCACGAGCTGCATGTTGCTGTCGCCACCCAAAACGCTGATGCACATAGTTCAATGCCGAACATTTCTCCAAAAGGGCACAGCGACGACACCGGATACCTCCATATGCTTGATCAACGTTGTTGATGTACTTGCGATGAGCCACACATGCTATCCGCCTTGCGCATTCTCGCGCCGCACTTGCCACATTGTAATAAGCTGGGAAAACGTGGTTGGCAACGTAAAGACTGTACACCAGCTTGGCAATAGCAGCTGCAGCCAAACACAAGATGGCTGCACGCAATGTACGCCGTGCCGGATGGCTCACGGCACGTTTAAGCTGCAGAGCGTCTCTCCGCAGCCCAGGGCTTCCCAGAAACCACAACGTCACAGAGGCTCCCACGAAAGAATTGCAGGACTCCATCACACAGGTAGAGTGCACGCGACGTGGGCAACACGCGCCTGATTTTCAAATTTCAAAGTTGTGAGCAAACTGCCAATTGCCTAGGGGGTAGATAGCATGAAAACACAACCCCAGAAAGTTCACACCAGCACCGGGTATGTGGGCTTTCCATTCCAAATCTCACCCGCAACAGGAGCAAACTGCGGGGGAACAATCATGCACCAAACTGCCCACACGACAGATAGGCTTCAACAGGGTCCATTGTAGTCAAAAATTCCTCGCTGGGAGACGTTTCCAAAGCTTGTAACTTCAATCTTGGCGCCTGCCTCGACACGCCGGCAGTAGACACCCAGCAGCCCACCGTGCACAGCAGAGCGCTTGGTGCTCCTCTCGGTGGGCGATAGTCACACTTAGGGCCATTCACCCCCCCGGGCACTCTTTGCCTCGCTGCACCCACTTCTCTATGGGCTCACCTTTCACCTGCCAGGCCGTCACTGCATGCGGGGTGGGCTCCCGCCCCCAGGCTGCAGGCTGTCCAGGTGATAAGGGACACCATAAAGAGGTTGTAGGAATGTCACTTTGCGGAAAAGGAACACCTTCTCACAAACGCTCTACCGCGCAAAGGCAGAGAAAATACTTTATTCCTCAAGGCTGTTAGCTGTTAGTCTTGTTACTCGTTTGGAGAACTCCCCGTGATGAAGACACTCACACAAGTCCATCATTAACTAGCATGTCCACAATGGGGCCGACCGATCTTCAGGTCACTGGTGGGGCTCAGGACTGCCAGCTAGCTTCTTTCAATTGCGCTTCTTCAGTTTCTATTGACTTTAGGTTTCATAGGTACCAGTCCATTCAAGGTAGCACACGCAGGTTCTTTCAGAATCGTCGCCAGTGTTACAATGAAGAATGATGCGCAGGCAAGTCTTGTAGAAAAGGTTGTAGATTTATTCTTCAGGTTACATCTTAAGTTACAGGTTACAGGATGATAGTCAGATCCATTTATGTGCCCCACCAGGAGCAGCCTCCTCGCTGCTCAGCCCTTCCACACCAACTGATTCTCCCTTCAACACAAACACTCTGAACATTCCGATGACCTCACCATTGGCTGAGCAGCAAGGCAGAGAACCTCAATAGGGAGGATGCATTAAGTAACAAGTACATTATAACACACTCTTTACATTTGCCATCTCCATTTCATTGTTTTGTAGACATGAAGTCCCCCTGATGAAGGGTTCTACCCGAAATGCATTGGGTTTGATGAACCATTGGGTCTAAACCGTACCTACCCGGAAGGACCTATTAAAAATTCCTAATGACGGTGGAATGAGATTTTTTTTACTTGCATGTTGATCTGTTACGCATTTATTATTACGTAGAAGATTATCATCACATAGAAGTGGATTAACCTCCTATTCGAAGACCAGTTGTGCCATCGGTGGACGTTACCCAGCAGGGCAACGCTTCTTCGTCACCTCCCATGAATGTAATGTGGGTTCCCATGTGCAGTTTGACAAGTGTGCAGTCATTGCCAGCCAGTAACGGTGAAGGGATGGACTGGCCCAAAGTGCATGTGTTTAAGATCTGCGTCAGGCAGGGCACAGTGGGGACAGACAGCGTCAGTGGGATGAATAAGGCAAAAGCGGGTATTGCTGGAACAAGTGCAGGATATTCCAGTATGGCAGCCCATCCCTTATCAGTCTCCCAACGTCAGCTCAAAGGAGTAAGCGATAGCGCCAATAGTCGTATCAAAGATTATGTGAGCCAGCACGTCAGATCTCATCCCATCCCAAAAACATGAAGGTATTGAAGTGTAAGGTGCATCGGTTGTTCCTGGTGCAAGTCCCCCCAATGCCCACTCAGCACCCCAAGGAAAGACTTGTAAAACACAAAGTTTCCAGGAGGGAGACCCTCTTCCTCAATCAGGGACTCAAGGCAGGGGATGAGAGAGCCATCACTATAAAGGTGTCCCACAGTATGCAGGCCTGCCTCATGCCAGGGAGCAAGTTCCACCAAAGAAGTGACCCGTACACCCCAGGACATGCCCAGAAGTGATATAACCGGAGCATACAGCTGAGTCACTCTATTGAGAAAGAGGCTCAGTTTATAGTACAATGCACCATGCACAGTAAAGTGGGCCAAGGTGACGATGTTTTAGAGCGGGGGTGGAAGAGGTGCAATATGCGAGACAAACTCTAAACAGGAGAGAACACAGCAGTGTCAGCAGTCTATAAGGTCCACCATCCATCGGGTCACCCACTACTGATGAGAGGACAGATAATAATGCTTGAAATTTGGGACTGCAAATCCATGTTCCGCTGTTGATAAAGTTCATAGAGCGCCACCCTGCAGTGCGTGTTATGCCAGAGTAGTTCCCTTGTGAGTTACTAAAGTCCATGAAAGAAGGATTTTAGGACATACAGATGGAGGTTGGCGAAATAATATAACTGGCGGGATAGCATCATCATATTGATAAGCAATATCTGTCCTGCTGCCGAGAGCGGGAGCAACCTCAAAAACCCCATCTGTGCCCGCATTGAGGATACGGCTCGGGTGAGATTGCCGTCAAACAGGTCGGCCGGTTTAAGATAGAATCTAATGCCCAGGTAACGGAACATCACGGGCTGCCACGCCAGTCGGGTGCCATTAAGACAGTAGCCTGGGTTGGGCATTGCGTCACTAAAGGAAAATAAGCATGACTTGTCCCAAATAATCCTGAGGTGCTGCATATTTATAATAAATGCAGGCCACACCAGGGGAATGGCATGCACGTCCCTTAGATACAGGAGCAGATCATCTGTATATAGTGAGACTGAATGCGGACTGTCTGAGTGGGATCCCCCCAGGCCAGTTTGTGGATTTGGAGGGTGGCTGCCAATGTTAAAATGGCGGGGGAGAAAAGCAAAGGGTACAGGGGGCATTCATGTTGGGCACCCCTGTGAATTAGAATGGGTTCGGAAATAAGAACACCCATTTTGACTCTTGCAAGTGGCAGGGTATAAAGTAATTTGACCACCCAAATGAATCGGTTCCATAACCCATAGCGGGGAAGGACCGCGAAGAGGAAGGCTCACTCTAAAGAGTCAAAGGCCTTCTGCAAATCCATCACAAGGCAGCCAGCATGTGGCCACATGTGGGGTGCATGTTCCAGGATCCTGAAAAATCTACACAGGTAAAGAGAACTATTGCAGGGAGGGACAAATCCATTCTGGCCGAGGTGCACCAGTGCCGGAACCAAGGGGGCTAGGCAGTCGGCGAGGATTGTAGCCAGAATCTTATAATCTGTGTTGAGAAGTCCCAGTGGTCAATACAACCCCACAGAGGTAGGTTCACGGTCAAGTTTGAGAAGGGAAACAAGTAGTGCCTCACGGAGTGAGTCTGGCAAACAGGCTGCCACAAGGGCCTCGTCATAGAGTGTCTACAAGCGGGGAGCCAGGAGCAAACCATAGGTTTTATCAAATTCGGTCGAAAGACCATCTATACCTGGAGTTTTCCCTGTAGCGAGGGCATGGATGGTCTCCTGAAACACAAGCCGAGGAATAGCACCAAGTTCAGTTCTCAGTTCAGGAGATATTTGAGGCAGAGAAGTGGTGGCTAAAGAGGAATCTACCTCGTCCGTAGATATCGATGTGACCAGTGTGTACATGGAGGCATAATGACACGTGAGTTCAAAATGGATAGCCTTCTGAGTGTGAAGTAGGGTGTATGCAGTTGACCATAGTTTTACTATGGGTTGCCTTGGGTGTTCTTGGCTAATAAGCCATGCCAGTAACAAGCCTGCCTTATCTGCCTCCGCAGGTATTCGGGCCGTGTGGGCCATTTAATTAAGACAACAGAGGCGCTCCAATAGTTTGACTCAATCCTGCTGTGCCAGAAGCGGGTGATCCCTATGTTCAGGGGCCTGTCAAGTTTCTGGGGCACATTCTAAGTGTAACCCAGGCAATGGGGCCTGGCTGCGACCTTGAAGTTGTACCGCCCAAGCAGACGAGTCGAAGCTGTATTGGCATTAATGTCAAAGTGCTCTACAATGTAGGTGCCCAGCAAAGTGCAAAATGGAGACTCGTCCAGCGCTGCTGGCTGAAGCCTCCACATCAGCATCGGAAGACATTCGGCATCACAGTTCAGCTGGAGGTGCTGAAGGTTGTGGTCTGAGTGGGTGAGACCCAGATAATCAATTTGGCTTATGTGTGGAAAAATATCAATGGTCTAACCAGGTGATCTATTCGGACATGGAGATCAGTTGGCTAGGTGTAAAAGGAATAGAACCTGATGTGTGCATTGCGTAGGTGCCAAATGTCCGACAGCTACCAGTGCCCAAGCCAGGCGGCCATTGTGGGGTAGAGGGGGAAAGGAGCGATCCAAGTCAACACAGGACACTACAAAAAGCCATGGTATCCCGTCCCAGTGCAAAAGTACCCCCAATAGTTTAACTAGGAATTCCTTTTGTTCAGACTTAGGGGCATAAATGGAGCCGATAAGTATGTGACGTCCCTCCAGTCGTCCATCAACAACGACGTAGGGACCCTCCAGGTCAACAACTGTACCATCCACCATGAAGAGAATGCTTGCCCTGATTCACCGCAGAGCGCCTCTTACAAATGTGAAGTAATTTGTGGAATACACATAAATGTAAATGTACTGCATTTACCATACTGTTAAGGGATGAACTGTGCTGTGATGTGAGGCAGTATGCTACCACCCGCCTTCTCTTTAAAAAGGCTCGCTAGAGCCAGCAAGCTGACGAGCTTCTGGAGATGCACCTGTGCACCAGTGAGAGGTACTGAAACCGGAGATGCCTGTGGCAGCATTCTCAGCAACCCTTGATGTAGTTGGTTTTTCTGATCTCTAATGATAAAGGATAAAATCCAGAAACACATTTGTCCAGAGATGACCTGCACCGAATCTGGTGGAAAATTACAGCTAATTTTCAAGTAAGGGCAAACATTGTACTGCATTTACCATAATGCTGTGATGTGAGGCAGTGTGCTCCCATCCCCCTTTAACTCATTATGTGATTGTCACACTGCAATGAAGACATTTCCTTCTCGGTCGAAGTAATACAACAGATATTTGACTATGAGGACAAATATGAGGGTGACTATGAGGGTGAAATACTAAACGTAAGTAAAGCTCAAAATGATCGTTAGTGTGCAAAATGTAATAACTCAGTGTTAGAAATAGGGTCACTGGTTGATTGTGGTGTGAGCCCTGGTCAAGCAACAACCACAATCCTAGTCAGGGTAAGGCACAAGTAAACCCCAAATTAACTTTGCTCAACTCCCAGGTATCTTGGTACAGAGCAGTCAAGCATAACTTAATGTGTAAAGTATTTGTGTACTACTACAAACAGTAAAACTGTGAAAACACCACACAAAAAGATCCCACATCAGGTTAGAAAAATAGAGCAAAATTAAATAAATATACCAAGATCAAAACAACCAAAATCCAATCAGTAGAACTGGAATTATGATTTTTTTTTAAATAAAGTGCCAACCGGGGATATCTTTTTGTGCTGGATGGGTCAAAGTGAAAAGTTCAGTTCGACCACGATGGACCGCAGGTTGGATACAGCCCCAGATTAGTCCTGCTGAAGGTTTACCTTCTCAAGTTTGTGCCAAGAGTCCCGTTCCTGTCAGAGAGGGACGCAGGAAACAAGGAGAGCATCGCAGTGTAGGTTGGCGTTGGCACGAAGAGCAGACCAGGTGTCGCGGACTGGTGGGCTGGAGCTTCACAGTGGTGGTCCTCCATGGGTGATAGATGCTTACTGTGCAAAGAGATGGGCTGGTGGTTGCTCATGCTGTAAGTCGGTATGAGCGGTTCGGTTCTGTTGAAAACGGGCCCTCCCGTGGTTGTAAAGAGCCCAAAAGCTTGGTTTGAAATGCCTGTACTGTTCACCAAGTGTGCAGGTCTTGAGAGGCACCATTTGGGAGTCAGCAACACACTGCAGCTGGGTCCAGGAGGTGGTTGGGGAGTCTTTTATGTCCCTGAGGCTCAGATCAGGAGGCCAGCAGACTAGCCCTTTGAGTCACTCTGGGGTCCGGGGTTAAATCTGAAGTTGAAGGTCCAGTTCTTCTTCCCCATGCAAGAGGGCAACAGGCAGCAGGTCAGCACAGCAGGGCAGCAGTTCCTTTAGAGCAGCAGTGCAGCAGAGTGACAGTCCTTGTAACAGCACAGCAATCCTTCTTCCTGGAAGAGTGTCCACAGGTCCAGAAGGGTACTGAAGAGTTGGTGTCTGAGATCCTACTTTTATACCCTGGTGCCCTGGTTCTGGAAGGTGGGAGAAGCTTCTAGACAGTGTCTTTGTAATGCATAGAATTCCATACCTCCCCTGCCCTGGCTCCAAGCTGGATGTAGTAACCATGTGGGGTTGTTAGGCCCTTTCTGTGAAGGCAGAGCACACGCCATTCAGTAGCAAGTGGAACTGTGCTAAGCTCCGCCCCCATCCTGCCAGCAGATGGCCCATTAAGGTGCACCTAATCGACTATTGTGCAACTGCCCGGCAGGAATTCACAGTCTAAGTATCAGTTACACCCAGTCATGTGACCCAAGACAGGCTACAGGCACCAAATGGCTAAGGCAGGAAAATGCCTACCTTCTAAAAGTGGTATTTTTAGAATTGCAATTTAAAATGCGACTTCACCATAACTTAGGATTTTAAATTGTGAATCCAGAGACACCAAACATGAACTGTATATCTCTACATTTGGAAATTACACCTATAAAATTTAAAAAGGCAACTCCGATGTTATCCTATGGGAGAGATAGGCCTTGCAGTAGTGAAAAACAATTGTAAGAATTTTTCAACACCAGGACATGTAAAACTGAAAAAGTATGTGTCCAACTTCTTAAACACATTGCACCCTACTCTCTGGGATGTCCAGGGCCTACTCTAGGGATGACATGCATTTGAAAAAGGAAGGTTGAGCCTGGCAAAGGGTTTATTTTGCCAGTTTGACTAGACAGTTTAAAACTGCTCCCATAGGCTCTGCAATGGCAGGTCTAAGACATGTTTAAAGGGCTACTTAAGTGGGTGGCACAATCAGTGCTGCAGACCCACTAGTAGCATTTAATTTACAGTCCCTGGGGGCATATAGTACCACTTTACTAGGGACTTATAAGTAAATAAAATCTGCAATTGAGGAATTAGTCTATTCTACCAGGTTTTAAAGAGAGAAAACAAGCGCTTCAGCACTGGTTAGTGGGAAAGTACAGAGTCTCAAGACCAACAAAAATTAATTCAGCAAAAAGAAGAGGGTCAAAGGCAAAACCTTTGGGAGTGCCAGGTCCAACACTCAGATAATTCCTTGTCAGCTGACACAGGTAGCAAAGGAACACAAAAATAGTTTATTTCTCATGTGAAAGCAAAACTGGGGTTCCAATGATATATTTGTATCCTAGGCACCTGGGAGCTTCTATGATATATTCATACATGAGATAAGGTAAACTTTCATAACAGGTCACACCGAATGATTCTCTTGAAGCTAGCATGCTGGTTAACCAACAACAAAATATGCAATGCTAGTAAAGCCCAGTGGTGCCCTTACATACAAGCCCTGATCTTGGGTTTAAGGAACTGTAAGGTGCTGTATAAGCAAGCACCTCTACTCACCTGTTATTCCAACAAGGATAAGGACCAAGGACGTTGTTATCCTTTGAACTCAGGTAGCGTCTTGATATTGCCTTACAGCACCCTACAGTCTCCTACAGTGGTTTTTACAAGTAGAGTTTATGGAAATTTGGGCATAGTTCCATCAGTGGCTTTGGTATTTGGCAAACGCTCATTGTGTTAAGTACAGCACAGTTTAACTGTATTCGGTTGTAGGCACTAGGCGTAATGCAATTGCCCATCTTTGAGTACCTTGTAGTGGGGGCAGAAATCATCACCTGGTGCAATTAAATATCTGGTTAAGGCAGAGCAAGATCTAGTGGTATCCAGTCTGAATTTTAATTAACACTTGTATTTATGCTTATGCTGTGGTATCAAGGTGTATATTGTACATTATATTTTTAAAACAAACAGGGTGTATTGGTGGTAAACAGTAGATTTGTAGTAGTCAATCATGGGAAGACGAATGACCATGGCTAATTCTAGCTCCTCTGCCCCACATATTTGGAGAGGTGTGGTGCAGCGGCCAGGGCAGCTGACTTCGGAGCACAGGGTTCACGGTTCGATCTCTGGCGGCAGCTCAGCTCAGCACCGTGTGACTCTGGGCAATAGCTCACTTAATTTCCACTACGGCCCCCAGTGCCTTGAGACCCGTAAGGGTGAGTAGCTGCGCTATATAAAAACGGACTTACTTACATATTAAAGAAACCGGGATAAAAAATCCATCCTTACCTATCTAGCCTCAGCCGAGCTTTAGATGACTGAAAAAACATCATTAGAGGAAGAGTTAGCACTACATGAAGGGGTGCGAGTCATAGATGAGTGCACCAGTAGCAGTATTAGTAGCAGTCAGATGCAGCCTGTATGTAATGCTGACTCGGTGCCGCCACTGTGTACCTGACTCACACTGGTGTACAGGAGATCCACAATTGCACAAGTTTATCTCACCTCGAATGACCATCCTCCTAGTTTACTAACGGTGGTGCAATCTTTATTGAGATACCAAGGGGGTTTTGGGGCTTTATCATGTACAGAAGTGGTCAATATTAAAGGGTTAAGCAGCGGTCCAAAGAAGAGTGGCATTCCCCAGGGAAATCTAAGATCAGGAATCCCATAAATATTACCCCCTTATTGGAAACCTTTATGGAGCAGATGGTAGCATATAGAGGTGGGTAGAACTCATGGAGTTTCACTCTGTGGAATTCCGTGGAGTTACATAAAACTCAAGAACCACAAGAAGGCAGAAATCGGCATGTCATGCTGCAAAATCAGCGCAAACTGCACCATGAAGTGTGCCAGAGGGCACTGCTTCTTTGCTGCCACTCAAAAGGATTTTGTACTCAAGCAGCTGCTTTCTCACCGTGAACTGTCGCGACCGCCCGCATTGAGAAAATCTTACAAGGTGCTCTCTTAGTGCAGGAAAATGGTGTTAGGGGACGCCAATTCTCACTCGTGCTCACCAACTTGCCGTTGGCAAGCCGTGTGAGAGAAAATACTCTGCCACGTGGCGGTTGGCGGTGTTTGGCCAGAACTCTGCGTACAAGCATAACTCGCAGTGGCCAAACTCCGTGAACTTCGCTAGCGGAGGGGAATTTATCACCCACTCCTAGTAGCAATGCTAGAAAATAACATGAAAAAGCCTGCTTCATGGTATGTAATGATAGGCTGAAAATAATAGAATTGACTTTGACCAGATTGGTAGGACAACGGGGAGAGGACTTGGCACAGGATACCCCACCTAATAGACCCCTAGATCCAGCCCAAGGGAAATTTCCTGTTATCACCCAGGGTTCGACTGTAAGCTCTCATAGTATAACTACAGAACAACGCTCATCACATTTAAGTAAGGACTCCCTAAACGTCCCAAGACCCTCTTAGTTTCTTTTTATAAAAACTTCACGCCTTGCGCTAGTAGCCATGTCCCTCCTATACCTTGCAAAGCCACATTAACTCAAGTTGAAGGAGTTTTGGTGCTTCCCTCTGTCCCTACTTACAATCGTTCAACCCCACTGCATAACATGAATGAAGTGTAATGAATAACCCCTCCTTTAACATTGCTCCATCATCCACTGTTGGCAAGAGGTCCGATTCAAGAGCAGGCAACTCTAATAGTCCCACGATCAATCTCATTAGTTGGAACATCGCTGGCCAAAGACAAAAACATCGTAATATGTCTTTAAGAGATTTGCTGCGGAATTATGACATCATCGCATTGCAAGAAACATGGGATACATCTTGTACATTTTACTTAGATGGATGAGTTCTTGTGGGTCCCGGGGACTAGTTGTATCATGGAAGGGAAAAGGGGGGTTTTTACTTCTTTTGATAGCATTGGCCCTTAGATGTAAAACTAAAGTAAAATCCATCTGGTTCCCCAAACCTTCAAGTTTTTTCGCTTCGGTTTAGCAACAACCCTAGTTTCTTATTAGTGAGTATATATAATCCCACTCACCAGATGGATTTTTGAATCTTTTTTTCTAGCTAATTAAGATCTTATTAAGGAAACATCACCTGAGCACCCCGGGAAGCATTTTTATAATGGGTGACTAATATTCATCCCTTAAGTGGTGTTCATCACCCTTACACTACAGAGGAACTCCAACCTTTATGTCTCTTTGAGCATACACAAGCTGGTGACCACTTTAACGACCTGTTTTGCAGGTTAAATCTAGTTAGCTCTTACGACCTCCTTAGCAAGGATGAGTTTGCTATTCTACCAGCGACATTCATAGAGACAGATTGCGCCACTGCTATTGACTACATTGTTGTGTCTGGGGCTCTGTTTTTTTTATTGAAAATAGCAAAGTCTAACAAATGGGTAATAGTAATAATTATCCTAGTTGTCTCTGTCATTGCCTTCAAGGGAGGGATTATATGGGCCGTGTCATTAAGGGTCCAAAGGCAATCACTGCAATCGACAGCGGAAGAAGGATGGAATGGATGGGTGTGGCCCGTTAAAATGTTTGAAGTTCTTACTTCTCAATTGTCATTCTGATTTTGACATCTTACTTAGTGAACCTGCATCTGGTGTCACGATTACGGATGCTTTTGGCAACATAACTAAAACAATTAATCTTCTTCTGACTAGGGCTTCAACATGGCCCATATCCAACTCCCCAAGATTGTTTGACAGGACTTCTTTTAAAGCTAGTAGAAATCTGCATTTGGCTCTGACAGAGATATAGTAACTGCTAGCAGAAGGGCATATAAGCTTTAAAGCAGAGACAATCTGAAATGAAAAGTACCGCTTGGGACAAACATTTACTTGCCTGCAGCATGAGAAATTGCTCTGATTTCTGGAAAGTTATTAGCAGTCCTTTTTTGAAAAACTCACATAGTGAAGTTCTAGACTGTCATAATTCACCGGAGGTGTGGGTCTCACTCTTTAAGAAGATTTATAGTAATGATCCCCTAGATTCTGTGAAATCCACTGTCATCCCCTTCCTCTTGCTTAGAGGCAATCCACCTCAAGCTCTCATGGGTGGGACACCTCTCTGGAGGGTCCACCTGTTTCTGTCAGCTCTGCCAAGTCTGACAGATCTGGCAGGGATGGAATCCCTTCATCAGAGGTAAGATCCTCCTGCACCTCTGGAGTTACTTGGGCTGGCTCACCAGACCCAGAGCACTTGTCCTGGGATGCTTGGCCAATTCCTCCACGGTCCAGACATCCAGGGGCATATGTACAAGCCCCTATCGCCACCACAGCGTCACTTTTACCGACGTTGTGGTGGCGAAAGGGGCTGCGCCTTATGTACAAAGCAGCGTTAAGCCACTTAATGTGGCTTAACGCTGCCTTGTACATAAGGCCCCCTTTCACGCCATGGTTAGTGTGAAAGGGGTGGGCAGTGGGTGTTGCGGTGGGCGTTCCACCGCAACACCCATTCATTTTGACGCTGCCCCCTATGTACAAGGGTGGCGTACATAGGAGGCAGCGCCAAAATTAAGACCAGGGAAAACCTGGTCTTAAGTTGGCGAAAACGAGAGAAATGCATTATTTCTCCTCGTTTTTGCTTTTTCCATGTGTGCTGCCTTGTGCCTGTCATTCTTATACTGGGCTTGCTCTGCCCCATCTACACACACGATCGGGCTTCAAGCAAGCCTGACAAGCAATCCCTGGGGATGGCCCACTACTGAAGGGCTCCTTTGTGAAAACAGCATCTCCCTTTTTGTGCACTGGCTGATTACAGTCAAAGCGCTTACCCACCTTTGAGGGATCAAAGAATCTATCATTCTCTCCCTAATACCTCTTCCCTTTGAATTTGGGTTGGTTTGGGCCACTCTTCCTTGGTCAGGTTTTCTGTGGATCTTTGGAGGACTCCTTCTGTCTTTTACCTTCTTTCACCTAGATTTTACCCTGGGGTGGGACCTGTCCTCCTTTCTTCTGGTCACCCCCCAGGTGCTGACTGGAAATCCAGGTTCTCACCCACTCATCAGCTGCTTCCCCTAGCTCTGTGGGGTCTGTCAGCTTAGAGTACACTAGGTATTGGAGTGACGTCTCTCCAACACAATATGTCCAATATGTTCTTTCAACAACAAATTATACAATCCCTCATTTGTGTCAACTTTGCAACCAACAATCCAGACTTCCAGTGCCTGCACTGAGACATCCACAAAGTCCACCCAAGACTTTGCATTTGCTTTCTGGGTGTCTCTGAACTTCACCCTGTACTGTTCTGGAGTCAGACCAAACTTCTTAACTAAACATTGTCTCATGTGAGTGTAGGACTATGCTCCCCCCCCCCGCAGGGTCTGGTGCAAATACCTTCCAGCTACTGGAATCAGTTCCCACAAGAGTGATCCCCAATGTTTGAGGCAGACCCCCACATCTCTAGGGCCCTCTCAAATACAGTCAATGATTTGTCAATGTCATCCCCCTCTCTGTATCTGGGTACCCTCCTTCTGTGTGATGATGGGGAGGAGTCAGCCTCCACCTCCCCCCTTGAATCTTTTCAGCTACCCAGCCCAGGCCCTCGGGGACTTAAGCAACCCTGCCTTACTAATCTTGTTGAAGGCAGGCAGCCCCCTAAGCCTACACTGTTCCCTAAACTCAGCTGTCTTGAGTATCCCTAGTTTTAGGTCACAACATTTAGAGGATTTTTATATTCTTAATTGACTTCACTGAAAGGTGTACTTTTAAACACAAGTGCTCATCCACAACGCTGAACACCAAATTCTGGAAAGTGGGTTATTTGTAATGGTAAATGTGCATCTACCACTGGCAATAAGGTTACTAACACAGTCCAGGGCTCAGAATAGGTCTCAGTAAATTATTCCCATGCTTAACCGTTGGTAGGTTGGCTGCAAGCAGTCAGGCTTACCTTAAGAGACAGGTATGTAAAACATTAAAAAATGCCAAATGAGTAATTAATTAATTAAGACACAACCCACAATAGAAATCCCACACCAGTTTATGAAAATAGGAACTATTTGTATCTTTAAAATGACACCAAAACAAAAAAAATCCAATGTAGGGAAACCGGAGACACGATTGTTTAAAGACTTTGCACTATATAGCATTTAGAAACCTATAGCGCCACCTTGGGATATCTGGTCGTGCTTGAACGGCACAAAGTCAAACTTTCAGGTAGACCATGATGGAGCCCTGCTCCGGTCCCCTCGTGATAGGCCTTGTTTGAGATTTTACCTTCAGCCTTAGAAACTTCTCTGAAGCTTTTTCTGCTGGGGCCCCTGGATGCTCTTCAGCAGTCCGGGTCCGGTGAGGGTTTACCGGCTTACTTTCCAGGGAGATGGAAATCGGACCTACGGAGCTCTTCGGGGCAGGCCGGCTCGCGATTGTAGGTCGCCGGCATGGCTCTCGAGGTTGAGTCGGTCCCCCTCTGGAACTTCTGGAACTTCTTCTAGAAGTTCCTCTGGGGGTTCCAAAGTGTCTAAAACATAATCCAAGGGTAGGGAATCTCCAAGATAGTCCTTGAAAGTTTGAGACTTCAGTTCCCACAATTCACTTGAACAAAACCCTTAAAAATTACCTGGAGGCTCTCCAGGCTGGGGATTCTTGGTGGTGATGGTCCAGGTGAGCTCTGTTATTTTGTAGCTTGCAGAGATTCCACTCTGTATTCCTCTTGAAGCAGGTACATCCAAAGCGCTGCAGTCACAGATAATGCAGCAGGTGCAGTCAGTCAGAATGCATGACCTGATGGTGCAAATCAAGTTTCCAGCTTGGAAAGCCTTCTTCTTCTCTTAGTTTCAAGCAGAAGATCTGACAGGCACTGCTCCTCTCAGATACATGCTCAGTGTTCTCTGGGATCAAGCAGGAGAGCACTCCTGTCCAACGAGGTGCAGGGCAACACCCCAGAGCATGACCAATTTATCCAAAATGTGGCATAATGGTCTCCCAGAAAGCACTATTCCTCCAAAATTCAATATGGCTGAAGTCTCAGCAGAGGAGCACGAACTAGCTAAACCAACCTCCTGTATGGCTAATTACCATAGCTCTCCTCTCCTTAACATCTGCAAATTCCTTCCTTAAGCCTGCTATCTGGCTTGGTCAGGGGGGATGGGAGTATATGGACCCCCCTTCTCTGCCTGTCCCATTCTTCCTTTGAAGCTCATGCTTTACGACCCCTCCCCCTAGCTACTGTGTAGCAGAGCTCTCTCCTACCAGATAACCCATCTCCCTGGGTGCTACTTATCACTTCATCAAAGCAGCCTGGCTAATCCTCTTAACTTGTACCAATCAGGGGAGACCACAGGAAGGCTGAATTTTGGCTTACAGACAAAAAAGTCTTATAACTTCTTTTCTGTATATTTTAGGATAGATTCAAAAATAGCATATTGTTGGATTTATCAATACCATTCTCCTAAGTTCTGGAATTATATTTTTTGTCAATTCAAACTATTGCCATGTTAAACTATGTGGCTGGGGATCTTCAATCGGGAAATGAAATGTGCAATTTCTCCAACACCATGGCATATAAAACATTTTTTAAAAGGACCCTGCTTATAGCTACATGACACCCCTCCCCTGGAACACCTAGGGGAGGCTTTAGGGGTCCTGAATTTGCAAACATAGTGCTTATCCTCACTCCACAGTGCTCCTGGTACAAAAGTTGATTTTGGGAAGCACTTTATTGCAATGGGGGAAGTGAAATTAGCATTTTTTTCTATCCCCAGGGCATATAAAAACCTCTTTTATAAGGGTTCTCCTTATACGTACCTGACCCCCCCCACACCCTTACCCCTAGGGACACCTGGGGGTTCCCTGGTGGTACCTAAAATGCCACAATATTGTAGTTTATCACTTTTTAAGAAGCCCTTTATTTATTTGCAAAGTTTTATATAGCGCTGGCTAGACCCGGAGGTATTAGAGCGCTTTACATGAGGATCAGCGAGTTATGGGTTACATAATTACATCAGTTACAGGAGCCAAGTATAGACATAGGAGAAAAAACATGAGATTACACAATAATATGAGTTATTAGCGCGTAGCATCACAAGACGTACGTCTTGTGGGGAATGAAAGGTAGAGGGGGAATGGTAAACAGGGTTAAGGAGTGCAGATAGTCAGGCGGACAGGCAAAGGGGAAAAGTACTTCAGGGGGAACAAAGCGGTCAAAGTGAGAGACAGACAAAACCGACCTGAGTATCGGTGAAAGTATACGAAGGGAGGGGTGAGAGAGACCATCGGGGGGGTAGACTAGAAGGGAAGGTCAGTCAGGCGAACAAGGAGCAGTCCAGCAGAAAAGAGGAAACCCCTACCACCAAAGTTAAGTTTGGGCACAATTTACATTTAAATGCAGTGCTTCAACACAGGGCTACTTTTTAAATGAACTTAGGCTCTCAGTAGTGCACACATACAAGTGCAGAAAAGGCTGCTGACCTCTAAACTGCATGCCCTGTTATATACTAGGGACTTAAAGGTAGTTTTATTCCCCCTTCCCTATTTTGTACTAGGGACTTCTAGGGTAGGTCATGCCAATCATAAGGGTACCCTAACACATAGTTGCACCCTAAGAGGTATGTGTGTTTTCACCATAACACTGGCCCTGGGCCTGGTTAGGCAGAGCCCAGGGACAGTCAGTCAGTTGCCACTAGTACTATTCATCAAAAAATGGGGGTGCCCAGGTCACAGGATGACTTTGCAACAACAAGAATTAGAGCTACCGTACTTATCTGATTTAATCGCCGTCCGCTCTTTACCGAAATGGTTGGCCATCTGGATTTGCCTAGAATCTCTTCTAAACAGGGTGATTCTTCGAGCCTGTTTGTAAATGGATAACTGTGCAGCTATTGGATGCATAACATTTATTAAGGAGTGTTTTAGATCGTTGGGGAGGGGCGAGCTCTACGACAACTCAGAGTTGATTGTTAAAAAGATATCATTTGAACTAAAATGTATTTTATATTATGGAAGGTTACAATAGGAGAGGAGGGGGATTAACAAAGCCAACAGTTAGAAGTTACCTCCAATTGAAATCCTCTCCCCATTGTGAACCATATTTTTTGTCAGTCATGAATAGGGCTCCCGGTTTTATGGTATTTATTTTTTTAACATTTCCGTCTGTATTTATCCATATTTATTTTTGGGCTATCTTATTGGTATTTATCCATATTTATTTTGTGTTTTGAGAATAAATGGAGCTGTAAAATTGTATATTTCCACGTTTATTTATCTCTTGGATGTACACTCATACATGGATGTTTGAGCAAATTAAGCAGCCTATTATAACAAAATATGTAATGTAATGCTAATATGTACACTCACAGGTACATATTAGCATTAAACTACAAATATATGTAAACATATGCCTGTATTTAAGGATATCTCATCCTGTTTTTTAACTCTCCATGGTGTCTATCTGCTCAGCAGTTGCTTTGGATTCATGACAAACAGCATGGAGGGTCTCTCACAAGAATCACCATCTACCGTATTTTTCCGCTTTTAAAAATATATACAGAGAGGAAACACATTGTTTTCTGTCTGCATTTATCTGTAAAAATCTGTAAAAACGGAAAACCGGAAGCCTTAGTCATGAATGATTATCATCGTAGGCTGTTGACACAATTTCATTTGCATTTGATAAGTCACCTTTTAGGCTGCAGAGGAAAGTTTCATAATCGGGGTCCCTGCGGTTGCGATAACTTAACTCCACAGGACGACCTACATTTTTTAATGTTCCGTATGTTTTATGAACGACCACGATAGGCTTTTATTCTTCCATGTTTAAAGATTTGGGTTTTATTCAGGTTTGCCCAGCAATACAATATTTGAACATTTTGGATGGTGACTACATGAAAGTTTCAATTGTGTATTTTTATCAGCGCTGTGAATAGTCATCGTATTTCTTGCAACAACCCATGGGCTAGCTAGTTGTAGCCTTTTAATTGCCAGCCCTTTTAGTGATAGCACTTTATCCAGGTCTACACTACTCGATCACAAGGTTATTTGTGTATTTTATACACTGTAAAGTAAAATTAAGTAACCCTTTTTCTCTTACCTGAAAGCATAGCAGATCCGTTGAGGTTTTTATTCTCGGGTTTGAGAACTTTTATTGTTTATATGAGCTGTAGTGGTGTGTTTTTCCTTTTCTTGCACATACTGTGTACATTTTTTCATTGTGATATGTATACATATTTTATTGTTCTTTTATGGGTTTCCTTCACACCCAATTAAGATTTTTGACTGACTGACTGACAATGCTAGTGGAGACCAGTTCATTTTACATACAAGGAAATGCTGCCTTGTGCCAAACATAGTTAGATACAGATTCTAGAAGCTAAACTCTTTCTTAAATGTTTTCCCCATCTCTTGCAAGGATTGTGCTGTAACTTAGGCATAGGTGTGATGGAGCAAGGTTTCAAAAATGAAACTTGCTTGTACGCAATCTTCCTCATAGTATTAATTTATTAAACTTGTATTGTCAAAACTAAACTTTGCATTCACAAACACAAGAGGGACAGAAGCTTGCTTATGTGTTTTACTAATGAATAACGCTTGTCTGTAATGCAAAATTTCCGCTAAAGCGCGGGAACCTCAATACGCATGTCGCAACCTGATCACATGGTGTGACGTCTTTCTTTGCTTGGTGGGAAACTTCTGCTTCTGCGCAGTGTGCACTAAAATGGCCGCTAAATGTTTTCACATGCTTCAGCTTGCTCTCATGTCATTATTAAATTGTCGTTTTCTTAATGCTACTAATGCAGGATAGTATTATAATTAATTGGGAATAGAGTAGGGAAAGTGGGCATACAGTGAAACTTTTTATTTGTGATTTTAATATTTTCTTCTTGCACTTTTAGTAATTCGTAAACTTGGGCCTGGGTTGGTGACTTGAAACTCGAGAGACAGATGGTTCTGCGCATGTGTCCTGTGTGCCTGCCAAGTGAAGTCAACTTGGACGTCTTCCAAGGCCATGACCCATTGGCCGAAGATGCTGTACTTCATGTTTCCGGAGGACAAAATGATACTTTCCCCTGTAAAATGTATAACATTTGTCGTGAGACGGGTGGGAAATAAAGTGAATGTATTAATCTGAAGGGGAGGGAACGTAAAGACAATAGGCTTTACAATTTAGGCCAAATCGATATGGTGCGAGAATCCACCCCTGTCCCTGTCCAATCAGAAGTAGTGGTCCCATATTTTAGCAACATTAAGGGGAGGTACATGGGCGTAGAAGGGTATAATAGAATATAGCATTAGTTAATTAGTCAGAGCAAGATTCCATGAGAGCTGATTCTCAGAACACGCAGAAGAGCTCCAGACTGCCATGCTGATCGGTTGCTGACTGAATCCCTGTCCAGAAGAGGTCCTGAGGAGGGGGCGGCGGAGTCCATTAGAACGGGAGAATCGAGGAGAAGTCGAGTATCGGAGAGGGGAACGGCACAGGCGTCGTTGTAGAGAGGTCACCGGTCCTGTCCTGATCCTGGAAGAAGTCTTTGCTCTTCATCCTTCCTGGGTCCTATCTTTTCCAACTCCTTGGCCAAGGGGCTTGGTTCTCGCATTTAGGTAAT
This sequence comes from Calotriton arnoldi, assembly GCA_963921515.1. Taxonomy (NCBI): domain Eukaryota; kingdom Metazoa; phylum Chordata; class Amphibia; order Caudata; family Salamandridae; genus Calotriton; species Calotriton arnoldi. The sequence continues at coordinate 154,333 of CAWUFW010015530.1, forward strand.
TATACAGCAACCTTTAGTTGCGCTGCTGTCTCTATCTTCTCCTCTTTCTTAAACACCGTCAATGATTAGCAAAATCATTTCTATGCTTTTTCTTGGGTATTTCAATCAAGTACCGTGTTTTCTGTATTTTACTCTGCTAAAACTTTAGATAAACATTTTAAAACTTCCTGACTCAGTGATTATTTCAGGATTATGTACTATAATGAATGTCACTCATTTTAAACTTCCCAATTAGCAAAGGATCCATTGGTAAGTTATTACTCTTCAATCAGAAGGTAATTAGTAGCAGGGACTTTGATAAAAGAGTACATCTGACACCCAGCGTAAGTATTAGTGTAGTGTGAACGTATGGGCCCAAGTGAGTATATGGTGTATGAATGTTGTTGGCTAATATTGCGCTGGATCAGTTTTCTGGTAGCAGAGGACGGTTATGGTTACTCTTTGTTAACTGGGTAATGAGAATTTTATTTGTATTTTTATGAACTAACATCCGCTTAAATTTTGAGTTTTGTTATATGTTGTCCAGAATACCCCGGGGTAGGAAAAAGAATAGTGGGTGGCAAGTGGAAGCCATACTGCAGTGAGGTTATCTGTCAGGCAGAAATAGTACTGAGAAGTTAAGCAGGACTTTTAGGACTCGTTAGGGACTCTATGCGTGTGAGTAATAGCAAAAAGGGTACGCTGATAAAAATGTGATGTTATATCACCTAGTAAGGGTAACATTGGAGAAGTAACAGGTACTTCTGGAGTTTGTGTGAAGAGTAGACGGAAGTGTTTTACTCGTAGTATATGTTTTAGTAAAAGGAAAGGTTTTACTAAAGTGTGGAAGAAACTATCCTTTTCAAAATTAGTGGAAACTGGCACGATAGTGAATGTTTTATGTTACTGAAATTTAATTAAGATTTATAGAGAAAATAAGTTTGCGTAAATTTTTGTAAAGGGAGGGTCAGTTGCCGGAGAGGGAGCTGACGTCACAAAATGCCGCGCTGTGGTAGGTTGAAACAGTGGGTGTGAAAAAACCCTTGTAAAGGAGGGGTCAGTAGTCAGGAGTAGTATTGACGTGTCAGGTGCCGCGCTGGGATTGGTTAAACCAGCAAGGACAGAAAAGAGCAGATTGTAAAGGAGGGGTTGACAGAGAAACGTCACCAAAAGGCCGCGCAAGGATTGGCTCGGAAATAAAAGATAGCAGACATTTGATTGGTCGACATTATAGAAGCAAAAATCTTAGTGGATAAAAGATTGCATGTTAAAACGCGATCCGACTTTAACAGGAACTCGTCCGGATAGGAGATTCCTAGGTTTTGCAGAATATAATTTTGTACACCGAAGATTAGATAGAATGTACGGAGAAAAGAGAAAAATGTCATTCTTACAAAAGATTAAGAATTATTTTAAAAAGGACAAAACAATCAAAACTAGAGAAGGAATTATTATTCCACCAGCTAAAACGCCAGCATCATTCATGATGATGGAGAGAGGTTATCATACTTGTGTATGGATGGAGAATTGGATAGAATACACCAAAAATGATGGAATATTAGCATTTCCCGAGAATGGTACCTTCAATGAAAGAATTCTTCAGAACTTGAGATTGAGGATGAATGACTTAGAACCTAGACCTAGATTAACCCAGTACGAAGCTCTAGAAGAATGGGAAACCGAGGCATTTGAGCGGGATAGATTTAGAAGTAATAGGAGTTACCCAGGATTTTTCCCCAGATATCTACGTGAGTCTAGAGAAGGTCAGATGAAACAATGGAGAAGGGCAATGATTACAGAGGGATTGTATCCATTATTCACAGAAGGAGAGAAATCAGGAGGCAAATGTACAGAAAAGACAAAACATTTAATGAGAAATGAGGAATCTGAAGACAAATTTATGGAGGAAATGTTAAGAAATCCCCCACCATATCAGGAAGGGACAAGTGGATGCACCCCAAGTGCACCACAGAAAACTCCAATGGTACCACAAGTAATGCATGAATTTACCCCGACTAGAATACTTCATGACAAAGAAAAAGAAGCCCCAGAAAAGACCAGAGCAGAATTAATACAGAAAATAACTCAGATAAAAGTACACCCTGATTCATTGACTATACTCAACCCATACTTACACCTACTCCTGTGAGTAATCCCAGACCTGAAGCTCCAGTTATAATTGAGGATCAATTTTGTGACTGTGAATCCACAATATCACTTATGGACTTGCCTATTCGAGGTTCTGTAAATACTACTCCAAGAAAAGATGTACCTGGAGGTTCAAAAGATGTAAGTTTAGTAACATCATCAGGAGCAAAAAGTGCTACCATAGTAACTCCTGAAGATCTAGAAAGATGGGTGCAAGGGTCAGTTAAACAGTGCACACCTCCGAAAATAATGGATATCCATAAATTAAAAGTTGAATTAGAAGAAATAATAGCAGGAAATGTAGGATTAGAACGCTTAAATACCTATGATGAAGAAGAATTATTATTCTTGTGCAGGAGTATCACTAGAAATGTGAGGTTATTTCATGAAAAATTGTCCAATTTAGCATTACAGATGGGAATAGAAATAGGGAGATCAAAGGTACTACAGAAACCCTATAGAGCAGAATTTTCAGACAAAGACTTAGAAAATATGAATGTCTCGGGAGAAAGACTACAAATAAGAGAATTAATGTTAGTTTTACAAAAATGGGGAGACCTAGATAAATGGAAAACTAGGTGGGCCAAGAAAAAGGAAGAAGCACGAACAAGTAGAACAGCATCAGAATATGTGATGAAGGAAACAGGGAAAGCAGACCAGATGTATCCAATGCGAGAAGTTGCGGGAGGAGGATATGTACATGTCCCATGGAGCAGACAGGATATTTTATCATTTACGAATGATTTTCCAAAATTGAGAGAAAAGCCAATTGAATGGTACAAGCAGGTTGAAAGGTTTGTGAAGGTGTCAAAGGTATTGTTGAAGGATTTGGATGGTCTGTTTGACATAGTGGTACCTGCCAATTTATGGACAGATTGTAAGATCACAGTGGATTGGCCTAGTGATGAATATCCCAGAGATCCGAAAACAGGTGCCCCGTCAAATGATGTGATGAAAAAGTATGAGCAGGTGATAACATACCTGAAAGGGAAAATACCCCCGAAAGAAACAGATTGGGTGAAAATAGATCGAACCACCCAAGAAGCCAGTGAAACAGTACATTCCTATTATGAGCGTTTATTGCAGGTGTTTAAACAGTATAGTGGATTCGAGGACATTGGAGACAAAAACATGAGTCAGTTTGTGTATCGATTTGTTTACGGTCTGAAGCCAGAGATTTGCCAGATGATTAAACAACACATGCTGTGTTGGCAGGGAAAGCCCATAGATGAGATTCTGAAGTATGCAAAATATTGTGGAGACGATATTGAGGATAGACACAAGAAATTACAAGAAAAGGTGATGTGGGCACAGGTGAAAATGGCAGAAAAGCAGGGAATTAATTTGGAAAATCCGAGTGAAAATCAAGGAAAAGATTCTGGAACGAGTGGTGATACGGGAAATGGTGGAAAATTTAGAGGACGAATGAGTAGAGAAGAAGCTAAAAAGAAATTTCCTTGTCATGGATGCGGAAAATTGGGGCATTGGAAGGACGAATGTAAAAAGATTCGGAATAATAATGGCCCAAATCAAAACTTAAATCCACAGACACAGAATGACTCACAGCAGGGTGTAAATCCCCAGAGTCAATTAACACCTCCACCTGTTCAGGGTAATGTAAGCAGAGCAAAGCATGGTACAGACATTGGATACCCAGGAGGGAGTGGTAAGAATGATTATATGACATCACAATTTCTTTTGCAGGACAATTACTGTGAATTCAACTCATGACGGTGCCTAGGAGATGGGAAGAAGGAGTGCGTACTTGGCGCATCCTTACAGGTAGATCAGTCTGGGTCATATGTTGAAGGAAATGTGAAAGGTAATGATATTACTTTCCTTTTAGACACTGGTGCTACCAGGTCTACGGTGAGATCAGCAGATATCCCAGACCTTCCTCTCTCTGGTGAAGATATCCAAGTAGTAGGGGTAGCTAATCAAAGAATTGGAACGCCTCTTACAGAACCAATGGAAGTCAAAATAGGAAACTTCAGAGAAATGCACCAATTTGTAGTGTGCGATTCTAGCCCAGTAAATTTATTAGGTAGGGATTTATTGTGCAAAATGAACTGTACAATTTTCTGCACGCCAGATGGTGTGGCAGTTCAGACACCAGATGAGGACCATGTATATAAAATTATGGTTGCAAAACAAGGTACAGAAATAGACAATGTTTTCGTTAATAACAAGAGATGAGTTACCAGAAGAATTAAAAGGTACAGTAAACCCAATAGTATGGGATTTCACCGGAAAAGAAGTAGGACTTATGGCAAAAATAGATCCAGTTCAAATTACGGTAAAAGAAGGTGCAATTTTCCCAAATACCAGACAGTACAAAATGAGTGCAGAAGTAAAGGCAGGAGTCATTGAAGAAATAAAACGAATGGTAGAACAAAACATCCTAAAAGAAGTAATGAGTAGCCCATGTAATTCACCAATCATGGGACTAAAGAAACCTAGTGGAAAATATAGGATTGTTCAGGACCTGCGTAAAATAAACAAGATTGTGGAACCATGTTGTCCCATAGTACCAAATCCTGCAGTAATTCTCTACCAGATCCCTTGGAATGCAGGATGGTTCACAGTAATTGATTTATGTCAAGCATTCTTTTCAATTCCATTGCATCCAGACAGCCAGTATCTTTTCTCATTTAAATTTGAGAACAAAGTCTATGTGTGGAATCGTGTTCCTAAGGGGTACACAGAAAGTCCTTCCATCTTCAACCAGATTCTGAAAAAGTGCCTGGAAAAACTAGTGATGCCAGGGAGCTCAGTCTTAGTCCAATATATCGACGACTTATTGGTGGCGTCGACCACCAGAGAAGACTGTGTTGTTGATTCCATAGCATTATTGAATCTTTTGGCTGAGGAAGGGCATAAAGTCTCACCTGAAAAGTTACAGTTTTGCAGGACAGCTGTTAAATATCTGGGACATCAAATTGAGAGGGGAAAAAGAAGAATAACCTCTGAAAGAGTAGAATTAATCAAGAGAATGCAAATGCCTGTAACCCAAAGACAAGTGCGAATGTTCCTAGGAATAGTAGGCTACTGTCGACAATGGATACCAAATGTTTCATTGTTAGCTAAGCCATTAAATAACATGACGAAAAATTGTCCAATTTAGCATTACAGATGGGAATAGAAATAGGGAGATCAAAGGTACTACAGAAACCCTATAGAGCAGAATTTTCAGACAAAGACTTAGAAAATATGAATGCCTCGGGAGAAAGACTACAAATAAGAGAATTAATGTTAGTTTTACAAAAATGGGGAGACCTAGATAAATGGAAAACTAGGTGGGCCAAGAAAAAGGAAGAAGCACGAACAAGTTGAGTGGGAAGATGAAAGTGTAGAAGCCTTTGTAAAATTGAGAAACGCACTTTGTTCAGCCCCTGCCTTAGGTATGCCGGATTATAAAAGAGAATTCGCATTATTCTGTCAAGAGAGAAAATTGTGCACTTTCTGTCCTAACTCAGCGACATGGACTAGACAGACGTCCTATAGCGTACTTTTCTGCTACATTGGACCCAGTAGCAGCCGCGTTGCCAGGATGTTTAAAATCAGTAGCAGCAACTTGTTTGAGCATTGAACAAAGCGAGTCAATTGTGATGGGACATCCTGTAAAAGTGTATGTTCCACATGCAGTTGTCATTTTGTTGACAAGAACCCGAACTCAGCATCTTAATCCTAGTCGGCTGACTAAATATGAGAGGATAATAATGGGTGCTGAAAATGTGACCATGGTAAGGTGTACAATAATAAATCCAGCAACTTTATTGCCGGACCCATATCATGAAACAAATAAAGATGACGAAGAAGATGAACATGATTGTGTACAAATTACAGAATTATGTACAAAACCACGCCCAGACATAGAGGAACAGCCTCTTAAAAAGCCAGACAGGGAGCTATTTGTCGATGGTTCATGTCAAAGACATGAAGATGGTAAACTAACTGCTGCCTATGCGGTATGTGAATTAACTGGAATAGTCGAAGCATCCTATTTACCAGGAGTAAAATCTGCACAAGTAGCTGAATTGATTGCTTTGATAAAAGCTTGCAAAATTGGGAGGAATCAGAGAGTGACCATATTTACAGATAGTCAATATGGTTACGGGGTTGTGCATGATTTTGGCCAACTGTGGATGCAGAGGGATTTCATGACTTCTTCAGGATCCCCCATTAAAAATGGACAATTTGTAAGGGAATTGCTAGAAGCAATACAATCACCAATAGAATTGGCTGTGGTGAAATGTGCCGCACACCAGTCAGGAGATGACTGGGTGGTAGTCGGCAACAGATATGCAGACCTGGTGGCTCAACATTGTGCCAAAACCAGAACGTCAGTCAATAAGAGGGTGGAAAGAATGGGAATCAGCTGCCAACTTATGCTGTATATGCCACCTGAAACTTGGAATGAGGTGAAGAAATTGCAAGATGAGGTTGATGAAAGTGAGAAAAATTTGTGGATCAAAGTGGGTTGCTCCCAAAGAGGAGAAGATGAAGTGTGGATCAGTGCAGATGGCAGACCAGTCATGCCAGACTGTTTACTCTCACAAATGGCTAGAATGCATCATGGAGACACACACATAGGCAATGATTAGAGGCAACATTGAAATTGCCTATCACAAAATGTTTTGGGCCTGTGCCTGTCGCGGGTACTTGGGCCTCCCACCCGAGTGAGGCACCATTTTTATCGGGAGACCTGGGGGAACGCTGGGTGGTAGGAAATTTGTGTCAGCCCGGTGATGCCACAACTTTCCCACACAAAAATGTGTGAAAAAAGTGATTTTTTTCAGCAAAATTTCAGGTTTGCAGGGGATTCTGGGTAAGAAAACGTTGGGGGATCCACGCAAGCCATACCTCCCTGGAATCCCCCGGGTGTCTACTTTTCAGAAATGTGTGGGTTTGCTAGGTTTCCCTAGGTGGCCGCCGAGCCCCGGGCCAAAATGTCATGGGACCCCCCTTGCAAAACCAGGTCGTTTTGTGATAGGCATTTTTGATGTCGCCTCAATACGTTTTGGGCCCTTGCCTGTCGCGGGTACTTGGGCCTCCCACCCGAGTGAGGCACTATTTTTATCGGGAGACCTGGGGCAATGCTGGGTGGTAGGAAATTTGTGTCAGCCCGGTGATGCCACAACTTTCCCACACAATAATGTGTGAAAAAAGTGATTTATTTTCAGCAAAATTTAAGGTTTCTGGGGGATTCTGGGTAAGAAAACATTGGGGGATCCACGCAAGCCATACCTCCCTGGAATCTCCCATGTGTCTACTTTTCAGAAATGTGTGGGTTTGCTAAGTTTCCCTAGGTGCCGGCAGAGCTAGGGTTAAAAAACTACAGCTAGGCACTTTGCCAAAAAAGGGTCATTTTTCACAGTGAAATTGGGGTGTGTCCACATTGCGTTTTGCGTCGTTTCCTGTCGCGGGCACTAAGCCTACCCACACAAGTGAGGTGCCATTTTTCTCAGAAGACTTTGGGGAGCGTGGGGTGTGTGTAATTTTGTGGATCCATGCAGATTCCAGAACTTTCCACCACAGAAAAGCGAGGAAAATGTGTTTTTTTTACACTTTTTTAGGTTTGCAAGGGATTCTGGGTAACAGAACCTGGTGAGAGCCAGTCAAGTCACCCCATCCTGGATTCCCCTGGGTGTCTAGTTTTCAAAAATGTATAGGTTTGCTAGGTTTCCCTAGGTGCCGGCAGAGCTAGGGTTCAAAAACTACAGCTAAGCACTTTGCAAAAAAAGGGTCATTTTTCACTGAAAATGTGGTGTGTTCACGTTGTGTTTTACGCTGTTTCCTGTCGCGGGCACTAGGCCTACCCACACAAGTGAGGTACCATTTTTCTCGGAAGACTTTGGGGAATGCGGGGTGGGTGGAATTTTGTGGATCCACGCAGATTCCAGAACTTTCCACCACAGAAAAACGAGGAATATGTGTTTTTTTTTACAATTGTTTAGGTTTGCAAGGGATTCTGGGTAACAGAACCTAGTGAGAGCCAGTCAAGTCACCCCATTCTGGATTCCCCTGGGTGTCTAGATTTAAAAAATGTATAGGTTTGCTAGGTTTCCCTAGGTGCCGGCAGAGCTAGGGTTCAAAAACTACAGCTAGGCACTTTGCAAAAAAAGGGTCATTTTTCACTGTGAAAATGTGGTGTGTCCACGTTGCGTTTTTCGCTGTTTCCTGTTGCGGGCACTAGGCCTACCCACACAAGTGAGGTACCATTTTTCTTGGAAGACTTTGGGGAACACAGGGTGGGTAGAAGTTTGTGGATCCACGCAGAATCCAGAACTTTTCACCACAGAAAAGTGAGGAAAATGTGTATTTTTTGACAATTGTTTAGGTTTGCAAGGGATTCTGGGTAACAGAACCTGGTGAGAGCCAGTCAAGTCACCCCATCCTGTATTCCCCTGGGTGTCTAGTTTTCAAAAATGTATAGGTTTGCTAGGTTTCCTTAGGTGCCGGCAGAGCTAGGGTTCAAAAACTACAGCTAGGCACTTTGCAAAAAAAGGGTCATTTTTCACTGTGAAAATGTGGTGTGTCCACGTTGCGTTTTGGGCCGTTTCCTGTCGCAGGCACTAGGCCTACCCACACAAGTGAGGTACCATTTTTATCGGGAGACTTAGGGTAACAGAAAATTGTAGAGCTACTGTTATTATCTATTGACTTTTGATGCATTTCTGCCTTCCAAATGAAAGACAATGTGTAAAAAGAAGTCATTTTGAAAAATGTCCTATAATTCTCATGCTAGTATGGGTACTCCCAATTTCGGAAATGTGCAAATATCTACTATTTCTAAACTCTATATTTTGTTCCCATTTCAGAAATACATAGGTGTCTTTCATACCGATTTTTCCATGTATAAATTTTCCCAGAATAATTGCTATATACCCGGTACATAATAAAAAACCATTGCAAGACGCTGCTCAGTTATTGGCTCTGGGTTCGTCGGGTTCTTGGTGAATCTACAAGTCCTATATATCGCCACAACCAGAAAGGTCCAGCGGATGTAACGGTATATTGCTTTCAAATAGCTGTCATAATTAGAAGAATTTACAGGTGAAAATGTTGACACAAATGGCTGATTTTTTTCAACTAATTTTCAATTTTTCCTATATTTAACTGTTTGTTTCTATAAAGAAAACTTGAAGGATCTACACAAATGACCCCTTCCTGAATTCAGAATTTTGTCTACTTTTCAAAAATGTATAGCTTTCTAGGATCCATTATTGCTTTCATACCCATTTCTACCATTAACTGGAAGGAGGTTGAAAGCACAAAAAATAGCAAAAATAGACTATGTCCCAGAAAAATGCCAAAACTGTGTAAAAAATGTTGGTTTTCTGACAAAAGTCTGCTTGTCCCTGAAAGCTGGGAAGATGGTGATTTCAGCACCACAACCCCTTTTTTGATGCCATTTGCAGGGAAAAAAACAGACGCTTTCATCTGTAGCCCTTTTTTTGCATTTTTCCCCAAAATACCAAAATTTAGCTGTATTTTGGCTAATTTCGTGGTCCCCTCCAGGGGAATCCACAAACCCTGGGTACCTTTAGAATCCCCATGATGTTGGGAAAAAAGGACGCAAATTTGGCGTGGATACGTTATGTGGTCAAAAAGTTACAGGGGCCTAAGCGCGAACTACCCCAAATAGCCAAAAAAAGGCTTAGCACAGGAGGGGAAAAGGCCTAGCAGCGAAGGGGTTAAGGGCCTTACAGTAGATTAATCACATAACATTGGATACATTCCCCTCATCAGGCAACTTAGTGCGAGTACTTCCCCTCTCTTAGACACACAGCAGGGGCATTAACCTAGGCAGGTGTTGAAATACATTCCCAGACACTCCCACAGTGCATCTGGGACCCACCCGTGTAACTAGTCTCCATAGGGCAGGTGGCAATCAGGCCACATTCAGCTTTACTCCCTGGCCCGGCCTCCTGCACCAAAACATAGAGGGAGCAATCATAGCAGGCAGTACACTGGGGCATCGACCACTCCCGCGTATGCTTATTGCAGAGAGTTTGGAAAGGTGAGTCGCCGCAGGAGCTGGTCTCCGCAATGTCGAAGTTCCCCCAGGCCTCCCTGACTCACCCCACGATCTTGCCGGGACTCGCAGGCACCACTGGCACCCGACGCCTCCTCCCCGGTCAGCCCGCTCTTCTCTTCGCGTATGGGGCTTCGGCCGGGGGAGGCGGATCGGTGCGCAGGAGGCAATAACGACGTGGACAGGTTCTCTTCGAGGGGAGAGGACGGCAAGACGCTCCTGGACCCACTCTGAGCCCCACCGATGCAGCCGGAGACGGCCCCGGGCCTCCGTAGGCCTTGCGGGCCGGGACCCAATCGCAGCGCGGCTCAAGGGGGGCGTGGCCGATGATGCGGCCGGCGCCCCCGTTACCAGGTAACGCCTTCTTCACGCTGCAGGCCTAGCGCGGCCTGGGTCCAGCCGCGGCTTCAATTTCACGCGGCGCCCGGGCTGCGGCGGTGATCCTGGCCCCCGCTTCTTCTCCAACGACCCCGGGGTCGCGGCGGTGAGTTCTGGGCACAGCGCTTTCGCACTCCAAAGCGCCGGGGCTGCGGTGGTGATTACGGGGACAGCGCTTGCACACTTCAAAGCGCAGGGGCGGCGACGGTGATGTCGGGAGACGGCAGGAGCGCGCTGCACAGCGCTCAGTGGCACAATTAGTCTCTATGGGTCAGTGCCTCGTGGGCAGCAGATTCTGGGTGGTGCAGCCCTAGAGGAGTACAGCGCTTGTAGCGGGACCCAGAGGGTGAAGGTTCAGCACTTAGAAGCACAGCGCTTATAACCGGTCACAGAGAGTTGGCACCCAGCGCTTGACAGGGAATAGCGCTTTACCTGGTTATCCCCAGCCGGATGTGCAGGTTGCAGGGTTGCAGTTGCAGTTCCTTGGTTGTCTCAGCAGTTTCTGGATTGTTACATCAAGTTGATTGTGGTTACAGTTACTTGGGGGGGAAAGTGGGGGTTGAGTTGGTGGGCACAAGAGCAGATGGGTGCCCTGCAGGCACACTGGAGGTGGTTCCCTGGGTCCCCTCACGCTGGGCAAGGTCAGTAGGTGGAAGGTGTTCCTCAGCTATCTTAACACAGCAGCGCCTAAGCCCAGTCAGTACCAGTAGTGTAGGTCTCCCCACTAGGCCCCATAGCCTTTACTCCGACAGAGGTTCCCCCAGGTCCAGTGGTGCCCCAACTGACTAACTAGGTTTCCCTCCAAACCTCTTATACCCCTAGGTCAGGTGACCCTCCTGAAAGGCGGCAAAACATAACTCCTCCCTGGGCTGGAAGGTTCTAGAAGCTTCCCTCATGTCTGTCTATGAGGCCCAGAGGCGGGGACGGCATGGCTACTGTATCATTATGTCCCAGCCTGATCCTGACTACTAGTATGTGCGTGCGCAATGGCCACTCCGCAGTAGCAGGGGCCTGTGGTAGCCATCTTATTAGGAGAGAGCACCTGCACCTCAGCACTGTTTGGCAGTGGTAAGGCGCCCAGAGACCTAGGTCCAACAAAAAGGTAGTGGCAAAAAATGAGGCGCAAAGAGAAAAAAATGGGGTAAGACCACCCTAGGGCTGACAGGTCTAACACGCGTCCCCCCCAGCCGAAAGTGGGGAGAGCTTCCCAACCTCTAGGGAGTTCTCATCGCTAAGGCGGAAAAACCGGGAGAGACCGTCAGCGTTGGCGTGGTCTACTCCGGGTCGATGTTCCACCCGAAAGTCCATCCCCTGGAGGGAAATGGACCACCTCAACAATTTGGGGTTTTCGCCTCTCATCTGCATGAGCCAGCGAAGGGGTCGGTGGTCGGTTTGAATTAGGAAGTGAGAGCCAAAGAGGTATGGCCTCAACTTCTTCAAAGCCCAAACCACAGCGAAGGCTTCTCGCTCTATTGTACTCCACCGCGGTTCCCGGGGGAGTAGCCTTCAAGAAATAAAGGCCACTGGCTGGTCTTGGCCGTTATCATTCAGTTGGGAGAGCACAGCTCCAATGCCATGCTCAGAGGCATCTCTCTGCACGATGAATTCTCTTCCAAAGTCCGGAGTCCTAAGCACCGGAGCGGTGCACATCGCGTGCTTCAGAGTGTCAAACGCTTCTTGACAGGCAGCCATCCAGATGACTTTACGTGGCTGCTTCTTGGAGGTCAATTCAGTCAGGGGGGCTACGATGGTCCCATAGCCCTTGACAAACCGGCGGTAGTAACCCGTGAGGCCAAGGAAAGCCCGGACCTCCGTTTGGGTTTTGGGGGCTCCCAGGCCAAGATGGTCTCGATTTTGGCCTGGAGGGGTTGCACCTTACCCCCGCCCACCAGGTGTCCCAGGTAGACGACAGATCCCTGTCCAATCTGGCACTTGCTGGCCTTGATGGTTAGGCCAGCCTGCTGTAGAGCCTGCAGCACCTCCTGGAGATGCTCCAGATGGTCCTCCCAGCTGCTGCTGAAGACAGCTATGTCATCCAGGTGTGGTACTGAAAATTCTGGACCTGTGTCATTAACATCATTGTAACATGACGATTTTGGTATCAGCAGACCGGTAATGACAGGTATGCTATATCTGAGTATTTGCGTCATATTCGAGTGACGGGATCACTCTAATATTAACGATTCCCTTGTGAACCCTCGGGTTCCATTTTGTGTACGGCAGCCATTTTGTGGTTGCCCTCACATAAGGCAATGACTAAAGCCAAAACGCACCTTAGGGGACACGTACACTTTCAGTGACCTGGGCAAGCTGACTCCACTGTCCAGAGCCAGAACCTGTTCGGCCAGTTTTAGTTCCCAGTGGCCGATCGAGATTAGGGGCCCAGGTGCAGCATGCCATAAACCCTTCATTGCACACATCTATATCTAAATCTTATTCACACCTGTCACTGCTCTTTCTTTATGACCTGCTTTACGAGGAGGAGGTGCCCGGTTTTATTAGGGGTCCAGATTATATCTGTTGCAGGTGTTGGGCCTCACTGGGTATTTGGTTGTGGGCTGGACAAACTGAAAATGGGCTTGTCATCATGAATCTGTCTTTTCTTTTGTTGTAAGAAATATGTGAATGACCCACTGTAAAAATAAGGAATGTTTGCCTAAAGCATAATATTCTGTATAAAAGAGATAGCTGGTTTCCATGAGAAAGCAGTCTCCTGAGAACATACACCGTGTTGTACTTCTAGGATACCTGTTGCTGGCTGCAGCCAATAAATTGATCTTTGAAGCCACCAAGAAGACTCTGTGTTTCTGTAGTCTGAGACAGGAAGAACTCGAGGTCATTGGGTGTGTTCCCTGGCACCGCTGGGTCCAATAAAACCCAGTACTCCAATTGGCGCCTAACGTGGGGCGATTTCAGCGGTACCGGTCCAAGCCAGAGGTCATGAGGAGCTTCGTGTAAAATTCTGGAGGAAGGCCAACCACTTCATCGACCCCTGTATGTCGTTCGTGGTCCGAAAGTCTTTGCTGCGAGGTTCCCCGCGTCCCGACGGCTACGAAGGACTGCTGCCCTGACTATCGCCCTGTCTTGGACCCTTTTATGATTTGTAGAGCGAGACAATAGACGAGTCTTCTGGTGACGTCATCGATACCTCAGTTAAGTATAAGTGGAGCGTCTCCCAGTCCTTAGTCTTGGTTCTTAGTTTTGGGTATCCCATGGGATCTTTGATTTGTTAGGATCTTTTGATTTGGAACTTGCAAGTACCAAAGCCGAAGGACTCGTGTATTCACGAGACTGTCGTATTCGATAATCCTTTGAAGTTTGAAGCTAGACTAGTGAGCGAAGATGCCTGGTCTTAGCAGACTTGGAAATTTGTTTTGTCTTGGTTGTAATAGGGATTCCCGATTGGAGGACTCGTGTCCGGTTCCTCCAATTGGAACTCCAACCTATGAGCTCTACGTGAAGCATGGAGTGGGCCCTATCACGTATAATAACGTATGGGTTAGGTACACAAGGAAAGATGGTGTCCTAAAGTGGCCCCAATATGGTAGTTTTGACACCGAAATTCTGGATAATTTAGAGGTTAGACTTTTTAAGAAGAAAGCCCGAGCCGGCGATGTTTGACTCTTTCCGCCTATGGCGAAAAGAAGCCAAACAGAAAGAAATTAAATTAGTAAAGAAGAATAAAAGAGAAAAGGGTATTTCAATAATGCAAGCTGCTATGCAGTATAAGGATGATGAAGAGGAACAAGCGAGTGAACAGCTGCACAGGCAACGTAAATTGGCAATTGATAAATGTTATCCAGTTTTGCCACCTCTTCAGCAAGATACAGTGAAGGAACTTGAGAAGGATCCTTTAATGTCTCATTTGTTGAATTCACCACCTCCTTATGCGCAGAGTGCTACAGCACCTCCGCAACCTTTAGTTGTACAACCCCCAGTTGTTGTACCTCCGGTTCTTCCACAACCACCAGCTGTTTTTCAGTTGGCACCTACTACTATGTCGCAGCCCCTCAAGGGCTGCCACCTTTACTACCTGTTCCATCTTTACTTCCTATGACTTTGCCCCCTGCATCTATTTCCCTCCACACTATCCCTTCTGACACTGCCTCTGCATTTGCTTTGTCTCCTCCTGTTTTTCCTCCTGTTCATTTGTCAACTTCTCCTTCTGTCCGACAGAGAATGACAAACACTGTTACTAGTATTTTGTCTCCTTTCTTTGGGTCACCGACTACGACCCCGTTTTAGGGCGTAAACAATTGCATAGCCAATTGCCCGATTCTAGAGAGAAGGGAGTATTGGATCATTTGGCGCATAAATGGGTCACTGACCCTACAAGATATGAGTTAGAGTCTGTTATGGATGTCTTCCACCAATGGCAAGCACCAAAACAGAGATATGTTTTTGACAAAATGTGCGAAGTTCTTCTTGAAAGATTAAAAGATTGTGATATGGAGGCCAATCCGCCTGAGTTGTGTCGTGTACGGTTTGAGTTTTCCAAAGGCACGATTGTGGGTTCCGATATTGAGAAAGCAGTTGCGACATTATTATCATTTAGGAGTGAGGGTATTTCTCGACTGTTGTTTGAGCCAGAACCCTCTGTTAAAAGGAAGGTCAGACAGTATCCCATGAGAGAAGTTCCCCCAGTTTGGAAAGAAGGAGACCTAAATGCTGTTCCACCTATTCAGCCTCATTTTCAACGTGTGTGGGTACATGTTCCATGGAAGCGAACTGAAGTCCTGGCTCTTAAGCAGACTCTACCCGACCCCCGTAAAAACCCTGCAGGTTATTATAAGGAATTATCACAGACTGCAGACTCCTGTGTTATGAATTTAGCTGATATAGACATGTTGTTTGGAAATGTGGTCCCACAGCCTTTATGGAGAGTGATCCGTCACACGGATCATGCGCCGGAGTTAGGGGACACATGGATTAATATCAATGCGGCAAATGACAGACAAGTAGGCGGTGCTAAACCAGAGCCTTTAGTAGCAGACCTCCCTGGTAGGATCGTTACTTACATGAAGACTTTGATGCCTGCAATGCGTGTAAATTGGGATAAATTGTCTGCATGCAAGCAGAAGAAGGAGGAAAGTGTATCTGACTTCTTCACTAGGTTTGAAGAGACATTTATCGACCACAGTGGTCAGGATATGAGTACAGAAGGTGGTCAAAGGTTGTTTGTTGACAAGTTTGTGCATAATTTGCTTCCCGAATTGTGTAAAAATTGAAAGATTCAGAGAGTTCTTGGGCCGTTTCCTCTTCAGCACAGATATTGGCTACTGCACAATACTACGAAAATAGAGATAAAGATGAGAAAGATAGAGCAGACAAGAAAACTAAAGAGTTAAAAACAAAGGTTCTTTTACAACAAGCGTATCCGCCTCGTAGTAATCAGCGTGACTATCAACAACCTCAACAGTATCAGAGGAATTCGCAAAGGTTTGAGTATCCTCAACAACGTGCTCTGATAGGCCCTAACCAATGTTCATATTGTAAGGAAGAAGGTCATTTTAAATATAATTGCCCTATTTTGTTGCAGCGTATGAATGGTATTTCTGGCGCAAGAGGTCGAGGTGTTCCACAAGCACCTAGAGCTAGAGGACGCGGAAATTTCACCCAGAACGCGCGCCCATTTCCTCCTCAAAATTCAATGAATAGTTTTGATCAGCAGAATAACGCGTCTGGTAGGACGACTCAGTACTATGCTGATGACTACTATGCAGAAGGTGAGAGTATGGAAGGTGATGATTGCTAGGACAGCCATAGACAAAGAGAGGGAGTTGTTTCAGTTCCAGTAGATCAGAGTGGACCTTATATTGAGGTGATTACATCAGGTGTGTCAGAGCCTTTTCTGTTGGATACTGGTGCTACAAAGAGTTCTATTATGCACTCTAAATTCCCTGGCGCACCTTTGTCTGGCGAAACTAATGTTTCAGGAGGTTTTTCTGGCGCCCCGGTTAGGAACCCGATTTCTAGCCCTATGTCTCTTTCTGTTGGACCTTGTGAAATTGAAGCACCACTTATTCTAACGACAGGTTGTGGTGAGAACTTGTTAGGATTGGATCTGCTGAAAAGATTGTATGCGACATTGTATTGTTCTCCTTCGGGAGTACAACTCACATTGGGTAAGACAGTGGTTTCACCAATATATTTGTCAAAGGACAAACTTCCAACAGAATTGTCGTTTCTCCCTGATATTCTTTGGGCTACTGGTCCCAATGATGTAGGTCTTTTGGAAATACCGCCATATGTTGTAACGTTGAAAGCCAATGTTAAAATGCCGCGCATTCCCCAATACAAGATCTCTAATGAAGGTGAAAAAGCGTTGCTAGCGATCATTTATGATTTGATTGAGAAAAATTTAATTGAAGAGACAAGAGGTAATGTTTGCAATAGTCCTGTTTTACCTGTCTTGAAGCGTACTGACTCTTCTCAGCCACCTGTTTACAGGTTTGTGATTGATCTTAGAGAGGTAAACAAGATAGTTGTGCCACAGTTTCCAGTCGTTCCCGATATCACTGCTTTACTGACAATGATTCCAGCCTCAGCCACTTGGTTCTCGGTGATTGACTTGAAGAATGCTTTCTTCAGCATCCCTATTGCCGTAGAGAGCAGGGATATTTTTGGATTCTGTTTAGGAGGCCGAAGCTTCCGATTTCAGAGAGCTCCTCAAGGTTTTTGTGAAAGTCCTTCTATCTATAGTCAGGCTCTGAAGTCTCAGCTTGACACTCTTGTGTTACCTGATGGCGCTACCCTTCTACAGTACGTCGATGATTTGTTAATTGCTGCAGATACTAAGGAGATTTGTAAAGAAGCCACTTTGTCATTGTTGCGTCATTTGTCTGATTTACACCACAAAGTGTCTCTTTCCAAGTTACAGTATTGTCGACAAGAAGTGACCTATTTAGGTCACCTCTTATCGAAAGAGGGAAGAAGATTGACCCCAGAAAGAATTCAGGCAATTGCAAAATTAAGTGTGCCAATGACACAGAGAGAAGTGCGTGCTTTCTTAGGTATTACATCCTATTGCAGACAATGGATACCAAATTTTTCATTGATGGCTAAACCTTTGGTAGCATTGACCTATAAAGACACGCCGAATCCCCTTCCTTGGTCCGAAGATTGTCAGAAAAGTTTTTCCGAATTGCGTGATGCATTGTGTTCGGCTCCTGTGTTGGGTACCCCCGACTACAGCAAGCCCTTTACGCTGTATGTCCATGAGAGAGAAGGATGTGCATTATCAGTGTTAACACAGTCTTTTGGGGACAAGCAACGTCCATGTGCATATTTCTCGTCGATTTTGGACCCGGTAGCTAGAGCGTTGCCGAGTTGTTTGAGAGCCACAGCGGCAGCAGCTGTTTCTATTCGACAGTCTGCTGGTTTGGTGATGAATAATACGCTGGTCGTGATGGTCCCACATGCAGTGGATATTTTGTTAAACAGGACCAAGACACAGGACTTAACTAGTGCTCGATTGTCAGGTTACGAGTTGACACTTTTAGCGAGCCATGTGCACATAAGAAAATGCAACACGCTGAACCCAGCTACATTGTTGCCAATTATAACAAAGACAGATGTTCCGGAACAGCATGATTGCTTTCTTAGGACAGAAGAAGAAACGAAAGGGAGAGTAGATCTTAGGGACACTCCTCTTGTAAAGTGTGATGGTACCTTATGGGTGGATGGGTCATGCTTCAAGCTTCCGAATGGTGATACGACTGCGGCATATGCTGTCACGACTTTACATACGATTGTTGAAACTGCACGTATCCCACATAATTCAGCTCAAGCAGCAGAGTTGACTGCACTTATGAGAGCGTGTGTATTATCAAAAGGAATTAAAGTGACCATATATACCGATAGCCAGTATGCGTTTGGTGTGGCCCATAGTTTTGGACGCTTGTGGAAGGAACGTGGGTTCCTCACGTCTCACGGTATGAAAATACAGCATGGTCAATTGGTGAATGAGCTCCTGGAGTCACTTACTTTGCCATTGCAAGTCGCGATTGTGAAATGCAGTGCACATAAGAAGATCACTGACGACGTTGGTCGCGGTAATATGTTTGCTGATGAAGTTGCGAAAGAAACAGCAAGAGATGTGATGAGTCGAATGTATGTTGCGGGCCCTGCAAGATGGATTGGTGACGTTGGAATGTGTGAAGATACGATAGAGAGTGTGAAGTCCATCCAAGCTGAAGCTACGGAGAAGGAATTAAGTACGTGGAGAGAGAGTACGGGTAAATTGGATGCAAATGGTTGTTGGGTTGAATTGTCAGAGCATCAGCGATGGTTGTTACCCGATACATATGTGCTTGCAGTGGTTACAATGGCACATGGGATGGCCCACATCAGTGTGAAAGGAATCTGTAAGTTATTGGCTCCAGTGTGGCAAAATGCTGGAATTCCCAAATGTGCAGAGAATGTGGTCAAAAATTGTATGGTTTGTTTGAAATACAATCCTGGTAAGGGAACCCCAACTCCAGCTGGTCATTTTGCGCCTCCAACGTATCCGTTCGAGGTTTTGCAGCTAGATTTCATCCACATGGAGAGGTGCAACAATTTGAAATACGTACTCGTTGTTGTTTGTGCCTTTTCAAGATGGGTAGAGGCATATCCTCTGAAAGATAATACTGCCTTGTCCACAGCGAAAGCCCTTCTCAAAGAGTTCTTCCCTAGGTTTGGTTTGCCGAGAATGGTGTGGAGTGATAATGGGGGTGAATTTGTGGGTCAAGTGATGAAACGAGTGTGTGAAGGTTTAGGAATCCGGCAGAAATTTCACGCTGCAAATCATCCCCAATCAGCTGGATTAGTTGAGTGCTATAATGGCACTCTTAAACTAAAACTGGCCAAGATACAAGCAAGCTCTGGCCTTAAATGGCCTGATGCGTTGCCATTAGCACTGTTGTCAACTAGGATGACCGTACATTCCCGAGTAGGACTTAGTCCTCATGAGATAGTGTTTGGTCGCCCGGCTAACATATGGGGAGTGCCGAGGCCAACGAAATTCAGCAATATTGAACACCCTGTACTGCTTGATTACTTGCATGATTTGACGGCTAAATTGCGTGTTTTACACCAACAGGTTCATAATACACTGCCTCAGGCTTCTAAAGATCCAGGGCATGCAATCAATCCCGGATCGTGGGTGTTAATCAAGAACTTTCAGCGGACAAAGAACGATCAGCCCCGCTGGATTGGCCCCTATTTGGTGATTTTGTCCACAAGATCTGCAGTGCGAGTACAAGGGAAGAAAAACTGGATCCACTGTAAGAGGGTCCCTGTGCCTCTACCATATGACCGGTGGGTCCAGGAGGGAATTGCTGACTCGGAAACTGAAACAGTGCCTCGTTTTCTGCCTTTTAGTGACGCACGCGTCACAGGGACAAATTCTGAGCGAGAAAGTGACGATCTTCTCCAAAGAGCAATACCATCACCACTTCGATTGGACACTACTGAGCCTGAACTTTTGTTTTGCGACCAGACATTGCCTGGAAAAAGCCGTTATAACTTGCGACCGAGAGTCATGGACAAATAAAATGAAATTTTGGTCCTCCCATCCGAAAACCTGTTTTTGAACCACCATCCGGGTTCAGCTGTAGGGTCGTGGTGAAAAGACTTGAGTGTGTAGCCTGCGGACACAAGGTCTACGGGTCTGGTTTGCTCTAGGGCGTTCCCTGGGACATTCAGAAACACTCTCAAGTGAAGAAAACCAACCGCCGCGAGCAGCACGTTAGAGGATGGAGCCTTTTCAGATGGAGAGACCTGTTGAAAGAATAAGTTTCAAGAGGAAAATATGTGCAACCATGAGCAGAAAATGTTTTTTAATTATGTGTCTTTGTATTTTACTTAGTTTAATGATGTCTTTAGTGGGGTATATCATATTCTCTTTTCAAGTGACATCTGCACCCACTGTACAGCCCATGCCTTCCTCTACTATCTCCTCACATTCTTTTCACCCTCTACCTGAACACGAGTCCGTTAGAAGATTAGAGTTTATGAACAACTCCTTTGTTCAGCTCTTACACCAACACCAGCTAGTAGTGAACAGAACCAACTGTTGGGTGTGTGGCCTTATGCCTCACACTACTGAGAAAGGTATTCCCTACCTAGTGCTGCCATTCAGCTACAATGGTTCTGTGTGGGCATACCGAACGATGTTCATCTATGCTCGCGAAATCCACCCCCTACGTTCCGTCAAAGACAACCCAAAGAATAGTGCTCTAGTTAAGGGGATAGTCGACATGATAAGGGGAACTAGTTCCTACGAAACTATCCCGGAAGATGAGACACTAGCGTATATTGGATGGAACGTGACTGGATATGGAGCGAGTCTGAGCGAGAACCAGCAAGCAAAAAGATCCGCTCCAATTTGGATTGTACCCCATCAGGGTCATCTATGTCTGCAAGGTAATGGCAAGAATCCAAGAGCTCAGTTAGGGAAGAGTATCTGCACTGAAACGTATATTTTTGCGTCTCAGACTTCCCCTTTGTTCTTAGCAGCTAGGGGTACCTACTTTATCTGCCATGATAGGGCCTACACGTGGTTGCCCCCTGACTTCTCGGGCACATGCTTCGTTTCATTCCTGTTGCCTCCCACCTACACAGCTGCGGCAGATTACCATAAAATAAGAAGAATTAGGGGTGTCTTCAGCAAGGAAGACACTGCAGGACAAGAAGCGGGAGACTTCTTTAGGGGTTTTCTGCCGTTCTGGGGACCTATGGCTAACAACAGGAATGTGAGGCAATTGACGCGAGTGGTTGAATCCACCATAGTCGAAACTGTCGGTGCCCTTAATAATTTGACTGCTGAGCTCCAGTCGGACCGCCTTATGACCCTGCAGAACAGGGTCGCGTTAGACATCATACTTGCAGACCGTGGTGGGGTATGTAGAGTGATCCAATCCAGTTGTTGCATTTTCATTCCAGATAACGCTCCAACAGTGTACCAGGCCATCTCCAAACTACATAGGATCTCTGAATCCATCCATATAGATGAAGGAGACTGGTCGTTGATGGGATGGTTCTGGGAACTGTTATCCACCTGGGGATGGAAAGTTCTGATGGTCATTGGGATACTTCTAGCCATCCTTTTCCTGTTTTGTCTGTGCATACAGTGTGTTCCTGCCATATGCGGCCTATGTGTTACATCATGTGTAAGGAAACCTGTATCAAGGGACGAGCTAAGTAATAGGATGATGCTACAGCAACATCTCAATGAATTCATGAACATAGACCTAGACTCAGATTAGCATGAGTGTAAGTAAATTGCCTATGTAAGGGCAAAAGGAGGGTCTGTGGTACTGAAAATTCTGGACCTGTGTCATTAACATCATTGTAACATGACGATTTTGGTATCAGCAGACCGGTAATGACAGGTATGCTATATCTGAGTATTTGCGTCATATTCGAGTGACGGGATCACTCTAATATTAACGATTCCCTTGTGAACCCTCGGGTTCCATTTTGTGTACGGCAGCCATTTTGTGGTTGCCCTCACATAAGGCAATGACTAAAGCCAAAACGCACCTTAGGGGACACGTACACTTTCAGTGACCTGGGCAAGCTGACTCCACTGTCCAGAGCCAGAACCTGTTCGGCCAGTTTTAGTTCCCAGTGGCCGATCGAGATTAGGGGCCCAGGTGCAGCATGCCATAAACCCTTCATTGCACACATCTATATCTAAATCTTATTCACACCTGTCACTGCTCTTTCTTTATGACCTGCTTTACGAGGAGGAGGTGCCCGGTTTTATTAGGGGTCCAGATTATATCTGTTGCAGGTGTTGGGCCTCACTGGGTATTTGGTTGTGGGCTGGACAAACTGAAAATGGGCTTGTCATCATGAATCTGTCTTTTCTTTTGTTGTAAGAAATATGTGAATGACCCACTGTAAAAATAAGGAATGTTTGCCTAAAGCATAATATTCTGTATAAAAGAGATAGCTGGTTTCCATGAGAAAGCAGTCTCCTGAGAACATACACTGTGTTGTACTTCTAGGATACCTGTTGCTGGCTGCAGCCAATAAATTGATCTTTGAAGCCACCAAGAAGACTCTGTGTTTCTGTAGTCTGAGACAGGAAGAACTCGAGGTCATTGGGTGTGTTCCCTGGCACCGCTGGGTCCAATAAAACCCAGTACTTCACAGGTAGGCAGCAGAGAAGGCCTCTAGGCTAGACAGTACCTGGTTAACCAACCGCTGGATAGTGGCCGGAGCATTTTTCAGCCCGAAGGGCATCACCCGAAATTGAAAGTGGCCCTCGGGGGTGGAGAACGCAGTCTTTTCCCTTGCTCCATCCGCCATGGCAATCTGCCAATATCCTGACGTCAGGTCAATTGTGCTTAAGTACCGAGCTGCTCCCAGTCGGTCAATGAGCTCATCCACCCGAGGGATCGGGTGAGCATCGGTCTTGGTCACGGAATTCAGACCACGGTAGTCCACACAGAACCAAAGTTCTGGTGTGGTGCCCGGTGGGGCCGCTTTCGGCACCAACACCACCGGACTAGACCAAGGGCTGCTGGAAGGCTGAATCACCCCCAGCTCCAACATCTTGGCTACCTCACTCTGGATGCTGGTTCTGACTTTGTCGGACAGCCGGTAAGACTTGGTTTTCACAGGCGGGCTGTCCCCTGTGTCCACATCATGGGTACACAGGTGCGTAATCCCAGGAGTGAGGGAAAACAACGAGGAGTACCGCTCCAATACCTGGCGGCAGTCCCCCTGTTGCTCAAGGGTCAAGGATGGGGAGAGGACCACTCCCTCCACCGATCCATCCTTCTCGTGGGCCGCCAGAAGGTCTGGAAGAGGCTCGCTCTCCTCCTCTTCACTTCCATCCGTCACCATCAGGAGGGTAAGTTCTGACCGCTCCTGGTGTGGCTTAAGGCGGTTGATGTGGAACACCCTGTGGGGTTGTCGGGGGGGTCTTGAGGTCTACTACATAAGTGGTCTGGCCTCTTCTCTCCAAAATTTCATACGGTCCAGTCCACCGGTCCTGGAGGGCGCTAAGCTCTCCGGGCTCCATGACCCACACCTTCTGTCCAGCATCCAATTCCACCGGCAGAGCATTCCAGTCGTACCATTCCTTCATGACGGCTTGACTAGCCTCCAGATTGTCTGAGGCTTCCTTCCACAGCTTGGCTATCTGGCTGCGGAATGCCAGCATGTAGCTGACCACATCACGGGGGAGCTTCTTAGAAGACTTCTCCCACCCCTCCTTCATGAGACTGAGGGACCCTCTAACGGGGTGTCCATAGAGCAGCTCAAAGGGGCTGAAACCGACCCCCTTCTGCGGCACCTCTCGGTAGGAGAAGAGCAGACAGGGTAAGAGGACATCCCACTTCCTTCTCAAGTCCTCTGGTAGGCTTCGGATCATCCCCTTTAGGGTCTTATTGAAGCGCTCCACGAGCCCGTTAGTCTGGGGGTGGTAAGGAGTGGAGAACCTGTAGGTCACTCCGCACTCCTTCCACATGGCCTGCATGTAGGCCGACATGAAATTCGTGCCCCTAGCTGACACCATGACCTTGGGGAATCCCACACGGGTAAAAATCCCCATCAAGGCCCGCGCCACCACAGGTGCAGTGATGGTTCTCAGAGGAATGGCCTCCGGGTACCGGGTGGCGTGGTCCACCAACACCAAGATGAACCTAAGTCCCGAAGAAGTCGGCGGGTCGATTGAAGGGTTCATTAAGGGCCTTACAGTAGATTAATCACATAACATTGGATACATTCCCCTCATCAGGCCACTTATTGCGAGTACTTCCCCTCTCTTAGACACACAGCAGGGGCATTAACCCAGGCAGGTGTTGAAATACATTCCCAGACACTCCCACAGTGCATCTGGGACCCACCCGTGTAACTAGTCTCCATAGGGCAGGTAATGACAGGCGGCAATCAGGCCACATTCAGCTTTACTCCCTGGCCCGGCCTCCTGCACCAAAACATAGAGGGAGCAATCATAGCAGGCAGTACACTGGGGCATCGACCACTCCCGCGTATGCTTATTGCAGAGAGTTTGGAAAGGTGAGTCGCCGCGGGAGCTGGTCTCCGCAATGTCGAGAAGTTCCCCCAGGCCTCCCTGACTCACCCCACGATCTTGCCGGGACTCGCAGGCACCACTGGCGCCCGACGCCTCCTCCCCGGTCAGCCCGCTCTTCTCTTCGCGTATGGGGCTTCGGCCGGGGGAGGCGGATCGGCGTGCAGGAGGCGATGACGACGTGGACAGGTTCTCTTCGAGGGGAGAGGACGGCAAGACGCTCCTGGACCCACTCTGAGCCCCGCCGATGCAGCCGGAGACGGCCCCGGGCCTCCGTAGGCCTCGCGGGCCGGGAGCCAATCGCAGCGCGGCTCAAGGGGGGCGTGGCCGATGACGCGGCCGGCGCCCCCGTTACCAGGTAACGCCTTCTTCACGCGGCAGGCCTAGCGTGGCCTGGGTCCAGCCGCGGCTTCAATTTCACGCGAAGCCCGGGCTGCGGCGGTGATCCTGGCCCCCGCTTCTTCTCCAACGACCCCGAGGTCGCGGCAGTGAGTTCTGGGCACAGCGCTTTCGCACTCCAAAGCACCGGGGCTGCGGCGGTGATTACGGGGACAGCGCTTGCACACTTCAAAGCGCAGGGGCGGCGACGGTGATGTCGGGAGACGGCAGGAGCGCGCTGCAGAGCGCTCGGTGGCACAATTAGTCTCTATGGGTCAGCGCCTCGTGGGCAGCAGATTCTGGGTGGTGCAGCCCTAGAGGAGTACAGCGCTTGTAGTGGGACCCAGAGGGTGAAGGTTCAGCGCTTAGAAGCACAGCGCTTATAACCGGTCACAGAGAGTTGGCACCCAGCGCTTGACAGGGAATAGCGCTTTACCTGGTGATCCCCAGCCGCATGTGCAGGTTGCAGGGTTGCAGTTGCAGTTCCTTGGTTGTCTCAGCAGTTTCTGGATTGTTGCATCAAGTTGATTGTGGTTACAGTTACTTGGGGGGGAAAGGGGGGTTGAGTTGGTGGGCACAAGAGCAGATGGGTGCCCTGCAGGCACACTGGAGGTGGTTCCCTGGGTCCCCTCACGCTGGGCAAGGTCAGTAGGTGGAAGGTGTTCCTCAGCTATCTTAACACAGCAGCGCCTAAGCCCAGTCAGTACCAGTAGTGTAGATCTCCCCCCTACGCCCCACAGCCTTTACTCCGACAGAGGTTCCCCCAGGTCCAGTGGTGCCCCAACTGACTAACTAGGTTTCCCTCCAAACCTCTTATACCCCTAGGTCAGGTGACCTTCCTGAAAGGCGGCAAAACATAACTCCTCCCTGGGCTGGAAGGTTCTAGAAGCTTCCCTCATGTCTGTCTATGAGGCCCAGAGGCGGGGACGGCATGGATACTGTATCATTATGTCCCAGCCTGATCCTGACTACTAGTATGTGCGTGCGCAATGGCCACTCCGCAGTAGCAGGGGCCTGTGGCAGCCATTTTATTAGGAGAGAGCACCTGCACCTCAGCACTGTTTGGCAGTGGTAAGGCGCCCAGAGACCTAGGTCCAACAAAAAGGTAGTGGCAAAAAATGAGGCGCAAAGAGAAAACAAACGGGGTAAGACCACCCTAGGGCTGACAGGTCTAACAGGAACCCTGGCAAACCTATACATGTTTGAAAACTAGACACCCAGGGAAATCCAGGATGGGGTGACTTGTCTGGCTCTCACCAGTTTCTGTTACCCTGAATCCCTTGCAAACCTAAAAAAATTTCCTCACATTTCTCTGGTGGAAAGGTCTGGAATCTGCACTGATCCACAAAATTCCACCCACCCCGCATTCCCCAAAGTCTTCCGAGAGAAATGGTACCTCACTTGTGTGGGTAGGCCTAGTGCCAGCGACAGGAAATGGCACAAAACGCAACATGGACACACCACATTTTCACAATGAAAACTGACCCTTTTTTTGCAAAGTGCCTAGCTGTAGATTTTGAACAATAGCTCTGCCGGCACCTAGAGAAACCTAGCAAACCTATACATTTCTGAAAACTAGACACCCAGGGGAATCCAGGATGGGGTGACTTGTCTGGCTTTCTCCAGGTTCTGTTACCCCGAATCCCTTGCAAACCTCAAAATGTGTCCAAAAAAAAACATTTCTGTGGTGGAAAGTTCTGGAATCTGTGTAGATCCACAAAATTCCACTCACCCCGCATTCTCCAAAGTCTTCCAAGAAAAATGGTACCTCACTTGTGTGGATAGGCCTAGTGCCAGCGACAGGAAACAGCCCAAAACGCAACGTGGACACACCACATTTTCACAGTGAAAACTGATCATTTTTTGCAAAGTGCATAGCTGTCGATTTTGAACCCTAGGTCTGCCGGCACCTAGGGAAACCTAGCAAACCTAAACATTTTTGAAAACTAGACACCCAGGGGAATCCAGGTGGTATCATTTTACTCGGGCGACTGAGGTGAACGCTGTGGGGTAGGACATTTGTGCCGGCATGGTGATTGCACACACAAATATGTGGAAAATATGTTTTTTTCAGCTAAATTTGAGGTTTGCAGGGGATTCTGGGTAGGAAAACGTTGGGGGATCCATGCAAGCCATACCTCGCTGGACTCCCCCAGGTGTCTAGTTTGCAGAAATGTGTTGGTGTGGTAGTTTCCCAAGATGGCCGCCGAGTCCGGGGCCAAAAACCCAGGTGACCCCCCCTTGAAAAACCAGGTTGTTTTGTGATAGGTAATTTTGATGTCTCCTCAATACGTTTTGGGCCCTTGCCTGTCGCGGGTACTTGACCCACCCACACGAGGGAGGTGCCATTTTTATCGGGAGACCTGGGGGAATGCTGGGTGGTAGGAAATTTGTGGATCCACGTAGATTCCAGAACTTTCCCACACAGAAATTTGAGATTGGGGATTCTGGGTAGGAAAACGTTGGGGGAACCACGCAAGCCATACCTTGCTGGACTCCCCTGGGTGTCTAGTTTTCAGAAATGTGTGGGTTTTTTAGGTTTTGTTCAACACAAATAGGGTTGCTCCCAGTACAGTGACCGAAGGTGCTCTAAGACTAAGTTATGAGTGTGGACATCTCACAAAAAGTGAAGGACTGGCCTCACACACCACCAGGTGTCATGCTTCATCATCGGCAGTCCTCGCCCTCTAGAAACGTGGTTTGGTAGAGGGCGGGCATTCACCTGATGACAGGGATGCACTTCTAAACTAAGTGGGGGCCCGTGAAAAGTGAGTGAAGTTTAAAAACCATTATAGTTACCCAATTAATTTTTAATGTGGCAAGTAGCTGTATGGTATTAAAAAAGGGGGTGGATGGAGAATGGGGTAATTTGTTGTCCCCTCACTGTGATGAGTGCGGTCAACATGTTTCTGCCGTTTGGCCCAGATGGGTCCGTGGCATTCATCAGGACCTAAAACAAGGGTGCTTCGTTCTTACCAACTTCGTGGTGAGAAGGTACCACTTGGTGGGATGACCTGTGTCACACACCACCGTAGAGAGGAGAGCTCTCAGTAAGCCTGTAAAACAAAAATATATACAAGAATACAATCAAAAGAAACTTCGGTCACTTGATAGTCATTCATAACCACATGCACATATATAGGGTGGCTATATGTGTGTAACACGTGACACTCATCGGTGCACACACTGGAATATAGAAACATAGTATGTGAGAAAGTCTCTCACATGTCTTAGCTTAGGAACATGCCCTACATGCCCTATGGGAGGAAAATGGAGGGGAGACCCCCGTAGTCAAACTCTGTAAGGGTAAAAAACAACAGTTGCAACAATAAATGCACAATTGAGGTAATCGCTTAAAGCATGGAGCCTGTATGTGCTCCTTTCCAAAAGACCCGCATTCATTCATGCCTGCATGCATTCCCTTACTGCCTCAAGGTGCGTCTCCCGTGATTGCACCTAGGTGTTTCCTTCTGTCCTCCCCGATGGTGACTGAGCGAGGGGGGGACGTGGTTTATATAGTGCTCTTAATTGGGCAGAAAAAAGGAAAATTGCACAGTGATTAGTTAAAGTGCTAGCCAGGTTATGGGATCCGGTGTCCCAAAATGCGCTGAAGAATGACTGCAGACTCGCTGCCTGACCTGCTCATGGCGTGGTGGAGAATGTCGCGTAGCCGGAGATAAGGATCCGGTGTCCGTGCGGTCGGCATTTTAAAGCAGACAGACTAATGCCTGACCGTGGGTGCTGCTTCACTGGGAGCCAATCAGGAGGAAACCCGCGGCCGGGCATGGCTGGGACCACGTGTGAATGTCCCGTCGCGAGGGTCAGGCGTTGCCTGGGCCCCGCGTTGTTAAACATCACAGCCAATGGAAGATGCGGGAGCGCCGTCACGTGGACGAGATATTGCATCGAATGGAGAGATGTTAATACCGGCATGTAACTCACTATACAGTGTGCCCATATTTGAAATAAATGTATGTCATTTTAAAATGTGCCCGTATATGGAACACATGAAAAGGTTAATTCGATCCTCCAAACAGAGATGGAAAATAGCGAGATATTACACGCTTCTAAGTGCGCCCACATTTGTCCATACATGCAATGCTGGTATGCTTGTATATATAAATCTTTGCATGGTTACATCAATGGATATGTTGCTGAAGTTTGCACACATGGAGAAGTATGTCCGCATGTGGGGATTTTTGCAAAAAGAAGGAAGGTCTTACAAATCCGAGGTACCTCAGCCTTGTAAAAACCTATGCTAGTTTAACCGAGTGGTTATAATGTACTGTGTGAAGAAGTTGATATATTGCGTCATCTTCCCTATGTGATAACTACATGGCTGCGTCTGCTAAAAAGTGTCAGGAGACAGAAAGTCTTGTGTGGATAGTGTATGATGGAGATTTTACCATCCCATCTGGAGCCATGGGATTTCATCATTGAGACCAGTCTCCCATGATCGAAGGCGGTAGACCCACCGTTGCTCCCTGATGTGTAGGGGCTTTGTGATATCTGTTTTTTGCCTTTTCATGACCTCTAGGACCACCCACTTTAAGTCGGTATCCTTGTGGTTTTGTTCAAGGAAGTGTCTTGTCAGTTTGGGGTTGGATTTTTTGCACCAGATGGTGCTCCGATGTTCATTGATGCGGACCTTAATTTTCCTAGTGGTCATACCCACTTACATGAGGCCACAAGGACAGGTCATTAGGTATACCACATTCTCTGTGTTGCAGTTACTGAAGTTCTTCAGCTTCCATGGGTTATTGGTACCTATGTCCACCTCTTTAGTAGTGTGGATGAGTGGACAGGCCACAGAACCCCCACATGGGAAATGTCCTGTGGGTCTTTGATGGTTCCAGAGTGTGGGTTGTTCTTCTCTTTCTTGGGATGGTGTTTTTGCATGAACCAACTCGTCGCATAGACTCCTGTTCCTCCTGAATGCAAAGAGTGGGGGTGCCCACTGTTTTTGGGCACTGTTCAGAATATGCCAGTTCAAATCAAATTTTTCTCTAGTTTCTGTGTGGGAAAGTTCTGCAAATCTGCATGGATCCACAAATTTCCTACCACCCAGAGTTCCCCCAGGTCTCCCGATAAAAATGGTACCTCACTCGCTTGGGTGGGTCAAGTACCTGCGACAGGCAAGGGCCCAAAACGTATTGAGGAGACATCAAAATGACCTCTCACAAAACAACCTGGTTTTGCAAGGGGAGTCACCTGGGTTTTTGGCCCCGGGCTCGGCGGTCATCTTGGGAAACAACCAAACCCATACATTTCTGAAAACTAGACACACGGGGGCGCCAAGCGAGGTATGGCTTGCGTGGATCCCCCAACGTTTTCCTACCCAGAATCCCCTGCAAACCTCAAATTTAGCTGAAAAAAACACATTTTCCACATATTTTCATGTGGAATCAACATGCCAGCACAAATGTCCTACCCCACAGCATTCCCCTCAGTCTCCCGAGTAAAATGATACCTCACTTGTGTGGGTGGGGCAAGGGCCTGTGACTAGGAAGAGCCCAAAACATAGGTATAGCACCGAGAATTCTAAGAGCTACTTTATTCTACAAATAAGTTTTTAGCCAATTCTGCATTGGACACCCACACAAGTGAGGTATCATTTTACTCGGGAGACTGAGGGGAACGCTGTGGGGTAGGATTTTGCAAAAAAAGGGTCAGTTTTCACGTTGAAAATGTGGTGTGTCCATGTTGCGTTTTGGGCCGTTTCCTGTTGCGGGCACTAGGCCTACCCACACAAGTGAGGTACCATTTTTCTCGGGAGACTTTGGGGAATGCGGGGTGGGTTGAATTTTGTGGATCCACGCAGATTCCAGAACTTTCCATCACAGAAATGTGAGGAAAATGTTTTTTTTTTTTACAAAGTTTGAGGTTTGCAAGGGATTCTGGGTAACAGAACCTGGTGAGAGCCAGACAAGTCACCCCATCCTGAATTCCCCTGGGTGTCTAGTTTTCAAAAATGTATAGGTTTGCTAGGTTTCCCTTAGGTGCCGGCAGAGCTAGGGTTCAAAATCTACAGCTAGGCACTTTGCAAAAAAAGGGTCCGTTTTCACTGTAAAAATGTGGTGTCCACGTTGCGTTTTGGGCTGTTTCCTGTTGCGGGCACTAGGCCTACCCACACAAGTGAGGTACCATTTTTATTGAAAGACTTTGGGGAATACAGGGTGGGAGGAATTTTGTGGATCCACCCAGATTCCAGAACTTTCCATCACAGAAATGTGAGGTTTGCAAAGGATTTGCAAAGGATTCTGGGTAACAGAACCTGGTGAGAGCCAGACAAGTCACCCCATCCTGGATTTCCCAGGGTGTCTAGTTTTTAAAAATGTATAGGTTTGCTAAGTTTCCCTAGGTACCGGCAGAGCTAGGGTTCAAAATCTACAGCTAGGCACTTTTAAAAAAAATAGGGTCAGTTTTCACTGTAAAAATGTGCTGTGTCCACGTTGCGTTTTGGGCCGTTTCCTGTCGCGGGCACAAGGCCTACCCACACAAGTGAGGTACCATTTTTATCGGAAGACTTTGGGGAATGCGGGATGCATGGAATTTTGTGGATCCACGCAGATCCAAGAACTTTCCATCACAGAAATGTGAGCAAAATGTGTTTTTTTTAACTAAGTTTGAGGTTTGCAAGGCATTCTGGGTAACAGGACCTGGTGAGAGGCACACAAGTCACCCCATCCTGGCTTCCCCTTGGTGTCTAGTTTTCAAAAATGTACAGGTTTGCTAGGTTTCCCTATGTGCCGGCTGCGCTAGGGCCCAAAATCCACAGGTAGGCACATTGCTAAAAACAACTCAGTCCCTAGTGGGCTTTCTGCCGCCCTGGAGGGGAAGCGGGGGAGGGGGGTTGCCCCGATATGCCCCCAAGGGGCAAATTGTTTGGTGGTGGGGGCATTTGTATGCCCATTCTGGGCAGCCCCCACCAATGCCCCCACCCCCATGCATAAAAATAAGCCTTTGTAATCGCTGGTGCCTAGTGCCCTCTCTGACGCCCCCTGGGGGCAGATCAGGGGCTCCTGTCCCATCTATCTCCTGGGGGGCAGAAAGACTGTGGCATTTTTTGGGTGGTGTGGGGGGCATTGGCATGCCCATTCTGGGCAGCCCACACCACCTAAATTAAAAAAAATATTCCCTGATGCCTATTGGGGTTTCTGCCCCCCCAGGAGGCAGATAAGGGGGTTTTGCCCCTATCTACCTCCCGGGGGGCAGAAAGACTGTGGCAATTTTTTTTGGGGTGGGGGCATTAGCGTGCCCATTCTGGGCAGCCCCCACTCCAATGTATATAAAAAAAATCCCTGGTGCCTTGTGGGCTTTCTGCCCCCCCCCCCCTGGGGGGAATATCAGGGCACCCCCCAGCCTTTCTGCCCTCCTGGGGGGGCAGAAAGGCTGTGGCATTTTTTGGGGGAGCTGGGGGCATTGGCATGCCCATTCTGGCCAGCCCCCACCCCGAACTTTGGAGAAAAAAAAATCCCTGGTGCCTAGTGGACTTTCTGCCCCCTGTGGGTACAGATAAGGGGCTATTGCCCCATCTGCCTCCCAGAGGGGGCAGAAAGACTGTAGCATTTTTTTGGGGTGGGGGCATTGGCATGCCCATTCTAGGCAGCCCCTATGTATATAAAAAAAAATCCCTGGTGCCTTGTGGGCTTTCTCCCCCCCCCCCGGGGGGCAGATCAGGGGCTACTGCCCCTGTGGCATTTTTTTGGGGGGGCTGGGGGCATTGGCATGCCCATTCTGGGCAGCCCCCGCCCCAAACTTTGGGGAAAAAAATCCCTGGTGCCTAGTGGGCATTCTGCCCCCCGGGGGGCAGTTAAGGGGCTATTGCCCCATCTACCTCCCAGGGGGGCAGAAAGACTGTAGCATTTTTTTTGGGTGGGGGCATTGGCATGCCCATTCTGGGCAGCCTCCACCCCTACGTATATATAAATAAAAAAAATCCCTGGGGCCTAGTGGGCTTTCTGCCCCCACCCCCGGGGGCAGATCAGGGGCTATTGCCCCATCTGCCTCCTGGGGGGGCAAAAAATCTTGTGCCTTCTTTGGGGGGGTTAGGGAGGGTGCATCGGCATGCCCATTCTGGCCAGCCCCCACCCCTGGCATATAAAAACAAATCCCTGGTGCCTAGGGTGCTTTCTGCCCCCCAGGGGGGGTCAGAAAGGCTGTCAGGCATAATTTTATAGGGGGGAGCAAAGGCCCTTGCCCAAGGGGCCGCTCGCCCCTCCCTGGTGGCTAGTGGGTGGATCCCTGCTTGGGGATCACCCTCCTGGGGCGATCCCCAAGCAGGGATACACTAGGGAAGGGTACCATTGGAAAGGGGAGATTCTCCCCTTTCCAACGATACCTCTCCCATGTTTTTTGGTGCTCGGTGGCTGAGATAGCCCCACAAGCACCAAAACTGTGAAACTGAAACTAAGTTTTAGTTTCGTTTTCATTGTAATGACGACAGCGCACAATGGTTACAGCAGAGGGATTTTTTTAAGGTGTGCTCATGACGGAATGGTTCCGCCATGCGCACACTGGCACTTATGCTCATGACGGAACTATTCCGTCATAGAAGGGGTTAAAGAAACACTGTCAAAATTGGGCTTTGAATCCCTCTACAGTGATCCACTCGTGTGTCAGTCAATTTCCAAAGCTGAAATTAAATCTCGCCATAGTTTGAACTGGGAAATTAGAGATATGCACAAAATTGTGTCAAAACCACGGTAGCTATATACCTGTGGCTTCCCACAATTCCTGATGAAACAAATTCATATCTGTCTTTCGTAACAAATATCCGGCATCGATATGTACTGGTGCGATTTAGGTTAAATCTTATCCCGTGCATGCTGGGTTTTCCGGCAGGTGTGCATTCAATTAATGATCTGCCACTTTGCTCATGTGATGGTACCTCCTATCAATCAAATTTGCACTTTATATTCTTTTGTAAATTGTATATGAATGAACGTAAAAAGTATATTTGTCCCCTCTTGAGGAAATATAGCTTCGAACAATGTCGCCCAGCTCTGACCTTTTTACAAATGCTCACTGACCCTTAATGTATGCTTCTCTCTTGCATCCTAGTTATAAATGGCTTTATCAAGTAGGAGATCGATTGCCTTCTAACTCTATTTTAAATGGACTTTGCGTTTTTGCACATTATATTGTGATCTAGATGAATTCAGTATGGTGCAACAGAGGGTTTTTTAGCTTCAGTTTTTTTACCTATGGTTTTTATCTGTGTTTACCTGGTTTTAAATCCATTGGAACAGTAACGTGTGATTAAATATGTATTTTATCATGCATTGTATTTTTATGATCTTATTCTCTAAGATCGAATGAAGCTAAATTGACTGACTGACAGTAGAACTTAGCAAATTTTAAGCTAACCAGAAAAGCAAAGTAGATCGTTTACATTCAGGCTAGTAAGTAAAAATAACTACTTACTGAATGCAGCAGTTAGTAATTCTAATTTTCGTGTTTTGGGAAAAGGGCCTTAGGCACAGTCCATCCATAAAGAGCACACATGTTAATGCCAATCACTCCATCCCTTGTGCAGTCTAGGAAATGAAAATTAAATCATATGTGTAAAGCAGAAGCCAAAAAAACGTCATCACTAACTTTAGGTAAAGCAGAATATACTGTCAATCGCTCTCTCACACAACAATAGGGTCACGACAAAATACCTCCCGGTCCCTGTGCCTTCCGGCAGTGTTGTAAGCACTCTGCACTACTGGAATACTGTTGCATGTGGAGACTAGGCTGAAGATAATTCTGTGACCGTTTCACTGGTTCTGCAATGGCTTGATCAGTGAGTTTGTGTGTGGGGGGGGTGAGGTTCAGATTTCCCTCGCTGGTATATAATGTAATAGGTCATATGACAGGCAGGGCACATGGGATGGGTTTAAGAGGCAGTGGAAAGGGAGAGAAATGCAGATTGGTAGGAGTGAATGAGAGAAACACAATATTTTGTAAAAGAATGTGGAAGTCGCTCGACACATACTTGGACTCCTATGAGCCCCCGTGAGTGCACTGGGGGGGGGGTCGAGTTTACCTCGCAAGGACATAAACCCAGAATAGACACACTGCTACAGTACACTTCTTGTATCGCCACTCTTTCTACACCCTTTCTTTCCTATCCTCTATCTCTCCTTGAATCTGACCTTAACTTCCTAGCAAATCAATGTAAAGGGGTTCAGCGAGACACGCTTACCAAATACCTGTAACTATGGCAAATACAACCACGTTTGGCTGGTACCCCGTAAAGGAAATGCGAATGTACTTGCTTATAAAAATTTAATAAAAACACATTTTTGGGGGCTTTCAAAACAAAGATGAGAGAGAGCGTGCGTGTGTTTTTGTCAGCGTGTGCATGCAAAAATCTCAGATGAAATCAGATAGACACCTCACCATACCCAACTGAAAACACCTGTACCGGAAACAGGCATCATAGGACCGGTTTCGGGGTTTCACCTGCTCTGCTGGGGTGGTGAAGTGAGCTAAAGAATGATGATAGATTCAACCCAGATCTGTGACTGGAAGTGAGTGTCTGAAAAGTTTCAGCACTCCGTCCATCATCTCCTTGTGTTTGCTTTGTTCACCCTAAATTGGCAGGGTATGCCCAGACGTGGGTCCCTTGCACACTTTGCCACTGGATTCAAGCTAGCCTGGCTGATGAGGTGTGTGACCCCGAAACCGGTCCCAGGCTGCTTGTTTCCGGTCCGGGGAAGACCTGGCTTGGCAGTTCGGGCTGGACTGTTCCCATGAGGAACAGGTTCAAGACTGATTTGCATTTGGCTGGGTATGAACTTAGGTCGTGGGTTACGACCGCAGTATTTGGATGCGGCCGCCCATAGGGCGGTCAGAAACATACATTTTTCAATGGAAGCTTATGCGGCGGGCAGAAAAGGCCCACAGCACAAGCTTCCATTGAATAATGTATGGGTCCCCCCCTGTGTTCGACTCGTTCGGCTACGGGTGAAGGGGGTCCAGCACGGACCCCCGGAGTCCGCTTCCTGGAGTTTTTTCATCCCGGAGACTCCGACTCGATCCGGCTGTCCGATTCGTGCATTGTACTGGCTCGGTCGGAAATCGACTCCATTGCGCGGTACGGTTCGTCTGCGACCGAGTCGTACGGAGCGGTTCGGACCCGGAAACGAGTCGGTCGGTGATTTCACGTTCATTCGCATCGTACTTGGGCGTCCGGACCTCTGTACGACTCGGTCGGAAACAAAGCCTCCGACTCGGATCCGGTAAAGCCGAATCCGATTCGGAGGCCTTCCGACCAAGATCGGAATCGACCCCTTAGTTGTTAAAAATGTTTCACTGACAGAATATCGACCACCAAAATATCATGATACAGAAATATCGCGACAAAAATATCTGACAAAAATATCATCATCATATATTTATATATACAAATAAAATAAAATCTTTAAAAAGCAAACCATTCTAATTAAATAAAATAACTAAACAACTTAAAATTCTTAAAATTTAGTGTAAAATAGTTCATACATAAAAGTATCAATAATTAAACATATTATCATTTTAAATAAACAAAAACATAATAATATAAATTGGATAGCAGAGGGATAAAATGTACTATTCCCACTCCAGTCAGTACAACAGTAGGGAAAGTGTTGGATTGCGGAGGAGTAAAATGTACTATTCCCCCTCCAGCCAGTACAACAGTAGGGAAAGTGTTGGATTGCGGAGGGGCATAATTTACAATTCTCACTCCAATCTCTGCAACAATAAAATGCAACAAAATATCTTAAATAAAATTACTACAAAAACAAAATAAATAATAAAATATATAAATACGTTGAAAAATTATACAAATATATTTACTATTAAAAAAAAAAAGAAAAACGTATTAAAATGTTAAATACTTAACACCAATACCTACAAATATTATTTAAAAAAAATACAAAGAATTTTCATACAAATAAACTTTTTTATTAAAAAATATTTAAACAAAAATGAATTATTACACAAATTTAATTTAATTGCTTCCCACCCCACAAAACTCTCAACTTGCACCAAATAAGTCCCAGGTATATGGTACTCTGTGTACCCAGGACAGAAGCACAACTAGACCCAAACTTCAGGGGGGGGACTAATACTTCCAGCAATACGGCAGGACAAGCATTCAAAGATAGTGGACAAACCTGATATTATAACAAATATATTTCTTGTAGATGTCACAATATTACTAAGCTTCAACTCATTGTAAGTCCAGAAAAATGCTCCTGACCCATTGTTGACTGAAGGTACAGTTTTAGTTTACTCAATGAGATGTTGTGGAATATTCAGGGGTAAGGCTGCCCTTAGGTACAGGTCTCAAAGTATTAGGCTTAGTACCTGTGTTTAATTTTAGCTGGTATTTGCAGATGGAACCCACTGGCACTCATTTTCAGGGTCCCACACATATTTTTGCTCATCAAACTTTGTAACTGAACAAGAGAGAGAAAAACACAAAAGGGAGACAGGAGGAAGAGAAAGATAGCAAAATGGTGACAAAGGAGAAAGCAAAGATGAAAAATAACCTGCAGGAGTGAGATGAAAGGGCAGGGATTACCTGGCGGTGGATGAAAGTGACACACGGTAGAATTAAGTCTAGGCAGTCTTGGTATTCGGCTCTCACGACATTTGAAATTGCTGGATACAGGATCCTGAACAAGACTTTGGGTTCTGGCTGTAGGAAGGTGGAATCTGACTATATGGTTGCCCCCACTTTTTTCCTGGTGTTTTGCTGGTTTTTGACTTAGTTGGACTTGGACCCTGCTATTCAGGGCCCCAGTTTATCTGCTTTCTCTTTAAAATGGTTTTGATGTGCCTTAGGCACATCCTTGATTGGAATCTGGAGTGCCCTTATAAGTCCCTAGTATATGGTATACTATGTACCCAGGGCATAGGTACCCCAGAGGCCTGCCAGGGGCTGAAGCATGTATTATGCCACCCCTGGAAGGCCAGCCAAAATGACACCACAGGTCTGCTACTGCAGCCTGGGTAAGGTGGTGCATGCACCCCTTACTGTGATGTAGGCTACCTATATCACTGCCATTGCACACACATATAAACCTATAAGTCACTCCTATGGCAGGCCTTTACAATCCTAAAGGCAGAGTGCTTGGTTTTTATGTGAGAGGGTGCTCCTGCATGAGCAGAGCCCCTCTGCAGCGTTTGGAGTCCCTCCTCTGATGCTGTTTGTGGTACAGCCTGACCATATACTCTTAAGTGCATTATATCCTCGCGGTAGAATGCTAACTTTGGACTGGCTGCACCAAAACATGTCGTGTTTGGTGTCAAACATCTTGGAATACGACCCCCCCGCCAATCCTGGTGGCGGTGGTAGCATTCCACCCTTCTAGAAGGAGAGACATGTACACACCGGGCTACCCGGTAACTTCTTTCCAGAGCCCTGGCATCACAAAATGGATGCCGCTGCCACAGACACGGGTCTGGCCACCTGCTGCTGACTGAAACTCCAGCAGGGGAGGCCTGGACAATAGGTTTCCTGTCACAGGGAGGTGTAACCACCTCCCCAGACAGGATAGTGTGTATTGGGGCTGGGCGGGAGCACTCTCTGGTGCTTTGAAGTCCTGCACAGGGGGCACATTTGGTGTCCCTGTGCATATGCCAGTTCAAACCGGTTGCAGGGGCTACCTGCCCCTGCTCTGGTGCGAAACTGGACAAAGGGAATGGGTGTAACCACCCCTCTTCCCTGACCCTCCCATAGGTGGGTCCCCAGAGTATGTCCAACCCCCTAACTTCGTATAAGTATGGGACCCCAGTCCTTAGGATTTTAGATTACCCTGGATGAAACTCTGAAGCCGAATCCTGGACCTTCGACGCTCTACTTTAAGATTAGAGGACTGAAGAATCTCCCTTGGGGTCAAGGAGTGACTCCCCTGCTTGGCAGGCACCAAAGAAGCAACTGTCTGATCTGCATCGCTGAAGCTCCCGCCGGACGCCGAAGTCTTTGCATCACCAGAGGTAGATTTCCAGACTTCCCCGAGGCTGCCCTGAGTCTCCAGCGAAGCTGAGGCCCGTAGCTGTCGTGGGTAATGTGGAACCGTGACCCCTGGACACCAAGAACTTTTGCAAGTGCATCCTCTTCCTGGTCTCCCACGAAATTGTGCTGTGGGCTCCGAGTAGCCCTCGCCTCCAGCACCGAATGCACCGAAGATCACTGGCCTCCACTCCACGAGTGTCCTGTGAGCTAGCTCCAAGTGCGTCCACTTGAGGCTCCTTCGCGGTCGCTAGTCCATTGGCTAGTGGGCCCTCCTGAAGGCAACTCTTCTTTTGCTTGGGCTTCCCTGGTTGCTCCAGACGTGCCCTGACTTACCGTTGCTGGGTGAGTCCCTCAGACCTTGCTGGTCTGTACCACCGTCCTTTCTTCATTTCCACAAGACTTGCTGTTGCCAAGGCTTGTTGGGTCCAATCCGGTCGCCGACACCTCAGCAAGCGACAGACGTTGTGGGACAGCTCGAATCCAGCTCCTGGTCATCGTCGACGCCTCCTGGACCTCGTGGCTGAAGAGTCAAGATGACCGTCAACCTACCTGAAGCATCCAACATCGGTGGGCATCTGCTCATTGCCTTCCTGGTCACTGGCTAGTGACCCAGACTCTGTCCCCTCTGCTTTCAGGTTCTTCAGATCTTCGATCCACCCTTGGATCCACCCGAACACTTTCGACTTTGTCGCCAGCAGCACTTTGCAGCAGATCGCCATTGAAAACGACGACGAAACCCGACCCCGAAAGACACCTATGCACCCGGCTTCCCTGGGTGAGGTAACTCGAGTACTCCGGTGCTCCCGTGGGTATTGACTCTAGAACAACCTAGTTCTAAAGGGGTTTGCTCCAAGTCCTCCTCTAAGTGTCCTTTTTCTTTAAAACTCCAACCGCGACATTCCCCATAGAAGTCAACGGCGGCTCGCGGCTGTGTTCTCACACTGCACGTGCCCCCCGTGGGTCCCCTGTGTCACTACCTTGGGTGGTTCCTTGAGGGCCAAGCACTTCTACAGGCTCTAGGCCTTGTGTCTAGCTCAGTCGTGGTTCTTATACCACTTTATTGGTATATGGTTTGGTTCGCCCCTAGGGCTCAAACGTGAATTGGTGCTATTACTGTTGATATTCGACTTGTAACTTATGTACTTCGAACTCTAGCCTCATAAAGAGACTAGAGGGGTGTGTTTAAGACTAAATACATATATTTTAAATATATACCTGGTGTGGTCCTCTTTCATTTGGTCACTCAAGAGATTATAGACTGATAAAACAAGCTGCTTTACATTCCTTCAAGACTTAGCCTGAAGGCTGCTCTCCATAGCTACCACTAGGATAGCTTTCAATAAAGGTTGTCTTTAACCTATCTCCAATAAGGGGTTGTTTGGACTGGTACAAGGTGCCCACTATAATTAGTGGACAGCATATACCAGGCTAACTTCTCACACTGGCATTTATTATTTTACAAATTAAGGACTGCTTAGTGGGTTTTCACATGTTATGTTGAGGTGTGTAAACTGGTAAGTCACAGATTCAATTGCCAATATTCCATTCCTCCTTCTGAGTTAATTGTGTGCAATGAGTCTGTAATATTGCTGTCTGTAAATGAATTGTCACACACCTGTGCTACACTAAATAAAAATGCAGTAATGCACAAGGCAAAAAAAGTTGCTCAGTATAGAGTACTATGGGCAGATGAGTCAGCCTTGATGGTAGAGTTCTAGCTACAATACAGATGCAAAGTTTTTTTTTTTTAGGAAGATTGGTCCAATTCCCTGTAGGAATTAAAAGAATCAAAGGCAAGGGAGAGGTAAGGATAGGCCTTCTGGTACTCCATTTGAATCCAATGCAGTGTTTAAATCATCCCATGTGGAATTCGATGCTGCTTTTGTGCCACAGCAATACTAGAATCCGTTTTGGTAATCTGAAAAAAGGTTACTTAATTCGATGAATGTAGATATTTGTCTTGAAACGAATCTTTCAATCCTTTTGCATGGAAACAGTTGGTTATTGAACTGAAGTTTTGTTTTAGGGAGTTCTGTTAGGAATACACCTTTAGCCAAGGAGTTGTTTATATTTCTGGCTGGATGACTGCAGAGCTATTAATGAGGATATTCTTGCATATATGAGGAGGACATGGGACTGCCAGTGATCGTTCTGGCCTACCAGCTTTTGCAGCCTTGAAGAAGTCCTGTGTGGTCACGAGAATAAAGATGAGAAACTGTTTTTTTCCACTAAACTGCACAGCACTGCTGGAATTGTG
This sequence comes from Calotriton arnoldi, assembly GCA_963921515.1. Taxonomy (NCBI): domain Eukaryota; kingdom Metazoa; phylum Chordata; class Amphibia; order Caudata; family Salamandridae; genus Calotriton; species Calotriton arnoldi. The sequence goes on from CAWUFW010015530.1 coordinate 195,536, forward strand.
ATTGAGCAATGGAGAGAGAAGGTGGAGGTCTAAAATTATTTGGAGGGCTGGAAAGAATGCAGATGTTCCAGGCACACAGCAAGGGCAAGTGGTGAGGCGTACAACTGGGCTTCCAAAGCATTAGGATGTCCTAAGGTACTGCCCCTTCAGTTGCTGTAGTTGGAAGACCCTTTTTCCTCTGAATCTTTCTAGCAGGTCTGTTGTTGAGTCATTGAGGCCCATCATCAGCTCTTCCTGTTCAGATATCCTGTCTCATATTAAGGTCTCTTGATCATCCTCTACTCTTCAGGCCGCAGGTCGTCTTTCCATGACATAGGGCATGTTACTCTGAAGAAAGGCAGGCATCAGGCCTCATGGCGTTCTTGGCTCCAGTCAGGTTTTTCTGCTACCTACTCCTGGGTTGTTTTTCAGAAGAAAAGAAAATTAAACATCCATGGTGCTCACCATTTGAAAGGCTGAGCAGTGGCTATTCCTGTAGTTATGTGCTGAACAGACATGGACAATTATTGGAAAGAAAATATATCTATTTCAATGATTACACACTGAGACACAAATATGCATCAGTTTAGTATCCGTGCAATTACATATTTAACGGAGTCCACTAAACATGTACGGAGTGAACAAACCATAAACTAGCCCATATTAATTGAGGAAAAATATAATGTTGCATGAATATGCTCTGCAAAAAGGCTATATAGTCCAACAGGACAACTGTACACTACTTAGCTCCTTGTAGTGAATGTCATCCACTTACTAAGATTTCAAGGAGTCAAAGGCCGAATGGGTGCAGACAGGAACTGTGCAAGACTATTGGCAATAAATGAAAGTAATGTAACTTTGAATAAAATAGAGTGTTATAAAACCTCTGCATTGCTTATGGATAATGACTAATACTCTGCAATCATTGACATAGCTCCTTGCATCAGTCTGGAAAAATTAAGATACTTGAATAGTGGTGTTATGCAATCTTTTTTAAAGAACCGTAGTTAATGATGTGTTTCAGATTTGGAGATTTGGAGAGATTTGGAGTGTTACTTTTTAGGTCTGGCTGTCAATTGAGAAACAGTGCTTGTTGTACTCCTGTTGACTCCTAAGGAGAGTTCACCTAAAGTAAAACATAATAATGTGGCAGTTTTTACAATGTGGCAATACTATTGGCATATAATATTCCTAAAGCATCATTACATGCTCACTATGTGCATGAACTACACTGTGGACCATGATGTTTTGATATGGTAATTCTATTGGCGGATAGAGGTTTTCAATAAGGATTAACCATTTTCAAAATGGCTGTGTCATCCACATTAATGCTGCAAAGGCGTCATGTAGTTTTTTTCTTCCCCATTTAATTTTTTGCTGTGATAAATGAGCAATTGGTTCTGCCCTTCCATCCCAGTACTTCAAGCGACATGCCTGTTAATTCAGCGTCAATATGTCTCATGCTGATTCTCCTTGCTGCATCAATGCACTGTCTCAGTTTGCTCTCCCCAACTACAGATGCCCGCACAAGTGCAGCTTTATTAAGCCATGGGAGCCAGATTCACAGTTATTGGGATAGGCCAGACCACATGGTTAAAATTTGACTATAAATTGGGAAAAAATTATAGGTAGGTTATGAGAGCGACAGGCTTAGACACTTTTTACATGTAAGCAATTATATCCATTTTACGATTAGACAATGCTGTGTTTTCATTGCAAAATCCCTGCTCCTGTCCTATCTGCAGAGACAGTGTGCACTCTACTCGTAAACTGTCCACTCTACACCCTGCAAATTCTGCTCACTAGTTTAGGCTAAAGATCTTTGTAAGTGGTGGGGTGTGATACTTCCCTCAAATACCAGTAAGCAAAACAAGTAGACTTTTTGTAGGTAGTTTTAGGGAGAGTTGGTTTCTCCCCTGAGCATTTTTTTTTTACTTTTGGGGTCAAATTTGCTAAAATGCCACAGGCCCTTAAAGGACATTCATGAACATTTCCAGTACTTTCATGGTGCACCAGAGAAGGCTACACTTTCCTAGGAGTAGATACTATTTTTTTAAGTGCAAATGTCATAACTCGGAAATGATTTCCACTATAGAAAGATAATATTTTTTTCGTGGGTGAGCCCCTTATTCCACCAAGTGCATACAATATGACAGTGCGAGGAATTTGCCATGGAAACTTCAACCATAGTCATGGGTACCTCTAAAAATTCCTTCCAGTATACAAGGGTTAGCATTTTGCCATTGGCACTCCTTATAAAACGAGTAAAAAATCTCTTATGACAAGAATTACCTCAAATGTCAGTTCCAGCATTTTGCTATGGATCCACCCCATATGCTAAGAATTATGTGCATCTTGTCAGGGCCTACTGCCAGGTGTGGTGGTGTGTGTTCTCCATCCCTGCCGCTGGGTATGGCTGGGCTAGCAGCTGTCTCATTTAGACGATTTGAGTTCCCACATCCAGTTATGGTGTCTTAATAGAAGCATGTCATGGCCGGCAGTTTTCCATAGGTGACACATATGCTATTAGTCATCTTGTCTATAATGCAAGTATTACCTCCAGTATGACAGACCAGCAGCTCGCTTGCAAGTATAACAGACATACACTCCCACACAAACTCATACTCCCACACACACATTCTCACACACACTCAGTTTCACACAATCACACTCATTCTCACTATAACTCTTGCATTCATACATTTGCATGCTATTACACTCACACATACACACTGCCAATCACACTCCCATTAGTCAATCTGCTTTTATTGTGTTAGAAAAGCTTGCCCTTCTGCTACTGCTATACCTCTCTATACCTCTCTTGCCTTTTAGTGAAGCTTGATAAAAACATATTCTATATACACTATTCAAAACTAATAGCATATTGCATTGTCAATATTTGTTACAAATATGATGTGAATGAAAAGTGCACTTCCTTAAAAGGGAGCTGGTCCTCATGTTGGCTCCCCCCCTTGCTGCTTCTCTGCCGCTGAGTATTCCTGCCTGGTATACGTTTGATTGTATTTGTTCTTTTTTCCCATTTTTGCCTGATATCTGTTTGATTGCAACTTGTCTCTTCGCCCATATTTCCACTTGCTTTGTCATGCTCTGCCTGATTCCTCCTGAATGGTCCTGTCTCCTGTGCCCCGCCTCCCGCTCCCCTTCCCATCTATTTTCCCTCCTGCCCGCCACCTCCCAGCAACCCTTTCAGGACCTACAAAATGGAGATCGCAGTGCAACCACACAGCAGACTCATGCAGCGGGCGTACCGCTGAGATGCCGAAGGCATGTCAAATGCAAGCCCGTCTGCACTGGTTTGCACCTGGACTGCACCCTCCGCCAGGAGTCCACACCCTCTGGCCACCCACAGATACTCACACAGAGCTACAAGCCCTCGAACCCAGATGCTGCAACAACAACTGCTGCATCGAATATCCTCGAACAAAGGTAGGACCTTATACCTGCCTCTGATGCTTCTTCACCTGCAACTCAGGACCTCCGGCCCTCACAGAAACCCTTGCCACTCACCTCACCTACCATGACCACCCCGGAACTACTCCACTGCCTCCTGCTTAATGCCAAATCACTCTGCAAACAAATCACCAAAATCAGGTACCCCCAACATGCTCTTCATCACTGGGACCTGGCTCAGCCCCATCTACACCCCAAACATCACCACCGCAATGCCCAACAGTTACAAGATGATGCACTAGGACTGCACCAACAAGCATGGAGGAGGCATCACCATCATCCACAAAGAGACAATCTGCTGCACCACCACCTAAGACGACACCAGATCGATCATGGCGCACCTCAGTTTTCAACTCCAAACAAACAGCAGAATGACCATTAAAGGCACCCTCAACTAAAGACCTCAGGACCACGCTGCAGCTTCTGCGACACCATCCCTGAATTCATCGCCCCACCAGCCATTGACTCCAAGCATTACATCTTCCTTGGCAACCTCAACTTCCACCTTGATGACCCCAAAGACACTAACTCTGCCAACCTTCTGGAAAGCATGACCAACATTGGCCCCACTCAACAGGTCACAAACCCCACACACAGCTCAGGGCATGCAATTGACCCTATCTTCACTGCCATTGACAGAGTCAAGTACAGTCATACCACCAAACTCACCTTGTCCGACCATGCCTTCGTCCACTTAGTTTAAATAATTTGTATTAGTTTCATTAAATAGACCTTAGTGCAATATTGCCAGGCGTAAAATACAGATCATAAATGATGTGCACTACATATACAGTAATTTGCTTTAAAAAGGTACACAGATAATTATATTAAATAGATTAAAATATAGGTTTAAAAAGAGAATCACCCATATAACTATAATTTTCAGATTTAAAGTGATATCAATATATCTCATATGAAATGCATCCACAAGCATTCAACCATATACCAACTACTGTATATTTCATACATATCTAAAATTAGTACAATAAAACGATATCGTCAATAACATCCACTTCGCCATTGCAGAATCTCCTTGCACCACCTCCAGGTCCCCCAGCTCCCCCCACCGCAGCTGGAACAAAGTGACAGACACCCAATGGACGAACACCCTAAACACATCCCAGCCCATCTCCGCAGCGAACCTGGAATAGGCTGGCCAGAATTTCTGTGCATGGATCACCACCTGGGCCGACAAAATCATCCCCATCAAACCAGCCAAGACCCGCAGATCCTCCATACAAGCCAGCTGGTACACACCAGAACTCAGGACAATGAAGTGCAACTGAAAGCGACTATAAAGAGGATGGTGCACCAGCAGAGAATTCACAGACAGAGCTACCTTCAAGTCAGCCCTCAACAAATACCACCAATATCTTAAAGACACGAAAAGAGGCGCCCAGGCATACTGCATTGAAGCAAGTTCCAACCACGTCAAGGAACTCTTAAAAATTGTCAGAGAGTTCTGCCTGTCAGCCACCAAGAACACAATCTCCCCTTCCCAGGAACTCTACTACAACCTGGCGGACTACTTCCACCACAAGATACCCTCCATCTACAGTAATTTTGAACCCCAACCCGCCGACCTCCAATATCCTCACACCAACGGGCACCTCCCACAACCACCTTCTCACCACATGGGAATTGCTCACCACACAGGAAACCACCGCCAACATGAACTCCATCCACGCTGTAGCACCCATGGAGCTCTGACCCATCTCTTTGTCAACCTCAGTAGCAGGGTAATCAGCTGCCAACTCACCTCATTCCCAATGCATCCATTATCATGGTTGCCTTCCCCGATGAATGGAAACATGATGAGATCAGACCCTTTCTCAAGAAATCCTCAGTGGACCCCAGTGAACTCAAGAACTACCGCCCCATCTCACTGCTCCCTTTGCCCTCCCAAGTCCTTGAGAAGGCCATTAACGTCCAGCTCACTGAACATCTGGATAGAGACAACCTGCTGGACGCCTCCCAATCCAAATTTCGCACCAACCACAGAACCAAGACCACCCTGATCGCTGCCACCGACATCATCAGATCCCTCCTCGACCCAGAAGAAACAGCGGCTCTGATCCTCCATGACACCATATCCCACCACAACCTCATCAAGAGATTCCACCACATCGGGATCCACAGAGATGCCCTCAAATGGATCACATCCTTCCTCACAGGACGAATCCAGAGAATCCGCCTACCACCCTTGACCTCGGAAACCAAAGAGCACCATCTGTGGCATCCCTCAACGTTCATCCCTCAGTCCCACTCTGTTCAACACCTAAATGAGGCCCCTGGCCGACATCGTCAGAACCAATGGCCTCAACTAAGCAGACTCCACCCAGCTCATCCTCTCACTCTCCGAAGACACCTCCACCTCAAGGACCAACTTCCACAACTGCATGCCGAGTGTGGCCCAATGGAGAAAGACCAGGTGCCTGAAGCTCAAATTAGACAAGATGGAGGTGCTGATTTTTGGGAATAACACCGCATTGTGGAACAACACCTGGTGGCCCTCCGAACCCAGACCCACACCGACAGACCATGTCCATAAGCTTGGCATCATCCTGGACAGCAAGCTCACCATGAAATGTCAGATCAGCACAGGCTTCTCTGCCTGCATTCACACCCTCTGCATGCTCCGAAAAATCTTCAGATGGCTCTCCGTCAGCACCAGGAAAACGGTCACTCATGCGCTAGTTACCAGCCAGCTGGACTACAGCAACACACTCTACACAGGAACCACCACACAACTCCTGAAGAGACTCCATACGATACAGTACTCAGCTGCTAGACTCATCCTCGACCTCCCCAAATGGACCCACATCACCCCCCCCTCAGGAACCTCCACTGTCTCCCTATCCAGAAAAGAGGCCAATTCAAGATGCTGACACACATCTACAAGAGCCTCCACAACTGTGGAACAGCATACATCAACCATCCACTGAAACTTCCACCAACCCTCCAGACATCTTTGCTCCACCTCCCTCGCCCTTGCACACACCTTCCGCATCCACAGAAGCTACAGTGGAGGACGATTTCCTACCTTGTTACCAAGTCCTGGAAAGACCTTCCCCTTCACCTTCGCACATCATCCTCCCTACCAGAAAACCTGGCTCTTCAACTAATCCCAGCAAAAACCTTATGCATGGATTTCCTTGCAGGTGATAAGCCGCGCTCTACAAATCTGAGATGATTGATTGACCAAAATAACCATACAGGGCTTATATTTGGTTTTACGTGTGGACAAAGCAGTTACAGAATTGGAAATGAACTAATCTATGTTCTAACATGTTATATCACAGCATGCAATTTATCGTATGAAATGCTGCACTTCTTCGGCAACCATAGAATGTATCTAGTAACACTTTGCATTTTGGGATTTTCAGACCCAACTTACATTGTAAAAAAAAAATTGCATGTCCCGGAATGAAGCGTTGTGGGGAATGGAAAACCAAATCTGGTTGAAAGTGTCACATGATCCTCAAGCCAGCACCATACCCCAAAGCCTCAGCCCTAATCTCCCTCCTTCCACCATCCCACATCCTCAGTCTACTCTCCCCTCTTGCACCGACCCCATTGTTACAGATGGAATTAAGTAGGCATCTAGTAGTACGAAAAGAGCAGGTATTCTGTGGGGGCCTTTGTAGAAATATGTGTAGTGTATAGTCATGAGAGTGTAATTTTTATATGTGCAGTGTAAGAGGTATGCTCATGCAAGTGCTGGGTGATGGTGAATAGTGTGAGTGAGTGCAGCTTGAGTGGTGCAAATGTAGAATAAAAAATGTGCTGATGAATACATTGACGAAAGACGTTGAGATTGCGGCAGAGTTTGGACGGTTCTATGCACATCTTTATGAGTCGGAAGCACAGCAACACGGGCACCACACCACATTTACAAAACGGGCTCCCCTGACCATATTGACGGAACAGGTAGCCGCACCCCATGAACTTGACATTACATTACAGGAAGTCCTTGACGCGATCGGGAGGCTTCAGGTTGATAAGGCTCCGGGTCAGGATGGGTACACCGCTGCTTTCTATAAAGTATATGCAGCGCAGCTGTCCCCAGTGCTAGTGCCTCTGTACAACTCCTTTAGCTCCACGGGTACTCTGGCAGAGAGCATGAAAACAGCTATAATATCGGTGATACCTAAGCCCGGAAAGGACCCGCAACAATGCACTTCTTACTGTCCCTTATCCCTATTGAACGTAGATGCCAAGCTGTTTACAGGAATCTTGGCCACCAGACTGGGAAAGTATATGCCCGGCCTGATCGACCAGGATCAATCGGGCTTTATTCCGGGACGTACATGTGGGGACAACACTAAGCGAATACTCCATCTCATTGACAAAACCAATAGGTCGCAGACGCCCACTTTACTTCTATCCATAGACGCTGAGAAAGCGTTCGACCGGGTGCATTGGCCCTTTTTAAATGAGGTGCTGGTGGCGGTGGGCTTGGGCCCCTGTTTCTGCAAGTGGATAAGGGCCAGCTATGCAGACCCCAAGGCACTTGTGCAGGTTAACAATGCTATTTCCCCTGTGTTTCCGATTTAGAGAGGGACGCGGCAGGGGTGCCCTCTCTCTCCTCTCTTCGTGCTCAATATGGAGCCTCTGGCGGAACGAATACGAGGGCGCTCTCTAGTGGAAGGGGTGCGAATGGGTGGCCAGGTGCATAAAATAGCATTATATACCGATGATGTTCTGCTTACAATTACTAAGCCCCGTGAGTCATTGCCTCAGTTTCTTCAGGAACTGGCAGAGTTCGGGGAGGCTTCTGGATTTAAGATGAATGCTGCCAAATCACAGGCCCTTGACATCTCTATCCCGCAGGAGGAACAGATTTATTTGACGGATACGTTTCCCTTCTCTTGGGCCACACGGGGTATCTCATACCTGGGAATCCAACTATTCTCCACCACCGACAGGGTGGTGTCGCAGAAGTACGCGACCCTGCTGGCTATGGTGTGTTCTCTTATACAATCTTGGCATGGAGGTCCTATTTCGTGGACAGGGCGAATTGCGGCAACCAAAATGACTCTATTGCCAAAAAGTTTGTATTTAATGGAAGCAATGCCGCTGCAGCCCCCCCCTGTAGTGATCTAGAATTTGCAACTGGCGTTGGAGTCCTTTATATGGGACGGTAAAAAAGCTAGGATGGCCAGAGAGAGGGCTTATCTTCCTGTAGCTAGGGGAGGCTTGGGGATCCCTCATTTGGTACGATACTATCAGGCAGCTCAGTTGAGGTTTTTGGTGGAATGGCTACGGCCGCTTACAGAAAAGCACTGGTGCTTTTTTGACCAGGCAGTGGCCGCTATATCACATTTGGAAAATCCCTTGGTTATCGCGCAAGAATCGCCCAGTGGAAGTGTATATTTCTCTGGTGATTCGGGCTACAATGGGAGCATGGGATAAATTGAGCGTCTCTAAAGGTCTCTCCTCCCCGATATCCCCACTCACACCAATCATAGGAAACGCAGATTTTCCTCCCGCTATGAGTGGTACAGCTTTTTCTCTGTGGCAAGATGCCAATTGTAAACGAATAGATGACCTCTTCGACGAACGGGGACTACACGACTTTTCAGGGCTTTAAAAAGATTACGGCCTTCCGGAATTGGAGAGGTGGTGATACGCAGCCGTTCGCCACTGGGTAACCCAACCAGACATGTGACTCTACACCAGCAGACCCCTAACGCAATTCAAGCGCTGGCTCCTCACACGAAGTGAGGACCGGCGTTTGCTGTCTGACATTTACTCTTTTCTGAACACCTCAGCCGCACTCCTAGTATCTCCAGCCAGATCTAGATGGGAATTGGAATGTGAGCGCACATTTACAGACAAAGAATGGTCAGACATACTGCAGCGTGCTCGAGCATCTGCGCGTAGTGCAGCAGAGAGGGAAACCCTTCTTAAGTTGGCACATTATTGGTATTATACACCGGCTCGCCTCTCCAAGTGGAAACATGGTTGTAGTGACAAATGTTGGTGGGGCTTTGACAACACAGGTACATTAACACATCTTTTATGGCACTGCCTCAAACTACATCGCTACTGGGAGGAGATATTGGCAGCTATGGATCAGATGTTTGAGACGAAGTTGCCCCGCTTTCCTAGCTACGTTCTCCTAGGTCTCCCCAATGCTTTGACATATCCCCTTCATTCGCTTAGGGGGAGGGCCATAACCCTAGCATTGTGTGCGGCAAAGCAAGTCTTACTCTCATCTTGGGGGACTGATGTTACACCCACACATTTAGACTGGTTACATAAACTCTGGGACCTATTGAGTATGGAGAAGCTATCCGCTGTTGTTGATCACACATTCCCTAAATTTGAGAAGACTTGGTGCCCTTTCCTTAAGTACTTGTCCGACACATTTCGAGAACTCACATGCCTGAGATATTTACGCATTTTGCGCTTAACAACAGGCACGCAACCTCACTCTTAAATAATACATGGGTGGACGCTGGATCATATTGACGCTATTACAGTACAGACGGGCCTGGTTGGGTGATTTGTTTAGTTATTAATGAATAAAGTTGATTATTGTTTCTTTATGATCCCTTTTTTCTTTTTGTTTATTCCCTTTCCTTTTGTTTTGTTTGCCTTTCTCTGCCGGCCATTGATTTGGTTGTAGGCGGATGATTTGTATAATTTCTATTTTACTGTTTGGAAATTAATAAAAATTGATACAATCCTAAAAATGTGCTGATGTGAGTGTAGGGTGAGCTGCATACATGGAATGTAAGAGGAGGGACCATGTGAGTGTCAGCTGAGAGGAGTGCTTGCAGAGTGAGAGGAGTGAGTACAGGGTGATGTGACCTGTGTAAATGCAGAGTGAGTGATGTGCCTGTGTGTGAGTTCTGGGTGAGCAGCGAGAGTGCAGTCTGGGCTGTGAGAATGACTGGGGAGTGCATGGTGAGAGGAGTTAGTGGAGGGTAGTGGTGTGCCCTTGTGAGTTCCAGTAGACTATTGTGTCTGTGTGCAGGCAGAGTGAACAGAGCACCTGTGTGAGTGCAGGGTGAGAGGAGGGAGTACAGGGTGAGTGATGTGTCTGTTTGTATAGGGTGAGTGGTGTGCACATGTGAGTGAAGGGTGAGCTGTGTGAGAGACAGGAGTGCCTATCTGAGCGATGTGCCAGTGTGAGTGTAGGGTGAGAGGAGTGACTTTAGGGTGAGTAATGTGACCATATGAGTTTGGGTGCGGTTGGAAGTGTAGAGTGGGAGGAATAAATGAATGGTGAGTAATGTGCTTGTTTAAGTAAGATTGCAGAGTGAGCAGTGATAGTGACGTGAATGAAGTGTCATGTGTGTAGGGTGAGCAGTGTGCTTGTGTGAGTGAATGGTGGGTGCAGGGTGAATAGCATAAGTGCATGGTAAGCGGTGTGTGTAATACAGAGTGAGTGGTGTGCTCATGTGACCACAGGGTAAGTGGAGGAAGAATGGTGTGAGTTCATTGCAAGTGGCGTGTGTTCTGTGTGGTCACTGCGAGTGCAGGGTGAGCAGTGTGAGTGCAGCGTAAGATGAGGATGAAAGGTGTGAGTGAGGGTAACAGCATGAGTGTATGGTGAACAGTGTGAGTGTATTGTGATCGCTGAGAGTGCAAGATGAGCGTGAAAGTTAAGGGTCAGTGGTGAGAATGAGGATTGAGTTGTCTGAATGCAGGACGTTTTCACAGGCACTTGAGGTAACAGCATGTTATTGACGGTTGGCGAGTAGTGTTTCAGATATAAGTTAAACTATCTCTATTATGGCATCAATCAGGGATTGAGGGAAGGAGGAAATAAATAATTTACTGATCATGCAACAAACTTTCAGTCTCCTGATTAGAGTTGCCAGCTGACCAGATTTCTACCTGCACCACCAATATTTTAATGTTCTGGCTCGTAGAAAAATTAGCAAAATCACATAAATACTAAGGGGCCTATTTATTGTAAAGAAATGCTGCTCAGCAAGTCACCTTGCTGCACTGCAATACAGGGAAAGGGGAGAAATACACTGTATTTAACACAATACGTGCAATCCTGCCTTTTCCCCAGTGCTGGTGCCCAACAAGATGTCTGGCACCAACGGAGTTGCACGCAGGATTGTTTGTGTGCAGGAAGGGGCATATTCCTCTAGAAGGAGGAAGTAATAAGGAGAAATAAAAGTATTTATCCTTGTTACACCTTTCCTGGGAAGGCTTAGCATTTTGGTACATTCCCAGGTCTACCAGTAATGCTAAATCCGGGAATGCGTCAAAATCCATGGGAGTTGCATTGGAACACCCATGCAACACCCATGGAATGCCTCCCTGGGCAGGGCAATGTAAACACAGCGATTTGCGCTGTTTTGCGTTATCCCTGATTTATCATGCCACTGAGGGTCACGCAAAGTGGCCTTGTGTGCCTTGATAAATTGCATTTTAGGGATTGATGCGTGCTTGCACCATGTTGCATGGTACAAACGTGACTCAAGCCCTTGATAAATATGCCCCTGTATATTTTGGATCTTATCTGTGCATACTTCAAACAGCAAATATAAAGGAAAAGCATGTTTAAATGTGTTCTACATCTTTGATAAGGATCCCTGACTAATAATTGAAGTATTCAAAGGCAGACAGGTAAGATTACAAATGAATACATACAATTTTATTTACAGCCCTATTTAGTATCATGACCAGACCTTTGCTGACTTTTTAAACAGCGACAAATGGCCAGTATGTTTCTCTTGGAAAGGTGGCAAACCCACACTAAATGCATTCTCCCACTGTGGCAGTAAAAGTCAAATACAGATTTAAGGAATAGGCAGAATGTGGACTCGGGGGGTACTGGAACCAGTGAAGAAAAAAAAACAAAGCCTTGTTAACCAGTTCCCAAAGGCATGGTAAATGGTCTTTTAAAGACCTATAAAATACTCAAGTGAGGCTGATATAAGATGCCAGACACATCCCAGCCAAGTTCACAGCAGTACAAGAACTGTGTGTGTGTCTTGAAAGCTGCAGCAGCCCAGGATAAAGCACACTGGGTGCTAAAGCCCTTCTCGGCCAATGGGCATTGCACGCCTGACCCAGGCCCTGTAAATTAAACGGTACTGGTAGACTGCAACACTTAGGGGTCGATTCCGATCCCGGTCGGAGGCGCACCTAATACCATTCGGCCGGAAAAAAAGCCAGGCGAATGCCTGTTTCCCGACCGATTCGCACATACGTCCAAACGAGCAAGTACGATGCGCACAACTGCCCAAATCCCGACCCAGTCGTACTCACCCAATACAGGTCCTGTTCTCCGACCGAGGCGGCTCCGGAAAGGCAGAATCGAGTCGCACGGAAGCCAAAATGCAGCCCCGTCCGGCCTGACAAGTACGATGCGCTTTCCGTACGCGCCGAACCCGTCGCTACGCACGGCACGTCAAAGCATCCGGGAGAGGCGCACATAAGCTCCGATTCGCGCCACAAAACGATCCACGGCTACGAGACGAACACGCCAGCGACGAGGACGAGGCGAAGCAAAGAGAAAGACGAACGAGACGAACCAACCATGAATCCCATCGTGCCGATCCTACCAATATTCTACATCTATTACCGGAACAGGCACGGACGCGTACGGCGCAGAAGGTAAGTCAGACACCAACCACAAAAACAAACTACACGTACCCGACATATCACACACACACAGAGGGATGCAGAAATTACTTGCAACAGCAGCACCATAGGGGCGGGATGGCCATCACCAATGCCACATATACACATAGGGGCCTGGATGCCCACCACCACTACCACCCCTACTCAGGGGTGCCAGACGCCTACCACTACTACCACCTCTACCCATGGGGGAGCTGGATGTCTGTCACTACTACCACCTCTACTCATGGGGGGCTGGATGCCTACCACCACTACCACCCCTACTCAGGGGTGCCAGATGCCTACCACTGCCACCACCCCTACCCAGGGGGTGCTAGATGCCTGTCACTACTCCCACCTCTACCCATGGGGGGCTGGATGCCCACCACCACTACCACCCCTACTCAGGGGGTGCCAGATGCCTGTCACTACTACCACCTCTACCCCTGGGGGGCTGGATGCCCACCACCACTACCACCCCTACTCAGGGGGTGCCAGATGCCTGTCCCTACTACCACCTCTACCCCTGGGGGGCTGGAGGCCCACCACCACTACCACCCCTACTCAGGGGGTGCCAGATGCCTGTTACTACTACCACCTCTACCCATGGGGGGCTGGATGCCCACCACCACTACCACCCCTACTCAGGGGGTGCCAGATGCCTACCACCACTACTACCACCACTACCCATGGGGGGCTGGATGCCTGTCACTACTACCACCTCTACTCATGGGGGGCTGGATGCCCACCACCACTACCAGCCCTACTCAGGGGGTGCCAGATGCCTGTCACTACTACCACCTCTACCCCTGGGGGGCTGGATGCCCACCACCACTACCACCCCTACTCAGGGGGTGCCAGATGCCTGTCACTACTACCACCTCTACCCATGGGGGGCAGGATGCCTGTCACTACTACCACCTCTACCCATGGGGGCTGGATGCCCACCACCACTACCACCCCTACTCAGGGGTGCCAGATGCCTGTCACTACTACCACCTCTACCCATGGGGGGCTGGATGCCCACCACCACTACCACCCCTACTCAGGGGTGCCAGATGCCTGTCACTACTACCACCTCTACCCATGGGGGGCTGGATGCCCACCACCACTACCACCCCTACTCAGGGGTGCCAGATGCCTACCACTACTACCACCTCTACCCATGGGGGGCTGGATGCCCACCACCACTACCACCCCTACTCAGGGGGTGCCAGATGCCTGTCACTACTACCACCTCTACCCATGGGGGGCAGGATGCCTACCACCAACAACACCCCCACTCACAGGATGGCTAATGCATGACACAACAAGCACACACCAACATAAGGAATGCAACAAAAATACATCCCCCCCAACACCATGACAAGCGTGTGTAGACTGTGTCAAATGCCTGCAACACTGAACATTACTTTGAACATACAATGTGACCCCCTATCACATGTGTCACACATAAATGTGTGTGGCCCCCACAATGCAAGCAGACCATGACCACTGTGGCAATGGAGTCTAAGCCCCCATCATCACAGTGACCAAAAGGTAAGTGTGGGGTCCATAGCTGAAGCAAATTTTGCACATTGTGGCAATGGGGTCTAAGCCCCCATCATCACAGTGACCAAAAGGTAAGTGTGTGCTCCATAGCTGAAGCACCTTTTGAACATTGTGGCAATGGGGTCTAAGCCCCCATCATCACAGTGACCAAAAGGTAAGTGTGGGGTCCATAGCTGAAGCAAATTTTGCACATTGTGGCAATGGGGTCTAAGCCCCCATCATCACAGTGACCAAAAGGTAAGTGTGGGGTCCATAGCTGAAGCACATTTTGCACATTGTGGCAATGGGGTCTAATCCCCCATCATCACAGTGACCAATAGGTAAGTGTGTGCTCCATAGCTGAAGCACCTTTGAACATTGTGGCAATGGCGTCTAAGCCCCCATCATCACAGTGACCAAAAGGTAAGTGTTGACATAGAAAAAGCTGCAACTGCCAAACTGCATGGATGATACCTGGTCACAGAACAACAAACACATCAGTGGCAAAGTAGTGCCTGTGTCCCATAGCAACATAGATTGGGTGAGGCAAACAGTGCAGTGCAAATAAGACATACCTTTGGCCATGTGCAGACAAACATCACCCATGGGGGCTGACACTGTCAACATCCATCAATGACACAATGACAGAAGTGACCATCATAATGCAGACCCACATATTCGCACCAATGGGCACACAAATGTAGATACCCTGTGAAGACTGTAGATGTGAGGTGAACAAATAACATACCATGGGAGCAATGGGACACACAAACAATGATCATTGTGCTGACTGATGACCTAGGAGTCCCAGGGACAGCAGGTCAAACCCACCAAACAACATACAGCCAATAGCACACTAAAGATATGCCAATGCAGTGGTGCAGATGCACAAACAGGCAGACCCACACTGCACAACAAACACAACAGGTGAGGGGGGGCTGCCAGTGTCCCCAGGCAACCACACAACACATGATGAGGCCTGAATACCAATTACACAGATGCACATACAGTGCCACACAAGTAACTCATCGATCCAAATCCCCTCTGTGGGCAATCAGGCATTGTTAGATGAGAGGGAGCACAAATTACACATGTCACACAAGCATGTAGGAACTGCAACTAACACAGCAAGAGACAGACCCACCACAGCACTACCCCCAGGTACCCCATATTGTGCTGATACTAGCCTGCATGATAATCCCACTGTGATGACAATGTCAGATGTCGTTCACACTGTGAAACCCAGCCATGTGTCCTGAGCAACTAACTACCATCACACCTACACAAGCTCCAACCAATCAGCACGGCCTGCCAGCCAAGGCCAATATGGAGGTAGGGGTCTGGCCGTGCAACAACTCACTTTTGCACACACTCAACACCACACACCCTGATCTCCACGAATGTGCAGCAGTGAAGCTCACATGGACTGGTGACATTGCACATGCATCCATGACAATACCAGGGGTGGTGGTGGGAACCAAGGTGCAGAAACCCATCACACATGGCCAGTCAACAAGACTTGTCAATGTCTGACACACAGCACAGTATGCTGTACATGGGCATGATGTGAAATCCACCACAATCAATGGGATCCTGGCCATAGTCACACACCAATGAAGAAGACAAGGTGACACACGAAGAACACACGTACACAACTACCAACATTGCAGCTCTGACCCTGAGGACTGGCAGCAGTCACACACACAACGTGTCACAATCACTGTAAGCTAACACAAACTGTAAATCACATTACTCGTGTAAACAACAAGTGCCAAGGGGAATCCTGAATGTGTCCCGTCTGCGTTTGCCCACATCCCCAGCACTGACAACAAAGACAACCTGGGATGACAACCTCATGAACATTAGTTTGCCATGCACCCACATCACAGAGAAACCAGGTCCAAGATGCTGGATGAACACAGAACAACTCAGCAAGCATCACAAACAGGAACATCCCTAGGGACACAGCCTGTGTAGGAAAAGGGAAGGGAACACGCACAGACATGCTTACACAACACAGGCCCACGCAATGTCACCAGATTACACACTGCCATGAGGGCACAACACTCCTGTGGAAGGTCCGCTGTGCCAAACCTTGTCTGTGCACGACGCAAACATGTCAGCAGAACACTCCGTCAGTGAGTCAACAACCACAACACACAGAAGGCTCTGCTCACATCAGCCTGGGTACGGGGGTGTCACGTCAGTCATCTGCACACACACCAAACACGTGTCAAGCAAGTTGCACTGTATGCACAGATGAGTCCTTCGACATTGATGTGCAAAACTGCATGTCCAGTGGAGCTGGGCACACAGTCAGGGAAATAGGAACATTGAACAGTGCTAAGCCCACCAGATGTGCATCAGTGTAAGACAAAGATGTTCATTTACAAATGCAAAAAGGACATCCCTGTGTCAAATGCTGAACATTACACCCTCAGACTGTAGCAAAGGATGCCATAGATCCCAACAGGACACATGTTCCATGGACCACATGGAGTCCATCACTGCAACACTTCATCGTCCTGATGTGAACACTATTACAACTGCAAATGCAGGATGCTACTCATCCACATCATGTACATCAAAAGAAAACCCAAAAGTAAACAAAAAGAGGATTTATTCAGCAAATGTCAGGATAAAAATGGAAGTCCAAAAGAAACTAAGGCCAATGGCCAGTCCAAAATAACAGTACCAACGGGGTGAGACGTGACAACTGGTCACACATTGCTTGCCTGCACTGGTACGGTTGGGGGACATCCCCCTTGGAGGGGCATACAAGGGGCAGGCCAGGCACCGCAGGGACAGGATCAGGGGATGGCAGAGTGAGGCAGTGAAGGGGTGGTGGGTGCAGGAGTGTCACCGGCAACTGCAGTGAATGTGTCTGACTCAGGGGGGGCCGGCACCACCGTGGTACACAAGTCAGTTGGTGTGGGTGCCGCAACCACTGCAGTGGGCTTGACTGATGTAGTGGACTGGGTACCCACTGCAGTGCCCGAGTCAGACGTGGTGGTTGTGGACTCCACTGCAGTGCATGACTCCAAGGAAGTGGAAGGGTGGGCAGATGAGGTGGGCAGGACAGAGGGGGGGGGACCCGGTCACAACAACAGTGCCACTAACAGGCAGAGCGTCTGGGTTGGGGTGGAAGAGCAAGTGGCAGGGGGGGAGGGCCTAAGCAGTCTGGGGATGCGGTATCGGTGTGTGGGGGAACCTGGGGCAGGGTGTGGCGGGGGAACCTGTGCAGTGGTGGCCTGGGGGATGGAGGAGAGAGACTGGGCGCTGGAGCTGCGTGGTGGTGGTGGTGGGGTCTTGCTCTTCCTGCTCCGGGGGACTTCCGAATGGGCTCCTGTGTCTGCCTGCGCCTGGGGGAGGGTGTCCGGGGGCGAGGGGCACTCCTCTCTGTGTGGGTGGACTTCCTCTTCCCCTGGTGTGCTGGGTCAGCAGGAATGGTGGGGAAGAGGCCGAGGTCACACAGGAAGACTTGCTGTGTATGTGTGGTAGCAGGCGAGGCAAGGGAAGGGGTCTTGGAGGGAGAGGATTTGGAGGACTGCGGAGTGAATGTGGATGCCTGTGTGTGTGTGTGTGTTCCCCATCACCTGTGTCTGTGGTATCAGTCCCCTGAGGATGCTTGTGTGCACGTCTTGCCTTACTCTTGGGTGTGTCTGTGCTGCTTGTGTCTGTGTGTATGGATGACTGTGCAGGTGTGCATGTGCTTTGGACAGGTAGGGGGCAGGAAGTGTGGATGGGGCAGAGGTGGGAGGGGTGAGGGACTGTTGGAGGAGGGACACTGCTGCCGTCAGGGAGGAGTCCATGGACCTATTGCTCCTCTGTAGGGCAGACATACCCGTCGAGATGCCCTCCATGAACGACACCAGCTGTGTCAACAGAGTGGTGTGTGCATGGAGGACACTCAGCATTGCTATCTGCCCTACATGGAGCTGCCGAAGGAGGTACACAGACTCCTCACTCAGGGCAGCAGGGGACACAGGGGCAGGGGCTGCGGTGCCTGGCACGAAGGAGACACGCTCCCGAGCACGGGAGCCTCCACGGACCTCAGGAATGGGAGCCGATGGGAGGGCGGTGGTGGTGGTGGTGGTGGCGGGGCCAGACAGACTAGCTGGCCTCTGGTGGCTGCTGAGACCCGCCTCCACAAGGGAGTCATCCTCCGAGCTGCTGTGGTCCCCAGCTGAGGTGAATGGTGCTGAGGACTCCTCGGTGTGGCTCCCCTCGCCCTCCGTGCCACTGGGTCCCTCTGACCACTCGTCCGATGCTGACCCAGTCTGGCTCCGCTGCTCCTCCTGGTCTGTGGAGCTGTCCCCTCCTTTGGCCGTGGATGTATCTGCAAACAATTAGGGAAACAGACAAACATCAGTCACCTGCACTGACCGCACACACCACAGTAAGTACAGCACATTACAGAGCAAGCCCTGGCATCCTTAGTTGAACATTGCCTAAAGTCCTTGCACAGATTCGGGGAAGCCAATTGTCAGTCTGATGGTCAACCATGGGACTCACAACCCTCCTGCCCTTGCACCCATCTGTCTGGTGCCTGTCTGATGGTAAGACCCCAGTGTGGACACATGCACCACCTACACAGTTGTTGGACATTGCAGGGAACACGGTGAAGCATGTGAACATGCACACATCACATCTCTTGCCACTGAGTCAGTGCAGGTGTCCGGATAAAGGGATAGCCAGATTCTAATTAGAAATGCATGTGATGCATACCAGACCAGACACCATGATGCACCCATGTCCGGATAGTCAATGCCACAATGGGGTGCATGTTGCACATGTACCTCCCCTGCAGGATCAGTCCCAGGAAGTAGAATGCCATGACACAGGAATGCATGCAAAGTCATACATTACTGTCTCAAGTCACATGGCCATGGCAGCCAGACAACAACAGTCTGCACTGTGTCACAATCCGAGGGCATGGGGAATGCAAGTTATGTGACTGACAAGTGCACATGTCCATCCCCCAGAAACCACATCATCTGTACTACTATTTGACCACGTCATGCCAACTGGACATATGGGGGACATGAAACACAACTCCCTGAACATGAGCACCTCACAGTGTGCTGTGAATGAAAATACAGCTTCCTGAAAGTCACAGTCGCAAACACCTGTGTGCACAGTCAAGTGATCAGACACCTATAAGTCACAGAACTATCGTCTATCATGGTCACATCTCAGATGGCATGCTGAGCCCCAAACGATGAACATACCAGTAGTCCTGACAACGAAGACACAGCACAATGAGACAGAGGCAGACACCTGAGGGTACATTTCACTGACCACGACATGCCAGATGATACACGGGAGTGGGAGTACAGAGTGTATTGTATGCACTGGAGTAGGCATGACTGTCCAGCGCCACCTGTAAGAGGGATGAGTCCTGGACAGTAGGCAGGTGGCTAAGCATGTGTGACACACTGGATACACATACTCCTGAGGCCCAAATATTGTTCCCACCAGCAGCATGGGTGTGTGCCACATTCCCCAGGGACATGTGGTGAGTCAGAGCAGCAAGCGGACCACATATCAAAGTTACACGCAGATCACATGTCAGAACTTAGGCACTGTGTAGGCAATTGACCCACCCATGAATCGCACAACATAGTCACGGGAACAAATGCTGTCCCCCACCTTGAGCAAAGCAAAATGCAATGACACAGTCCCCAAATTACACAGTTTCCTGACTATAAGGGCCACACATATGCATATCAGAGGAAAAGTGGGCATGTAACAAATGAGGGACATGGGTCCAGGACCACATGACTGATGTACTGTGGAAGTTTAACCAGGCCAGAGGAGGGCACATAGCATGTCAGACAAAGTGCACAGTGCAGTCATGGACTCACCCCCTCCTTGCTGCGGTCTGTCCCTCAGCTGCCCATCCAGGTCAGGGAAGACCACCGCCAGGATCCGGAGCATGTGGGGGGTCAGGGTCCGGTGTCCGCCCCTCCTGCGAGGAGGCGACAGCTTCAGCTGGACCCTTGCGATCCTCCGGGTCCAGCCACGAAGGTCCTGCCACCTCTTTTGGCAGTTGCGGATCCTGCGCCTGTAGACCCCCACGGTTCTTACTTTCCGGGCGATGGTCAGCCAAATTTCCTGCTTCTGGTGGGCATCAACATGTGAGGATGACAAAGTGAAAAGGCCATTACTACACATGCAACATATCCGTGCATCACACAGTTGGATATACATGTCTCAATTACAGGGGCATATGATGTACACAGGCAGTGCAACAATGGCTATGAACAGTTTGCCAGCAGTCACTACATGGTATCATTGCATGGGAAGTAAACCTAGTTGGAATGCACTGTTACTGCACTGTACCAGTTCAGTGCATGTAACTACACACTTTGGGGTGTGACAACTACTCAGTGGGCATGCTAGCCAGTGGTGTGCCCCATGAAAGTCCTGCTAGTCAGACAACATGCACAATTAGTGATGCAGTGGACAGCACACTCACCTGCTCCCCTGGTTTCCCATACAGCTTGCTGTACTGTGGAAGGAGGCTGTCCAGCAGGGCCTGGTTCTCCTCAAGGCTGAAGGCTGGGGCTCTCTCCACAGTACGTGCCATTGCAGGAGCCAGAGGATGCATAAACAGCAGCAGTGTTGGTGGCAGATGTCGTCCTGGAGCATGTAGTGCAGGCAAGTGAGCTCTCAGGGGAACAGCCAGCATTATATGTGTGCTGCAGAGGCAGATACTGTCCCATGTGTCCAAAGTGATAGGTCCAAGTCGTTTGCATCTTCTAAATCTGACCAATCCATGGTATAGCAGCACTAATACATGCCCACAGCATCCTTCAAATCTTCAACTTCATGACACCCATGATTTTGCAACATTGTTGTGGCTGGCCAACTGAATTCACTGCATCAGACTCGTTGGAGCTTCGAAAACGCGTCCGTTGCCATGCCAGGCCCCAGCCAATGTGTGCGCACCGATCGGTCCATTGCTGTACAACGCGTACCCGCGATACAACGCGTACCCGCTCACATTGATTGCAATGGGCCGGCCGGGCACACCGATCGGTCCATTGCTGTTCAACGCGTACCAGGCATACAACGCGTACCCGCTCACATTGAATGCAATGGGCCGGCCGGGCACACCGATCGTTCCATTGCTGTTCAACGCGTACCAGGCATACAACGCGTACCCGCTCACATACGATGCAATGGGCTGGCCGGGCACACCGATCGGTCCATTGCTGATCAACGCGTACCCGCGATACAACGCGTACCCGCTCACATTGAATGCAATGGGCCGGCCGGGCACACCGATCGGTCCATTGCTGTGCAATGCGTACCAGGCATACAATGCGTACCCGCTCACATTGAATGCAATGGGCCGGCCGGGCACACCGATCGGTCCATTGCTGTTCAACGCGTACTAGGCATACAACGCGTAACCGCTCACATACGATGCAATGGGCCGGCCGGGCACACCGATCGGTCCATTGCTGTACAACGCGTCCCTGGACAAGTCACTGGCATATGTCACCATGCCTGTCACAGGTGAACATGTGCCAGCCGCATATACTTCCCAGGGAGTGAGGGGCACACCTACAACACCACAGCCTGTCCACACTGTATCCTGAGGCATGTAAGGCTGCATTACCTATTCCGTGTATGGGGGTGAACATGTTGTTCTGTGGGTGTCACTTCGGGGCAGCCACTCCCAGGCTGTGCACGTGTTCATGGGGACAGGATCCTTGGTGTGTCGTGCACATGACCACTGTGATGTGCAACTGTTCATTCCTGAGCATGTGGCATGGTCACATTTCACGGTGGTGTATGTGTATGTCATGTCACATACCCCCTGAGTCCCATGTGGGACGGTATGTACGTCCCAGGGTTACCCGTTGGCACAATAGTGTTGGTCCTCCACAGTCTGTGTGCATGTTGTGTTTACAATGTCTCTGATTCCATGTGCACAATGTGAGACAGTCTCCACATCCACGTTGTTTGTGCATGAACTTTGATGTTGTGCGTGTGTGTGTCACAGACGTCCATGTCTGTCCTGACGAGGCAACAGGGACCACTACCTGTGGGGGTCATGGTTGTTTTGCTGTGGTGTATTCATGATGCACCATGTCATGCCAGTGTCCATGTGGCAATACAGGGTCCCTGGGAATCTACCTGTCGATGAGCTGTGATCCCTGGGGCACATCTGTCCACACATGTCACTGTGGGGTGTGTTTGGAACGTGGCAGCAGTAGATGGGAACTGTGACACGGCCTCATGATATCCCATGGCACAACATGGGACTTGTTGATGCCACTTGTTGAACTGTGATGTTAGATGTTGGCCATGTAGGTGCCATACATGTCCTTACGGAACTGCACACATCATGTACTTGTGTCTCATAATGATGTATCATGTGATATTGTGTATGGTCAATGCCACATATGTGGGGTGACTGACATTCTTTCTTTCTTCACCTATGCACTGCAGGGCACCAGCTGTCCATAGACCATTCCCTGACCTTGCATCCATGGTGGAACGGGACTGCATCCGACGGTACCGCTTCACCAGGCCGCTGATTGAGGAATTGACGGTGCGCTTGGCCCCACATTTGCAACCTGGCAGGACATACCCCACAGCGCTGACCCCCAAGGTGAAGGTGATGGCAGCCCTACACTTCTTTGCCACCGGTACCTTTAAACACACTGTGGCGTCTGCTGGTGGGATGTCACAGACCATGTTCAGCCGTGTGCTCCGCGATGTTTTGGAGGCTATGTTGAGATACCTGAACCAGTACATCTATTTCCCTAGACCTCAACAACTCACTGACGTGAAGAGTGACTTCTATGCCCTGGGGAGGATGCCGCATGTCATTGGCTCCATTGATGGGACACATGTGGCTTTTATACCACCACAGGCACATGAGCAGGCATACAGGAAACGCAAACATTACCATTCGGTCAATGCACTGGTGGTATGTCTTGCTGATATGAGCATCTCACACGTGTGTGCCCGTTTCCCCGGTTCTGCACACGATGCCTACGTGATGAGGAGTAGTCGCATCCCGAGGATGATGTCACAGATGCGGAACCAGCGTGCCTGACTTGTCGGTGTGTACTGACTTTGTACCATTGTGTGTGTTCTGCGATGTAGTATTCCACCCTCTTTTCCAAATCAGCTAATGTGCAATTGTCCATATGTAGGTGACTCCGGATACCCCAACATGCCGTGGTTGCTGACGCCCCTCAGGAACCCTGTGACACCAGCCCAGATGCGCTACAATGAGGCACATGGTCGGACCAGGAGAGTCATTGAGCGGACATTTGGTCTCCTGAAGAGCCGCTTCCGCTGCCTGGACAAGACAGGAGGAGCCCTCCCATATGCCCCAGCAAAGGTGTGCAAGATTGTCATCGTATGCTGCATGCTACACAACCTGGCTGTGCGGAAGGAGTTGCCTCTCATCCTGGATGACGATGATCAACATCCGCCACCTGTGGAGGATCCTGGCCTGGACCACGATGCCAGTGATGATGATGATGATGGTGATGTCCGCACACAGCTCATCACCAACTTCTTCAGCTGAATGTGAGTATCCGGAGATGTCATGTCAATGATGTGAGTATGCATGATATGTGTTGGTGGTGCTCTGGTGCTGTTTCAGTGTGGCCATGTGCTACATGACTGTATGCGTGTAGCGATGTGTCCTTACAGGTAGTCTGTACTCCCCAACAGTGTTGACATGCTAACTTGGTTCTGGGTGGGTATCTTGTGACATGTATTGGGCATGAGTATTGCAGTTCTGTCCTGTTCTTCAGTGCTTTTGACTGTGTGTCATTTCTGTCCTTCACAGGGTACTTTCAGAGTTGTTTGGTCAACTGTGATCCCCCAACACCGTGATTAAACTTCCAGGGTGGTAGCTGTCATGTCCCTTCAGGTGATGTGCGCCACACCCATGGACTTCCTTCCTTCTACACTTGTTGACTGTGTGCCCACTGCCAGGTGGGATTACCTTGCATCTGTAGTGGTTACAACATGTTGCAAATGTGTAATAAACCTGTGCTTCACTTTGTGATGTGCGTTGTCTGTGGTCACACATCTGACTGACATTTGCTTACTGCACCAGTGGGCTAGTTGACAAAGACTGTGAATAGGTGTTGTGTCTGTGAATTGCACCGTATTTCCTGGCAACATCAGTGTAGGCGATGAGTCAGGTGGCCTTGGTGTGTATATGTTGTGTAGCCCTGGTGGTGTGTCTCCCTCATATGTGTCACGTTGCCATGACTCACATGCCTGTGTTGTACTTGCTGTAGCAGTTAGCATGCACAGTGTAATTTTGCAGGTCATCATCTCCATGACAGAAACCACGTTGGAATCACGACAGAGGCAGGTATGGTGTATTAGTGTGTTTATTGTCAAACATGTGTGAATATAGTGCACAGGATGGTGGGTGCTGTACATTGTGATTGTAATCCAAAGTTCCTAGATGATTTGGAAGTCCTGGTAGCAGAAATGTCCTGAGTAAAGTCCACAGTCATCTGATACATTGGTCCAACTTGTACTCCCCATGTCATGTGGGGGAGTTGTGTTGCATTCAACAGGGTGAACAATTTGCGCACAAAGGTGATTATCCAGAACAGGTTTTGGCTTCCTGGGAGTTGCGCATTACCATCGGCCTCTCAGTTGCCTTTCCTCGGACGACCCCTCTTCTTTGGGGGGGGGACCCTCAAGTGCAGGCTGCTGCGATGCAGGGGACTCTCCGCCAGAGTCATCCTCCCTCCCTGTGGCAGTTGCAGTTGTTTCAGCACCAGATGTTGTGGGCACACAGGGAGGTGTTGATATGTTGCTGCTCATCTGGCGGAGGCATTGTAATATGTCCCTATGCACCGCCGTCATCTCTTGCAGTGTGTCCCACTTGGACTCCATGCGGGACATGTGTAAGTCCAAGCGTGCATGATGGGCAGCCTGCTGCTGTTGTATGTCCCTGAGGATCCCCACTACCTGGCTGAGCTCTCCGGTGCTAGTCTGGTACGCATCGGCTATGCGTACCAGTTGTGGGTCATCATGCAGTCCAGACCCCTCTGCGAGCAGCGACCTATGTCTACCACCCCTCCCACCACCCCTGGCGACACATGCAGTACCTGAGGTGGCACGCACAGGTGACCCTGGGCCCCCTTGGGGGTTGTTGGTGGTGTTGGTGTCCATAGCCCCACGTTGGGCAAGGGTCTGTGTGCTGGTGGTGGTGGTGGTCCTTGGTCTGTCCTTGTCGGCAGGGGTGGTTTGTGTGTTGTCAGTCGTTGGAGGGGTGGGTGCAGGGGGTGCAGCTGGTGGTCCTGCTGGTGCTGCATGATGACTCGCTCCGTAGGTTCCAGGTAGGTCTTCGTCATCCGAGGAGGGCACCAGTGAGCTCCGTTTCCCCTGGATCCTGGGACAGGGGCTCCTCAGCGTCTGCTGCTGTGTCCCCATCATCACCTGTTTTTGGGAGACATACACAATGTATGTTATGTTTCTGCAGGCATCAATGGTTGACTGTACCTCTGGATGCGGGCCTGTACATTGCATTGTCCTAAGTTGTCACAGTCAGAGGTTGATATTGGTGTAGCACATTGTCCTGCATCCTTTGAGCATTTCAATTTGAATGTTGGGGTGTGTACATGGTCTGCATTGGTTGTATTTGGTTGACATCTGGCCCTCCTTCTCCCCCCAGCCCAGTTATCCCACCATGAAACATGCCACCCTTGCAGTGGGTTCAGGTTGACTCTCAGGATGTCAGTGAGTGGTGTCCTGCTGTTGGTGGTGCCCAGTTCCCAGCAGGGCCTTGTGCTCCCCACAGCAGTACCCAGTGTCAGCCATCTTGTCAGTTCTTTTCCACTCCCTGTGATGTGCGCATGGTTCAGGGTGGTGTTGATGGGATAGTTGTGGGGGTGACCAATATCTGTGACTGCCACTCCCATCATGCTATTGCCTCCACCCCCCTTCCCAGCATGCCCATGCTTCCTTCCTTTTGACTCTGCTTCCCTGTGGGCTTGTGTGCCTGTGCTGACAAGATGGCTGACAGTGTTATCCTGGGGTTAGTTTTGCTACAAGTCCCATGTGTGTCCCTGTGCCTCACACAGCATGACCCAGGGTTGTGGTTCTTTGTGGGATATTTGATTAGAGTGTGAGGCAATGCATTCTCCCAGGTGAGTTGTGTGGAGTTTGTGTTAGGGGTGTGTGTGAGTGGAGCTGCTGGTAACTATGGTCAGTGCTGTCAGTCCTCCTTCCCACCCAGCCAGATATCCCACCATGGAACGTGCTTCCATTGCAGGGAGTGCAAGTTGTCTTTCAGGATGTCAGTCAGTGGTGTCCTGCTGTTGGTTGGTGCACAGTTCCCAGCAGGGCCTTGTGCTCCCCACAGCAGTACCCAGTGTCAGCCATCTTGTCAGTTCTTTGCCACTCCCTGTGATGTGCGCATGGTTCAGGGTGGTGTTGATGGGACAGTTGTGAGGGTGAACAATATCTGTGACTACCACTCCCATCATGCTATTGCCTCCACCCCCTTCCCAGCATGCCCATACTTCCTTCATTTTGAGTGTACTTCACTGTGTATGAGTGTGACAGCAATGGCAAGATGGCTGACAGTGGTGTCCTGCTGTTGGTTGGTGCCCAGTTCCCAGCAGGGCCTTGTGCTCCCCACAACATAGCACCAGTGTCAGACATCTTTGATGTGGCTTTTCACTTCCTGGTAGGTGTGCATGCTTTAGTGTGAGCTTGCTGGGCCATGCGGGTGGGGGATGTTGAGCTGTGACTACCACTCCCATCATGCTATTGCCTCCACCGCCCTTCCCAGCATGACCATACTTCCTTCATTTTGAGTGTACTTCACTGTGTGTGAGTGTGACAGCAATGGCAAGATGGCTGACAGTGGTGTCCTGCTGTTGGTTGGTGCCCAGTTCCCAGCAGGGCCTTGTGCTCCCCACAACATAGCACCAGTGTCCGACATCTTTGATGTGGCTTTTCACTACCTGGTAGGTGTGCATGCTTTAGTGTGAGCTTGCTGGGCCATGCGGGTGGGGGATGTTGAGCTGTGACTACCACTCCCATCATGCTATTGCCTCCACTGCCCTTCCCAGCATGCCCATACTTCCTTCCTTTTGAGTGTACTTCACTGTGTGTGAGTGTGACAGCAATGGCAAGATGGCTGACAGTGGTGTCCTACTGTTAGTTGGTGCCCAGTTCCCAGCAGGGCCTTGTGCTCCCCACGACTGAGCACCAGTGTCAGACATCTTTGATGTGGCTTTTGACTCCCTGTGAGGTGTGCATGCTTGGGTGTGATCTTGCTGGGCCATGTGGGTGGGGGATGTTGGGCTGTGACTACCACTCCCATCATGCTATTGCCTCCACCCCCCTTCCCAGCATGCCCATGCTTCCTTCCTTTTGACTCTGCTTCCCTGTGGGGTTGTGTGCCTGTGCTGACAAGATGGCTGACAGTGTTATCCTGGGGTTAGTTTTGCTACAAGTCCCATGTGTGTCCCTGTGCTTCACACAGCATGACCCAGGGTTGTGGTTCTTTGTGGGATATTTGATTAGAGTGTGAGGCAATGCATTCTCCCAGGTGAGTTGTGTGGAGTTTGTGTTAGGGGTGTGTGTGAGTGGAGCTGCTGGTAACTATGGTCAGTGCTGTCAGTCCTCCTTCCCACCCAGGCAGATTTCCCACCATGGAACGTGCTTCTGTTGCAGGGAGTGCAAGTTGTCTTTCAGGATGTCAGTCAGTGGTGTCCTGCTGTTGGTTGGTGCACAGTTAGATAAAGATATACTATCCCTTAATGTATACCTAGGAACAGGTATTGTCTTGAAAATACACTCCTATTATTCCACACCAAGTCTAAAGATATTAATAATCCAACTACAAATATATGACAATTACTATTTTTATTAAAACCTTAGTATCCAATATACATAATTAAAAAACTGTCCCAAATCATGTGACACAATCTTTTCATAACACAAACATAATATGCTTAAAAATACGATAAAAAAACAAACCCCAAATACATCATACAAGAAACATTTTCATAGAAAAGATAAAAGAGAGAAAAAAAGAAAAGAATTATGACAGTACAATTTATCATTAATATTGCATATCACATGAGACAATTGATCACTAGGCCTTTATGTCCTTAAATTAACCACATCTAAAGAGCCAAATGTTCCCCTAGATTATGCAGTTGATTTTGCGTCGACGCGTTTCGATGGCTTCTATTGATAATCCATCTTTTTCAAGACCAAAGTATGTTTTAATCTCTCTGTGCCATTCTTTTTATGGCCATTAAAAATTTCCTATAATAAAAACAAATATATGAGTCATCTAAAATCACTACATTCAATTTTGCCCACATCCTAATACATAAGCATTGTCATAGTATTTCTGTATGGGCTACATTTATCAATTCCACACTTTGAATGGTCTCGTATCATAACATTACTACATCGACCAGATTACCATCTTAACTACTGCAAATGTGCCTCTCCCTATTCATAATCACACATCGCCTATAAAGTAGTTGTATTACTCATGTCCTGTTATTACCTAATTCAAGTTACGATACTTTCACAGAACATACAGCAATCACTGAATCAATCCCTTCAATTTTACGCTCGCGATCCTATCCTATATTATTAATTAAGATTATCTCACTTAATACATACACAAAACTAGCTGTTACCTGTTCTTAAAAATCGACTGTATAGAAGACCCAGACTCTTCTTTTTACTTTAATATGTCTCTAAACTTCCATGCACCTGAAGAAAAGGAATTACAAATAACTCTTGATGGTGTCTTTTCATAAAATTATTGTTATTCAACTCTTTTTTTGTTAATTTGTGGGGCATGTCCTACCTCGCTTTCTTGTTCGTGCTTACAACTAGCTTTCGCATTCCTCTTTTCATATATGGATCCTGAACGGGATTCGCCTATTTCCGTAGTCTTACTCCCCCTTACTGTTTTATAATTCTGTAAGGAACAGACAGTTGTTTAATAAACTTATATTATTATTGGATAAATTGGGCTACGAGAAAATACACATGGTATCCTACCTTTGTTTGAAATACGAATTGGAAACTTTATTAATTGTATTCCGAGTCGATTTCAGTAACAAAAATGTGGGACCACACACTGTAGGGTTCCTCTCGCTAATAAACGCGGTGAGCTAATAAAGGAAAAGGAATAAAAAATGTAACTTATTGTTACAAGACTTATAACAAATAGCAGTACCCTGCTCCTTCTAATCATGCCAATTCCTCACAAGTATCTCACCTTAGGACAATATCGTTACAGCCTCATCCGTCCTTCCTGTCGTCTGTTGTTACGAAGGAAACACGGAAAATACGCCCAATTTAAATCCGTGTATACGTTATGTGATTGGACGAGAGGGTAAGTGATAATTAGCTACAGATGCACCCTGCATGTTTAAATGCCTTATACTGTCGCTACCCTTTCCCACCCGGAAGTGCTATATACTAGGAAAAACCTCCGTCCTTCGAGGTTTCATATTGCCTTACATAACCCAGAGCTGCCACTGCCACTTTCAAACCGGATGTGAAATAGACTTGACGCCGAAACAGTCCGGCTCAAATTGTTCTAAAAAAAGACTTTACAACATAAGCCCTTCGATTTCAATATTATCGTGGTCCTATTTATAATGTCGATATGGCATCGTCTTAATACCCTAATTAGATATTGTGCCTCATGTGAACACACCAATAAGAATACTGAATTTGTAGTCTAACCTTCTGCATCAGATATTCCATTACGGGAACTTTTATTTATTTACTGGAGCTGTTTATCATAGATTTGTTAATTCTTGCACTAACCTAAGTTGTAAGTACCCAGCATCTCACTTGGATTACCTGCATTATCCTACAAACATCCAAACCTCCAAATAATCAGAGGTGGCTGTACCAGGATTAATTTATGTATAGCTAGATCCCCTGACATCTTAGTTTGTTACCCTCACTTGTTTGATGCAAATGATTCTAAAATTCCATAATGAATTTTATCACCATCCTCCATTTCAAAACAGTGATCTATCCCCTGTGTCATATACCTTGTCATTGTTAAAATCGCACCAATTTATAAACATGTTACTCATGATATTCATACAGTAGAAAGGAATATAACGAATGAAACTAAAACCTAATTACTTTTCGCAACCAAAACGTGTTTCTTAGTGTATATTCCCCCCAATTTTTTTTATTATGCTACACCTCTGTTAGATTACAACCTCATATGTAAATTGCGCACTATCTATAGACATCCTAATCCATCAACCTAATATTGATCTGAACAACCAACCATAGGACTGGAACATATTTTCTTATTCTGCTACAATTCTCATCCAATCCTCTCTTGAGTTAAGCCCTCTCGCAATGGTATCCAGGTGACTTATGTACCATTGTTCCCGTTTCTTCCTCAAAGAGTCTAAATTACCTCCTCTTCTACTGATGGTGATTTTTTCCAAAATAAACCACTTCATCTGATTGCAGTTGTGGTTTAACTTCACATAATGATCTGTTAATGGAGCATTTTCCTTTTTTGTTCTAACTGCTGATTTATGTTCCAGAAAGCGTATACGCAACTCTCTACTAGTTTCACCTACATACCCTAATCCACAGGGACACACAAGAAGATATATTATGTTTCTACTTCGGCAGTTATTGAGGGTTTTTGATACCAATGTTTTATCATTAAAAGCCATCATTTTGGCTTCTATGCAGTGAGAACATACCGAACACGTTCCACATTTATAGTTACCTAGCGCTATTTGTTTATCTAAGGTTATTTGAGTTTTTGTTTCAGTTTTATATGTTTTAACCAAACAGTTTCGAATTGTCTTATTGCACCTAAAAGAGAATAGAGGTTTTTCTAGTTTAGTTTGAGCTTCACTATTCAAAATCTTCCAGTTCCTATTCACTATATTTTTGATTTTGTTACTCATACTGGAAAACTGGCTCACAAAGACAATCCTTTCTAGTTCTCTTGTTTTCTTCTCTCTTGTAGTGTCTAATAAATAATCACGATCATAATATCGTGCTCTCTTAAATGAATGTTTGATAAGTTTCTTAGGATATCCCCTTGCTTTAAGTTTTTTCTCCATAATCTCCGTATGATGGTAAAAATCTTTCAAAGTCGTACAATTACGGCGTAATCTTAAAAATTCCCCGAAGGGAATATTATCTTTCTGTGATTTAGGGTGATTACTCCCATATTGTAGTATAATATTTTTATCTGTGGGTTTAGTGAACAACTCCACCTGTAACTTCTCCTCAACATTCTTAATTTTAATATCTAAAAAATCCACACTAATGGTGCTGAAATGGGCTGTAAATCTTAGATTTTCGTCACCCAAATTAAGCCACTCTAAAAACTTATGTAAGTCACTGCTGGCACCGTTCCATATAAAAATAATGTCATCTATGTAACGGTGCCAGCAGGTGACATTTTCATAAAAAGGTGCCATCTCATTGTAAATGTGTTGTTGTTCAAATTGAGCAACATAGAGGCAGGCTAGACTGGGGGCACATGTGGCCCCCATGCTGGTCCCCTTGATCTGTTTATAGAGTTCATCTTTAAAAAGAAAAACATTATTCTTAAGGACCATTTCTACACAAGCCATGACAAAATTTTTATCACCCCCATTCAGATCTTCACCATCCAAAATGGAGGAAATCACCCTAATGGTATCATCTTGGGGAATGTTGGTATACAGGGCTTCAATGTCCAGGGTGACCAGAATTTGAGTCACCTGGATACCATTGCGAGAGGGCTTAACTCAAGAGAGGATTGGATGAGAATTGTAGCAGAATAAGAAAATATGTTCCAGTCCTATGGTTGGTTGTTCAGATCAATATTAGGTTGATGGATTAGGATGTCTATAGATAGTGCGCAATTTACATATGAGGTTGTAATCTAACAGAGGTGTAGCATAATAAAAAATTTTGGGGGAATATACACTAAGAAACACGTTTTGGTTTACGAAAAGTAATTAGGTTTTAGTTTCATTCGTTATATTCCTTTCTACTGTATGAATATCATGAGTAACATGTTTATAAATTGGTGCGATTTTAACAATGACAAGGTATATGACACAGGGGATAGATCACTGTTTTGAAATGGAGGATGGTGATAAAATTCATTATGGAATTTTAGAATCATTTGCATCAAACAAGTGAGGGTAACAAACTAAGATGTCAGGGGATCTAGCTATACATAAATTAATCCTGGTACAGCCACCTCTGATTATTTGGAGGTTTGGATGTTTGTAGGATAATGCAGGTAATCCAAGTGAGATGCTGGGTACTTACAACTTAGGTTAGTGCAAGAATTAACAAATCTATGATAAACAGCTCCAGTAAATAAATAAAAGTTCCCGTAATGGAATATCTGATGCAGAAGGTTAGACTACAAATTCAGTATTCTTATTGGTGTGTTCACATGAGGCACAATATCTAATTAGGGTATTAAGACGATGCCATATCGACATTATAAATAGGACCACGATAATATTGAAATCGAAGGGCTTATATTGTAAAGTCTTTTTTTAGAACAATTTGAGCCGGACTGTTTCGGCGTCAAGTCTATTTCACATCCGGTTTGAAAATGGCAGTGGCAGCTCTGGGTTATGTAAGGCAATATGAAACCTCGAAGGACGGAGGTTTTTCCTAGTATATAGCACTTCCGGGTGGGAAAGGGTAGCGACAGTATAAGGCATTTAAACATGCAGGGTGCATCTGTAGCTAATTATCACTTACCCTCTCGTCCAATCACATAACGTATACACGGATTTAAATTGGGCGTATTTTCCGTGTTTCCTTCGTACCAACAGACGACAGGAAGGACGGATGAGGCTGTAACGATATTGTCCTAAGGTGAGATACTTGTGAGGAATTGGCATGATTAGAAGGAGCAGGGTACTGCTATTTGTTATAAGTCTTGTAACAATAAGTTAATTTTTTTTATTCCTTTTCCTTTATTAGCTCACCGCGTTTATTAGCGAGAGGAACCCTACAGTGTGTGGTCCCACATTTTTGTTACTAAAATCGACTCGGAATACAATTAATAAAGTTTCCAATTCGTATTTCAAACAAAGGTAGGATACCATGTGTATTTTCTCGTAGCCCAATTTATCCAATAATAATATAAGTTTATTAAACAACTCTGTCTGTTCCTTACAGAATTATAAAACAGTAAGGGGGAGTAAGACTACGGAAATAGGCGAATCCCGTTCAGGATCCATATATGAAAAGAGGAATGCGAAAGCTAGTTGTAAGCACGAACAAGAAAGCGAGGTAGGACATGCCCCACAAATTAACAAAAAAAGAGTTGAATAACAATAATTTTATGAAAAGACGCCATCAAGAGTTATTTGTAATTCCTTTTCTTCAGGTGCATGGAAGTTTAGAGACATATTAAAGTAAAAAGAAGAGTCTGGGTCTTCTATACAGTCGATTTTTAAGAACAGGTAACAGCTAGTTTTGTGTATGTATTAAGTGAGATAATCTTAATTAATAATATAGGATAGGATAGCGAGCGTAAAATTGAAGGGATTGATTCAGTGATTGCTGTATGTTCTGTGAAAGTATCGTAACTTGAATTAGGTAATAACAGGACATGAGTAATACAACTACTTTATAGGCGATGTGTGATTATGAATAGGGAGAGGCACATTTGCAGTAGTTAAGATGGTAATCTGGTCGATGTAGTAATGTTATGATACGAGACCATTCAAAGTGTGGAATTGATAAATGTAGCCCATACAGAAATACTATGACAATGCTTATGTATTAGGATGTGGGCAAAATTGAATGTAGTGATTTTAGATGACTCATATATTTGTTTTTATTATAGGAAATTTTTAATGGCCATAAAAAGAATGGCACAGAGAGATTAAAACATACTTTGGTCTTGAAAAAGATGGATTATCAATAGAAGCCATCGAAACGAGTCGACGCAAAATCAACTGCATAATCCAGGGGAACATTTGGCTCTTTAGATGTGGTTAATTTAAGGACATAAAGGCCTAGTGATCAATTGTCTCATGTGATATGCAATATTAATGATAGATTGTACTGTCATAATTCTTTTTCTTTTTTCGCTCTTTTATCTTTTCTATGAAAATGTTTCTCGTATGATGTATTTGGGGTTTGTTTTTTATCGTATTTTTAAGCATATTATGTTTGTGTTATGAAAAGATTGTGTCACATGATTTGGGACAGTTTTTTAATTATGTATATTGGATACTAAGGTTTTAATAAAAATAGTAATTGTCATATATTTGTAGTTGGATTATTAATATCTTTAGACTTGGTGTGGAATAATAGGAGTGTATTTTCAAGACAATACCTGTTCCTAGGTATACATTAAGGGATAGTATATCTTTATCTATGAAATGGTACTCTAATCCCTTTGTGTTTGAAGGGGTCTCTCTCTATATCTATTGTTGGTTGGTGCACAGTTGCCAGCAGGACCTTGTGCTCCCCACAGCAGTAGCCAGTGTCAGCCATCTTGTCAGTTGTTTTCCACTCCCTGTGATGTGAGCATGGTTCATGGTGGTGTTGATGTGCGCATTGTGAGGGTGGGCAATATCTGTGACTACGACTCCCATGATGCTATTGGCTACACTGACTTGCCCAGCATACACAGGATTCCTTCCTTTCAGTGGGCTTCACTGTGAGGTGGTGTTGTAGTGGTGGCTACATGTCTGGATGTGTTTGTTAGTTATATTTGTGCCACTGCCTAGCTGTAGTTGTAGTTGTGTTTGTACATGTGATGACACAGTTACATATCACTATGAGATGGCATGTGTTTGGTTTATCTGACTGACATACACATTTTGGGATGATTCTGTTTTGGTTGCTGTGTATTTGCTAAGGGTGCATGGTTTGACTCTCCCCTTGACAGTGATGTGTGTGTATTGTCGCACAATATTGTGTACATTTGTTGTGTACTCACCAGGCTCTGGGATGTTTTCTAGTCCATATATGCTCACTGGTGGTAGGATGGCCCACACCTTCTCCTCCCAGGGCCTGAGGTATACTGGTTTGGCAGGAGGGCCACTGCCGGTGTGTTGGCTCAAGAGGTAGTCCTTCTTCAACAGGTCCCTGACCCTCCTGCGCACGTCATACCACCTGTTCTGGATGTCTCCCTTTGTGCGCAAACATGGTGATTGTGCGTTCACCCTGTCGACAATCCTCTCCCACATCTTGGTTTTCCTGCACATGGGTGTCTGTTGGACCAGTGTACCAAACAGCTGTGGCTCTACACTGAGGATCTCATCTACCAGGACTTCCAATTCACTATCTAGGAACCTTTGATTCTTCTTTGGGGGCATGGTGATGGGTGGTGATGGTGAGTGATGGGTGTGTTGGTGTGCAAGTGAGGGTGTGTGAGTGTGTGTTTTGCTGGGTGTATGTGAGGGTGCTATTTGTTGACGTGCTGCTGGTGTGTGGCTTGTGTGATGGATGAGCTGTGAGTGTGTGTGTGGTTGCTGTCTGTTGGTGTTGAGTGCTGGCAGGTAATTTGAAAAGGTTCATGGTAGGGATTTGTGTCCTTTATATGGGTGGAGTTGTGGGTGTGTCTTTGTTCCCTGTTTCCCCACCCAGTATTTATTGGCTTTGTAATTGCTTGTTTGGCCTTTTTTTGTGTGTTTTTTCCTTAGTACTTTTTGGGCATGTAGGAGACGTTCTTCTGACCGAGTCGGACCCTGCAGTTGTCTCGTGCGAGCTTCTCCGATTCGTTCACGCTGTGTTTGTGCTGTTTTCTGTGCTGCGTACGCGTCGGTCGCGGTGTATTGGGTTGCTTCGGCTCGCAGTTTTGTATGCGTGTCGGTCGTACGGCTTGGGCCCCGTGCGACTCGGTCGTGTTTTCCACGAGTTGCATCGTACTTGGCGGGTAGGAGTTCGCGGGTACGTTTCGTTCGGGATTCTTCCTGGTGCGTGTCGGTCGGTTCGATTCGCGTGGTTTTCCGGCCGGATAGCTGTTTTCCGCGCGGTTCGGTCATTCGGCATGTGTTCCGTACGCGTCGGTCGGATTTTGCACGCTTCTCATCGTACTTTGCGGGTCGGGCTGCACCGGTACGTGTCGGTCGGAATGAATTCCGGCTCTGAGTCGGTCGGTACGTTTTCCGGACCAAATCGGAATCGGCCCCTTAATGTACCACTAATAAAGTGACAAGTGAAAACATGTCTCTAGGCCTGCCATTGCAACCTAGCTAGGCAGCTTTAAAACTGCCAATTTAACCTGGCAAAATAAACCTAGGGTGTGTGAGGGTAATATAAACAAAAGGAATTGTTTCCTTCCCCACTCTCTAGTGGGTAATTACTAAAGAGCTTCAGTAGAATCTTCCCATATCTAACTAACCTGGGTTAGCTTCAGGAACTTGTGAACGCGGTTCACGAGAACGTGGGATACTTTTTGTGGAACAGTGTCTAACACGGGAGGGTGTACTCCCACTAGAGATTGCCTCTCGGCCCTTACGGCACAGGGGAAGGTTCCTCTCTCTGTTTGCCATAGTTTCCTCGGAAAATAAACCTTTTGCCAGCCCTAAGCCTTCCTTTCAATTCTTCAAAGTCAACCCTAAGGCTGGCCCTAAGTGGTGATATGGCAAGGTGCATGGTATTCAAAAAGAAGATATGTGTACTTAAGTCTTACGTGTCCTGGTAGTGAAAAATCTCTAAAGTTGTATTTCACTGTAGCAAAGCTGGCTCTCCTACTTCCTTACTACTTCCCCCAACGCAGTCTGTCATTTAGCTTGCTGGTGTCTGAAAACTCCTTTGTTTCTCAGCTTATGTAGACCTTCTATCCTTACTATATATGCTCACTGTCCTTCAGGTTTGTCTTTTTTTCCCCACACATCATCCCCCATCAGCAAGGATGTATTTCTTGGCATTATAAATTTAATCTCGCCGGTTACCCGACTTGCGGGGCATAAGTGAACTGAAAAAGTAGAGAGGAGTACTGTGTGTGGGGAGGGAAGGAGGACTAAAAGAAGGCAGTGGGCCACGACTTAGTCATGAAAAAGAGAGTGAAATGGCAAACAATACTTCTACACCGTCTTCAAAACTCTTGGATCAGTCAGTCTTTATAAGTGGGGCCCACAACTTGATATTGTGCCGCATCTTGGGCACCCTCAATTTCCACAAAGCAGTGACCTCTGCAAAACCAACCTCTTAGTATATCTCCTGAATGACCTTACCACCCAGCTGCACAGTAGTTAGATTAGGTCTCTGTCTCCTCGAGTTCCTAGTGGAATCCCTAACTAATTGTTTATATCGGGTAATGACACAACCATGTGCAG
The DNA here is from genome assembly GCA_963921515.1 of Calotriton arnoldi. Taxonomy (NCBI): domain Eukaryota; kingdom Metazoa; phylum Chordata; class Amphibia; order Caudata; family Salamandridae; genus Calotriton; species Calotriton arnoldi. Next base: position 233,419 of record CAWUFW010015530.1, read on the forward strand.
TGGAATTCTCACCCTTCACATTTTTAAACCCAGCTGTACCCAATATCATTTTGCTCGGTTTTAAAGGAGCAATACTACGGAGACGAATGACTGTTTCAAGAGCTCCTACAAAGCTGTTGCATGGAATCTTTGATACTCAGGAAGGCGAGGGTATAAACATAAATCAGAGACAGGGGGTACAGCGATAAATGGAACAGGCATTTCAGTGCTTTTGCGCTGTATCTAGAGATACTAAATTAACTCTACAAAACATTCCACTCCAGACTTCTTTTTTCTTTTTGTAACTTATTTTCTTTAGTTTGACATTCTTTTTTTGCCTCCTATTTAGCCTGGATATAGATCAAATGGACTGTTAGCAAATTACTCTTTGCTTAACCCACATGTATGATCTGGTATGTTTCGCTGTTGTTGCATATTCCTTAAAAAATAGCATTTTAATTTGGAATGAGCTATACAAAAACATTTGATATGGCTCATTGATGGTCACCACCACTTGGGAAAACTGCACTTGACTGCAGAGGTAATATACAAATCAAGGGGCATATTATCAAGCGGCGGCGATAATTATCGCTGGCCGCTCTTAGCGAGAAATTATTTATCGCCGGCTATCGCTGGCAATTATCGCCATGCTATCGCTGTATCAACAACGCATAGCGCAATGGCGATAATTTTCCTGCGATAGCAGTGTTTTCCATGGAACATCGCTGGTTTTTCAGCAATGTTCCATGGAAAACGGCAATAACCTTGCTGATACGACCCTGTGGTCGTATCACCATAATCCACCCCCAATGGTAAGTATACCTAAGTCAGCATTTTTTCAGACGTTAGTTTTTGGCGAAAACCGTGAATTTCGCCAAAACTAACGTCTGAAAAATGTGAGCCTCCTTGTAAATATCGTGATGTGCACATCAGCGATAATTTACAAGGAGTACTGCTCAGTGACGCCCACTTTGCATCTCATTAGAGATGTAAAGCGAGCGTCGGGAAAGCGGGTGCTAACATGCGCTAATGCATGTTAGCATCCCCTTGTAGATAGGGCGATGTCATTTCGCCGCTTTTTGGCTTTTAAAGCCAAAAAAGCGGCGAAATGGCCCTTGATAATATGCCCCCAAATCGCTTCATCTTTTCAACGAGTAGCTGGAAAATGAACATAACCGGCGCTTGTACAAACCTACACGAGTTCACAAAATAAGCTGCAAAATGCTGTTGTGTGGTGCAGGCATTTTATGCAATTACTGTTATGCGCACCCCCACATTCCTATTTATTTGGATACCACAATTGCAAGTTATTAACGAGTACCCTGTGAACTATTTTATTCATCCTCATATAAAAATGCTTGGAAGATGCATCTGCTACATATAAGAAAGTCATACATTTCCTTTATTTATAAATGTCCTTGAAACACCAGAAATGGCTGATGTATTTATTTTCGCTATTCATCTGCCCTGCACTCTTGGGTACGTCATAATATTGGCAAAACATTTAAACAAACTTCTTGAAGCGAAAGAGAAGGAACACTTAGGGGTCTATTTACTAAAATGTAGGGGCATATTATCAAGCCCAATTTTGCCGCTTTAGTGGGCGTTTTCGGCCGAAAAGCGGCAATTTAAATATCGCTCTATCATCAAGGACACGCTAACGCGTGTTTCCTTGAGTTAGCAGCTGTCTTTTCTCCACTTTGCATGTCAGCGATTATTATCGCTAATGACATGCAAAGTGGGTGTTCCTCACAGAACAACACGGGTAAAATTCGCTACAACTGCATCGCGATATTTACAAGGATGCCCCAGACCCGCGAATCGATGATCAAAGTCGTGCTAAGGCCCCTTTATCGCAGGATTTTAACACCTGCTATTAATCCGACTTAGCCATCTGTAACATGGGAGGTGGATCTCAGGGCTAAGTCCACAGCTGCCTATTATCAAGGTTTACATTATCGCAGGTCATTTTTCGCTGCTTTTCTCACGCTAATGCATGTTATCACCCTCTATCGCTGGATTTCACATCGCTTGGGTGAAAAGCGTTAATAATACGTTGCTAACCCGGTGCTGAAATCCAGCGATAGACGGCGATAATCAAAATCGCGCGATTTGCGATAATTATCGCATGTGCTTGATAATATGCCCCGTACTTTTCTGATATTGTGCTCCAAAAATATTAGCGCTGTTTTATTTGCGTCGGTTTAAATCTTTAGCCCAGTATCATATTTACGACGAGAATGTATGCAACGTCATGCCAGGGCAAAAATAGCGTCGGGACGCATTGCAAAACGTTCTTGTCACGTGAGCTGTAAAAAATGGTGCTAGGCACCGTAAAAGCGTAAACAGACACTACCAAGGTGACTGATTTTCCCACGCTAAATGGAACACAGAGATGAATACCAAGCTCTCCACAGAAATAATGAAGTAATGGATGAATCAGTAGAAAATGTATCGCAATAGGCTCTACATGAAGGAGGATGCACAAGGAAATATAAATGTACTCCAAAAGAGGTTGAAAATGTAATAGCAAAGGTGTCACGGTATCAATATCAACTTTTTGTCACTTCCAAACTGCCTCTAGACAAAAATACAGCTTTAAAGAGCGATATCACCAAAAAATCAATCCTGAAACCCCTACTGTGAGAACAGTTCATGAGTGTAAAAAAATGTGGCATGACTGCAAGAGGGGAAACATCCTTTACATCGCGGTGATTACACCGCGAAGCATTTAGAACGCTGCCATTACAACGCAAGCGTTACATCGCTTTGCACTGGAGGGCGCTATACCTAAGTAATAGTAAGATTTACTAGTCCAACACCTTCCCTACTGTACGTAGACTGGTGTTGGAATAGTAAATCTTACTACTCCTAAGTCCAGCGCCCACCAGCGCAAGTCGTTGTAACGACTTGCATTGTAAAAACTGCGATGTTACATACTGCGATCATTTTGATCACGTTGTAACATCACATATTCCTGCCAGAGGTGCACAAAGGAAAATTAGCACATAACAGTCACTGTGCAAGGGCAACAAGTGGGCGGCAGAGTGTCATGTGCCACTAACAGCAATGGAAAGGAGCAAGTAGCTTTAGTAATTGGTCAGGGACTGGTTGAAGGACTTGAATGGCCAGATACAGCTTTACCTAAAAGTAAGTGTATCTGCACCATATTTATGTTTTTAACTGAGTCAAATATTCAATAATACAACACAAATTTAACATATGAGCTACTTTATCAATTTTAAACTGATAAATAAGGTGACATGTCTTCATAGATTAGTATGTATTGCAATTAAAGGTGAATAAATCAAACACCAAATATTTATAATTATTGTTTTACCTATGCCATGCACTATGTTGGGATAGTATATAAAATGGTGCTCAGTTCTTGTCAAACTCAAAACATTAATAGCTTATTCATTACTGAGATTGGGATATGGATGAGCCTAAACATGAGAATGTATTTAACCTTATTTTACACAAAATCTATTTTATTAATCTTATCACAATAAGAACTAGTTAAAATTTGCCACAAATACCTTGTTTGTGTGACCAGTAAATGAACATTATGCATTTGTATATGCATTCTAACAGCATTATGATTCAATACTATGGGGCCAATTACGATGTGCCCAGGAAAGGCTCCGGCCAACGTCCTTTGAGCTATCTTTGTATTGTGTTATTTAGTGGCCTCAGTAGTGAACATAGTAATGGTACTGTTAGCTGCTCATCCATCCCTCCAAAATGTAACTCAAATACTTAAAGGGTTTGTTACACCTGGCATCCTTAACATGGTTCCCCCCTAACGTTTAGCCACCAGACCTCCTGTTTTGCTGACTTTGTTGTTGTTATCCCTGGTTCTCAGTTCATTTTACCACTGACAACCAGTGCACACATGTTTGTGCTCTCTCCTTAAAACATGGTAAATTGGTTATTACACAGTTGGCATAGTTAATTTACTTGTAAGTCCCTAGTAAATTTGCACTTCCTGTGCCAAGGTCCTGTAAATTAAAAGTTACTAGTGGGCCTGCAGCACAGATCATGCCACATACTTAAGAAGAACTTTAAACATGTCTCAGCCCTGCAATTGCAGTCTGTCTGTGCAGTTTTAAAACACCAGCTTGATTTGGAAAAATAAACCTTTTTAATACATATAAATCACCCCTAGAGTAGGTGATGGACAGTCCAGAGGGCAGGGTGCCAAGTATTTGAAAAGTAGGGCATGTCCTTTAAAGATTTTCATGTCCTGGTAGTAAAACTCTCTTAAATGTGTTCTTCACTATTGTAAGGCCTACATCTTCTGTGGGATAACATTGGAGTTACCTTTTTACATTTAATAAGCTGTTATTTCCTAATGGAACAAAGTAACAAATTCATGTTTGGTATCTCTAGAATTGTAATTCAAAATCCTAGCGTATGGTGAAGATGGATTTTAAATAAGAATTTTGAAGATGCCACTTTTTAGAAAGGTGGCATTTCCCTGCTTTAACCATTTGGGTGCCTCCAGCCTCTGAGTGTGTCACATGACTGGGTGTACTAGACGGTTGGGCTTTGTGTATTCCTCCTAGACACCCACACACAATAGGGATCTTAGGTGTGGCTGGATGGTCCATCACTGGCAGGATGGGAAGGAGGAGCTGGGCCCAGCCACACTTACACTTGAATAGGCTGTGTCCGGCCTGCACACACATGGCTGCATACCCCCTGTAGTTATTCTGGAGCCAGGACATGGAGGACAGAGCACATGCGCACTTCAAAGGCATGCCTCTAGAAGCTTCTCCCTATTTCAAAGGAACAGCTGGGTATAAATACGGGACTTTAGACACCAACTCAATATAGTACACTTCTGGCCCTGTGGATACTCTGTCAGGAAGAAGAACTGCTGTGCTGCTGGAAGGACTTCCACTCTGCTGGACTGCTGCTTTGAAGGAACTGCTACCCTGCTGTGCTGACCTGCTGCTGGCTATCCTCTAGCCAAGACTAATAGCACAGGACCTGCATCTCTTGAACCCAGATTCCCAGAGTGACTTCAGGGCTAGTTGGCTGGCCTCCTGATCTGAAGTCTCAGGAACATAACAGGCTACCAACAACCCTGCACCAGAACTTGTACTCTGCCATCCGTGAATATACCCTGCCAAGTGATGCCATCCCAGTCCTGGATGCTTGGAAGTAGACCTAAGGTGCTCTGCCAGCCTCTGTGGATCCTGTAGAACAGACACATCTCCTCTGCTGTGTGACGCAACCCCAAGCAGAACTGACACATCACAGCTGCTGCGTGAATTGGACCCATTGCAAAGTCCCACAGTGCCTCCAAAGCCTCTTCAGAACTGCCGCTGTGTGGTGCAGCATCGATTCACGATCTTGCATTCCCCGTCAACAACAGCCTCAACTCCATTGTGGTCCCCTTGAACTTGTGACTCATATCACCCCATAAAAAAAAGTGAAATCAAGAAGTCGGCAAGCATCCCATTTCTGTGCCCGGGAGCTCCGTATCCTGCTCCAGTACCAATGTGGATATTTCGGTTCCATGACATCCTTTGGATCCGTTGGATGGAAAAATGATGTACTTGCACATATCAAACACATATCCAACCTACATCATAGGGATAACTGCAAGCTAAATGATGTTGACATTGGGCAAGCCAAGCTGAAATACTTACCATATGAAATACCACCCAAAGGAATGTCTGCCCCAATTGGATTTAATCCCACATATCCATCCATTGAACATTTCCCCTTGTCCTGTGTTACTCCAGCACTGGTTCCAAGGTCAGATCATACTAACCCCTTCAAATGGATCAGCAATCAGGGTGAAACAAACCCAACTGGAGTCACACATCACAAAGTATCCAAATAACATCAAATAGGTAGAAAAGTAATGGCAGGACTAATGTGTCATAAACAAAGAAAATGTTTTATTTTGAAAAAACAATTTTTAACTAATAAACCAAAGGCCAATGGTTGGGCATGGCAGGCACCTCGAAGATGTTATTTAGGAGAGGGTACATTTGGGTTTGGAAGGGGTGTCCTTGGGTTTGCAAGGTGGGGGTTTGGGAAAGGAAGGGGTGGACTGAAATGTAGGAGAGGAGGCTGGGAGTCGGAAGGGGTGGAATGACGTTTTGAAGGGGACCCTTGAAAGGGGTGAATGGGTTTTGACTAGAGGTGGATTTGGAGATAGAATCGGTGGGTTTGGGTGTGGGTGTGGCAGGAGTAGGAAGCTTTGTGGAAAGGGTGGTAGGTGGGTTGGGAGGGCAGAGGGCCAGATAAAAGGTTAGATTCTCAGTGGGGAACTTGGGAAGAGGTTTGAGAGGGAGTGGGGTCTTAGAGGTAGGGGGACTGTCAGTGTCTGCTCTGGTTAGGACTGTTGCTGCTGCAGATGCATGTGTATAAGGTATATGTTCTGCAAGTATGTCTTCTTTTGTAGGTGTCTGTTGTGTGTGTGATTGTTTCTGTTTGAGTTTCCTAGGTGTGTAGCATGTGCTTAATGTGTCTGTGGATGTTGGTGCCTTGGAAGTGCAGGTTGTGTGCGTTGTGACTGCTAATATGGTGGTGACTGTAGGTGTGGATGTCTGTGTTGTCCTTTTGGTGGTTGTGGTGGTGCATGTGGGTGTGTAGTTGTAGGAAAGTGCCTCTTTTGACATGGTTAGCCCCAACTTTTTGCTTGATACCTGATTTCGAACTGTAAGTGCACTGGGCCCTTGCTAACCAGGTTACCAGTGCCATATCTCTTTTCTCAAAACTGTACCTCGATTGGCACATATTGAGCAACCCCTATAAGTCCCTAGTAAATGGTACCCCTGGTAGCAAGGGCACTGGGAATGAAGAGGGCCCTCTGGGGCTGAGGCAACAATTGTGCCACCCAAAGACCCCTCACAAAGACTATACAAACTGCCCTCACAGCCCTGTGTGCCATGCACCCATACACTACATGAAATATAGATGTCACCCCTACTGCAAGCCTTACAGTCCTAAAGCAGGGTGCACTATATCCCATGTGTCGACATATATGCATGAGCAGATATCACCCTGCAGTATCTGAGCCATTCTTGGATATTGTAAATGCACACGGAAGCCATAGAGAGTGCATGGGCTGGATACTTCTCATTACAACTTTCTTAGCTCCTTGATGGCATCCCTGTACCCTGAGATGTTTGGTCTCTCAATAAATCCTCACTGATGCCAGTGTTGGATGTATTAATAAATGCACACAGGAGACCCTTTGACCCTTTAGAGGGCCTGCTGAAAACCTACCAAGCACTGGTGTGGTCTCTGACTAGACATAGCCAGCCTGCCACCACCAGACATGTTACCCTGCTCTTAGAAGCCCAAAACAAAGCCTGCTCTGAGTGGAGGTGCTTCACACCTCCTCCAGGCCAGAATGGTCTTCAGAGCGGGAAACTTCAAAGGCGGTGCTGTCTTTGAAGTTCAACTCAGGCTTCCTTCCCAAGATAATGGGGGATACCAACCCTCCTGTCCAGGTGGGAAAATTTGTTACATGAGGAGGAGGCCCACATTCATCCAGCACCACCCCTAAGGTGTGGCAGGTGATGTAGACACTACTTTTGAAAATCCACTATCCTGAGATAGTGGGAAATCAACCTATCAGGACTAGGGCAGTGCCCCTTCCCACAGGAAGTGGTCACTTAGAGGGTGTAGACACCCTTAAGGAAGAAAGCCCATTGGGTACTAACTGTCTGCCCCTTTAACACTCCTAAATTTAGTATTTAGGTGGCATCCCTGGACCTTGAACTTTAGATTCGATGGACACAAAGAAGAAAAGGACCAAAAAGAGCTGCTTCCTGAGAACTGAAGCCCTGCAGCAGAGAAATTGGCACCAAACCCTGCCTGCTGCCTTAAGGATTCCACCATCATGGTTTGATGTCTTGTTTTGCCATTGTGAGGACTCCAAGAACCCCAGAGCATCTCTAGTCTTTGACAAATTACCAAAGAACCTCCCTTGGGGCAGAGGCTCTGCTCCCCTGCGACAGCAGGCATTGAACCGCAGGCTCCGGTCTTACTGACTTGCTGCTCCCTGGTGGCTCCGACGCAGCACCTTGACCAAAAGTGGTACACCAGCCCAGAAAGGTCAGATCTGTCCAGCCACCAAGTTGGAAGACACTAGGACCTACAGGATCTGTGCTGCATCAATACCCGGGGCACTGGACCCCCTACAACTTGCACTGAGACGAAGAGTCCCCTCTGGTCTCTAAGTGCCCAGGAAGCAAGCACTCATTGTGGGATGTTGAGACCCCTCAGACCCACTTTGTGAGTGGCCCACCGGTCCTGAAATCACCTCTCCAAATTGCCTGCTTCTGACCCAAAGGATATTTGATGCACGCTGCCCGGCTGAACTATTTGCTCTGCAACCGCCTCTACCAGTCCTGATAATGATGATCAAACTGTGTTCCCATGGTCTTGAGGCCCTTGCAACTTGCTCACTTGAGTGGACCCCTCAGAATTACCTTTAAGTCTCTTTGTGCAGTGTGTTTTCAAATGGCCCCCTCTCCCATAGCGCACCAGCCACCAGCGATCTCATAACCCTGCTCTTGGCCGAACCCAAGCCTCTCCCAAGAATACACTGGTAGAGCATTGGACCTTACCTTACAAACTACCCAGATCTGAGAGATGAACCTCTAAAGTTGACTGTACAATTTTATATGCATTTTTGTCTTCATAACTTTATAGTACTTACAGTAGAACAAAGTTCTTGGTCTGCAAAATTATATAAAAATCTATACTAGTTTCTCAAATTGGTCTCGGATTTATTCTTGTGTGTGTCTTATTTATTGCCTCTGTGAGTATAACAAATGGTTATCACTACCCTCTGATTAGCCTAATTGCTCACCCACACGACCACAAATAGAGCATTAGTATTATCTACTTTTGCCTCTGTAAACCAATAAGGGACTAAATGGACTCTCTGCACAGTGTACTTCATTTTAGTGCACTATTTAGAGAGCAAGCTTCCTACAGAAGGTGTCTGTGCTGTGTGGGGTGATAGTGTTGGGGGTGTGGTGTGTGCATGCATGTGTGGAGTCTTCTTTGCTGGGTGAAGATGTGATGGGGAGTGGTGTGAGTATGTGGATGTGATGCTGTCAGTGGTAGGTGTGGTGTCGGTACTTTTGGATGCGTGTAATTTCTTTGTGTGTGATGAGTGTTTGTGTGAGTGTGTCCTGCTTAGGCTTGAATGAGTGGGTGCATGGCAATGTGTCCATGTGCTTTGAGCAGGTTTGGGAAGAGGTTATTTGGATGGGTATGGGTTACGGGGAGGAACACAAGGTTGGGGTTGACAGGAGGCAGCAGTGAGTGAGGAGGCCAGTGCCTTAACAGAGCTCTGCAATCCAGATATGGCACTATGAATGCCTTCCAGGTAGGCCACCATCTGCTGAAGATGGGTACGTTGCCCCTGGTCAGGCATTCAGGAGTGCAGTCTGACCCACAGGGATGTTTCTCAGGAGATCAATAGCCTCCTTACTCAGCACAGTGGGGGAAAGAGGCAGGGGCTGAGGTACCTGGAGAGAAAGAGATGCCTCCTTCAGGCTTAGTCCAGAAGGAGTGTAAAGCAGCTTGTTTTACCAGAATGCAATCTTATAGGTATAGATGAAGTGAAAAAGAACCACACAATGTATTTATAAAAATATGTATTTATTATATAATACTCACTAACACATACAGATACCTCTTACCCGGAAATATGCACATTGCACACAATACCTTAGATAGAAATCACGTAAATAGCACAGGATACACAGTGGACCCCAGGGGGAGCCCATACCATATGCTAAGAAAGTGGTATAAGAACCACGACTCGTGTCAAGACAATGCCCAGAGGATGTAGTAGTGTCGGGGACCGAAGGAACCACCCAAGGTGAGTGACTAGGAACCCCACAGAGATTGTGTGCAGTGTGAGAACACATGTTCTCCATACAAATCAACGTGTAAGTCTCTGTTGCAATTTTAAAGATTAAGGACCCTTCCCAGTGGACCCTGAACTAACCCTCTGGAAGACAGAAGGTTGGAGAGCCACCCCACCCGTGGACACCCTAGTACTAACCCTGGGCGCAGTTTGCGGAGTTATACTACGCGAAGTGCATAACAAACTCCGTCGTACTACGCAGAGCTCAGTGAGCGGCGGAGTATGATAGAAAAATGCTGTTCGCGGTGATTGCACAGTGCTGGATGCTTGTCCGCACTGTGCAATCATTGCGAACGGCACCATGCACAGCGCAAGCTTTCCTTTTCTGCCGCTCGAGTAGATTTTTACTCGAGAGGCAGCATTCTCAACGCGAACGGGCAGTTTCTCAACGCGAGCGGTAGCTAGCATACGCGACCACTCGCAATGAGAAACCTGGCCCCCCCGTGTTGAGAAATCTCGCCGGGATGTTGATTTTCCACGCTCGCGCTCGCCAACTTGATGTTGGCGATCGCGAACGAGGAAAAATCTCGCCGGGAGGTTGATTTTCCTCGCTCGCGGTCGCCAACTTGACGTTGACGAACGCGAGCGGGGAAAAAAACTCCCCCCCGCACCGCGAAGCGGAGTTTTTCGGAACTCCGCGATCTTTGCGTAACGCAGATGCAGAAAACTCCGCGAACGGAGCGGAGTTCACCGCCCAGGCCTACCTAGTACCCACGTTACCTACACCAGGGAAGCCGAATGCATAGGTGTGAGGTCGTGTCCGAAACTGCCATCAAACCCAATGGAGGACTTCAGGAAAATGCTGCTGCTGGAGAAGGAGAAAGTCTCCGGTGGAATCCGAAGGTTGATTCAAGTTGAAGAGTACCTGCAAGCAGATGGGACAGAGTCTATGTCACTCAGGAGTGACCCGGAGACCTGGAAGACGAATGCCCACCGATGTCGGGAGTTGCAGGAGAGTTGACGGTGACCTTGTCGCTGCAGCTGTGAGTACCAGGCAATGCTGTGGAAGACCAGGAGCCGTGCACGAGCTGTCCCATGTCGGATGTCGAAAGTTGAGGGCTCGGTTTTCGTCAGGAGCACCAACAAGCCCTGGCAACTGCAAACAATGTAGATGCCGAAGAAGGTGCAAGGTCGGGATCAGCAAGGTCCAGGGGACTCACCACAAGCAGGGGAGTCAGGGCAGGTCCTGAGCAATCAGGGGAGCCCAAAAGAAACAAAGATGACCCTCAACAGGACCCACAGGCCAGAGACACTGGAGTTGCAAGAGGACCTCGAGCAGCTCACCAAAAGATAAAGGCTACGGTGCAGACAATGCGGTGTGGACAAAGATTCTGGTCACTGTAGATGCTTGAGGTTGGGGCTACTTTGAACCCGAAGATCTTGGTGGAAGGAAGCCAACAAGCCTTTGCAACGGCCAGTCAACACGGTGCACAGAGGCTCTGTTCCTGCAGCTCCATAAGGGATACTGGCCTCAAACTTGGTGAGAGAGCAGGGCAGGCCTCAAGAGCTATGGAGAACCACTACATGTGTTGCTGAGCCTTTCGGAGTCCATGGGAGGTCAGGATCAGCAGACCGGTCAGCTTAGTTGCAGGGCCTGCAGATGCAGGGATGTAACTCCTTCATTCCAAGGGACATTCCTTCAGGTGTCCTGGATGCCCAGAGGCCTTGGAAGGTTCCTGTATGGTGCATAGGCACAGACAATGCAGCAGACTGGAAGGGAGATGAAGTCGAGCCCAAACAAAGTCCAGCGAAGTCCAGAGTGCCCAGACGGTAGAAGTTGAAGTGGTTTCTGAATGGAACTGTGTCCCACAACGAATCTAGGGACCTAAACCCAGGTAAGCCATTAAGTACCCTAAGGAAAGGGTTGGGACGATTGAGGGGACCCTCCCAGGGGAGGGTTTGGACAGGGGGGAGGATACTACCATTTCCTTTGTCCAGTTTCGCGCCAGAGCAGGAGCCAATGGCTCCCAGAGCTGGTTTGAACTGGACTATGCAAGGAGGCAACAAATGTGCCCCTCATGCAGACTGAGTGGGGCTGGCAAGTGCACCAACCCGGCCCCAATACACTAAATAATGTCTGGGAGGTGGTCACACCTCCCTGAGATAGGATATTTATTGTTCTGCCTTCCCCTGCTCGAGCTTGGCTCAGCAGCAGGAGAGCAGAATCGTGTCTCTGGTCGGCAGCAGCCATGTTGTGCTATCCGGGTCTAGAAGACTGGTACCGGGAGCACTGAGAGCCTAACGGATGCCCGTTCCAGTGCTTGGAATCATACCTCCCACACCATTTACAGTGTGAGGGTATGATCCCAACATTTTTTATACAAAACATGACAGGATTCGTTGCAGCCAATTTCGAGATGGTCATCGTGTAATTACGCGATGCCCCTCTATATGGTATATGGCTGCTTCACTTACAACCCGGGAGAATTGACTCCGTGGCCTGTAGGGGTGTCCTGCTCATGCAGGGGCACCCTCACACTTAGAACCAAGCACCCTGCCTTCAGGATTGTAAAGGCCTGCTATAGGGGTGACTTAAAGGTTTTAAGTGCAGTGACCCTAGATATAGGAGACCTATATCTTTTAAGAGTGGTGTGTGCTAGACCAGCTTACACAGGCTGCCACGGCAGGCCTGTAGTTACAGTTTGAATGGTCTCTCATGGGTGGCATAATAAATGCTTCAGGCCATGGGGGACCTCTGGGGTACCTATGCCCTGGGTACCTTAGTACCATATACTAGGGACTGATAAGGGTCCCTTAGTATCCAATCTGGGATGTACCTAAGTACTGAACATAACAATTTAAGGGAGACAGCAGAGAGACTGGGGTCCTGATTAGCAGGATCCCAGTCAGACTCGTCAATAACAGCTTAGAACCAGGCAAAAAGTGGGGGTAACCATAAAAGCAGATCCTACTTTCCTACACAACCCCCCCAAACGTAAGGAGATGAGACTAACCTTGCCCATTTGAGGCTTCATTTTCTAAGTGGAAATATCTGGAGAGTCCATCTGCATTGGCATAGTTACTCTACCAGGTCTATGCTCCACTGTATAGTCCATCCCCTGTGGGGAAATAAACCACCTCGAAAGTTTGGGGTTTTCACCCTTCACCTGTTTAAGCCATAAGAGGGGCTTATGGTCTCTCTGAACAGTGAAGTGAGTGCCAAACAAGTATGGCCTCAACTTCTTTAGGGCCCAGACAACAGCAAAGGCCTCCCTCTCAGTGGCTGACCAACGTTTCTCCCTGGGGGTCAACCTTCTGCTAATAAAAGCTACTGGTTGATCCTGGCCCACTGCATTCAGTTGTGATAACACAGCCCCTATCCCTAACTCAGATGCATCTGTCTGTACAATTAAAGTTTTAGAGTAATCAGGACTTTGCAGAATGGGAGCAGTGCACATGGCCTGCTTGAGGTCATCAAATGCCTTTTGACAGCTGTCCATTGAACTTAATTGGGCATTTTCTTAGATGTCAGATCATTCAGGGGAGTCACTATGGACCCATATCCCTTCACATATCTTCTGTAATACCCAGTCAGGCCCAAGGAAGCTCTGACCTGAGTCAGGGTGGTTGGAGCAATCCATTCCATTATGGTCTGGATTTTGCTCTGTAGTGGTTGAACCTGGCCTCCACCTTCCAGGTGACCCAAGTATACATCATTGCTCTGCCCTATCTGGCACTTAGTGGCCTTGATAGTGAGGCCTGCTTTATGCAGAGCCTCCAAAACATTCTTGAGGTGGACCAGGTGATCCTCCCAGGTGGAGCTAAAGACAGCTATATCATCTATATATGCTGCACTATAGGCTTCCAGCCCGTTAGAATTTTGTTCACCAACTTCTGGAGTGTGGCAGGTGCATTCTTCAAAACAAAGGGCATTACAATAAATTGGCAATGCCCACTAGGGGTTGAGAATGCTGTCTTTAACTTGGCATCCTCAGCTAGTCTGATTTGCCAGTAGCCAGCAGTCAGATCAAATGTACTTAGAAACTTGGCTGAGGCCAAATTATCTATAAGTTCATCTGATCTGGGAATTGGATAAGCATCAGTCCTAGTGACTGCATTGAGACCTCTGTAGTCTACACAAAACCTCATTTCTCTTTTTCCACCCTTGGTGTGAGGTTTGGGTACTAGGACTACTGGGCTAGCCTAAGGGCTATCTGAGTGTTCAATTACTCCCAACTCCAACATCTTGTGGACCTCTGTCCTGATGCAATCTCTGACATGGTCAGGCTGCCTGTAGATTTTATTCTTCACAGATAGACTATCATCTGTGTCCACTTCATGGGTACACCAGGTGGTTTGACTGGGTGTCAGGGAAAAATATGCCTGAACTGATTGAGGACTTTCCTGCAATCAGTCTGCTGTTGATCAGTGAGGCTGCCTGCCAAGGCCACTCCATCTACTGATCCATCATCAGGGTTCTGAGAGAGGAGATCAGGGAGAGGGTTGCTCTCTTCCTCCTGTCCCTCATCAGTTGCCACGAGCAAGCCCATGTCAGCCCTGTTAACAAAAGGTTTGAGCCTGTTCACATGCAGTACCCTATGGGGTACTTCTTGGAGTACCTATGTCCACCAAGTAGGTGACCTCACCCTTTTGCTCAAGTATAGTGTGGGGTCCACTCCATTTGTCTTGGAGAGCTACTGGGGCACAGGCTCCAACACCCACACTTTCTGACCTGGCTGGTAAACAGTCAGGACAGCCTTTTGGTCATGACAAGCTTTTAGGATTCTTGGCTGGCCTCCAGGGTTTTGCTGACCTTCTTCATGTACTCTGCCATGCCAGAGCACAGGCCAAGTGCATAGTCCACTATGTCCTGTTTGGGAGGTTTGAGAGATAACTCCCATCCCTCCTTCACTAGACACAAGGGACCCCTAACTGGATGTGCAAATAGAAGTTCAAAAGGGCTGTGGCCAACCTCCTTCTGAGGAACCTCCCTGTAGGCAATGAGAAGGCAGGGAAGTAGGACATAACCATTTTCACCTAAGCATTTCTGGGGGACCCATGTTCATACCCTTTAGGGACTTGTTGAACCTTTCAACAAGCCCATTGCATTGAGGATGGTAGGGTGTGGGGAATTTATAATTCACTCCACACTCTTTCCACATTGCAGTTATGTAAATTGACATCAAGTTTGTACCTCTGTCAGTCAAGACCTCCTTAGGGAAGCCCACCCTGAAAATATTTTCAGGAGCGCCCTGGCCACTACAGGAGCTGTAGTGGTTCTAAGGGGAATGGCCTCTGGGTACCTAGTGGTATGGCCCACCAGCACTAGGATATAACTGTGCCCAGATGAAGGTGGAGGGTTCAGGGGACCAACATTGTCAATCCCTACCCTCTAAAGGGAACCCCAACAACTGGAAGTGGAAATAAGGGGGCCTTTAAGGTGCCACCTGACATACCACTGGCTTGGCAAATGGCACAAGAGCAACAAAACTCCTTAGTGTCTTCAGACATATGGGGCCAGTGAAAGTGAGGGACAAGCCTGTCCCAAGTCTTACTTTGCCCTAAGTGTCCTGCCAGAGGAATATCATGTGCTACAGTGAGTAGGAACCCTCTAAACCTCTGGGGTATTACCAACCTCCTGGTGGCACCAGGCTTGGGGACTCTATCCTCTGAGTACAGAAGTCCTTCATCCCAGTAGATCCTATGAGACCCACTGTTATTTCCTGTTGTCTCAGCAGCAGCTTGCTGTCTGAGGGGTTCAAACCAAGGGCAGGTCTGCTGCTCGAAACTCAAATCTGCCCTGGAAGGGCCACCTACCCCCAAGAACTCAGCCTGATCAGGCCCAAGTTCCTCTGAGGCAGTACTTTCACAGGGACTAAGATCATCTTCCTCAGGAGACTGATCTTCACCCTGAGCTTGTGAGGAGGGCAAAGCCTTACCCTTCCTGCTCCTTCTCTTGGGAGGCACCTGGACCATTGTTCCAGGATCCAGGGCCTGTTCAGTGGTAAGCTGTTTGGCCTGAGCCCTTGTGACAGTGAACATACTTGCAGAGATGCCCAACATTTCTGCATGAGTCCTGAACTCTACGTCAGCCCAGGCTGAAGTTTTGAAATCATTGCCCAACAAACGATCTACAGGTAGGTCTGAAGACACCACAACCTTCTTAGGTCCAGTTACCCCTCCCCAGCTGAGATTCACAACTGCCAAGGAATGGTCAGTCCTGACATTGCTAGCATTGGTCACTTGGTACACTTGTCCAAGTATGATCTGGTCAGGAGACACAAGTTTCTCTGTCACCATAGTGACACTGGCCCCTGTGTGCCTGGAGACCATTGCCTCTTTTCCATTTATTAAAGGCTGTTGTCTGTACTTGCCCAGGTTAGTGGGACTTACCAGTAAGGTGGCAAGATGTATGCCACCATCACAGACCAAAACAGCCTGAGCTGGAGTTCTGACTAAGTCAGAACCCATCTCAGAACCAAAGGTTAACCCCACTAATCCCTTGTTTTATGTACTACCACCTGTACTTGTGCTAGGGGGACCAGTTGCCTTAGGGGCTGTGGTAGTAGGAATGGTTTCCTTGACTTTTGGACACTCAGCATCCTTTTCCAATGTGGTTTCACCTTACAAAAGTAACACCAAGGTTTCTTCTTGCCTTTCTTTGAATTTTGTGACCCCCCCAGATGCAGGCTTTTGTGGCCCCTGGGAAGTCTCTTTTTTTTTTATTTGCCCTTGTCCCCACCCTTATCCTGGTATTTAGAAGAATCTTGCTTCTTCTGGTCACCTCCACTGCCCTGGTTTTTCTGCTTCACCCTGCTTTCTTTCCCAATTCTTTGGGAGAGGTCAGATCAGAGTCCACCAGGTACTGGTGCATAAGCTGGGTCTGACAATTATTAAGGATCTGCTCCCTCATAATCAAATTGTACAATCCTTGGTAGTCATGCCCTTTGCTTCCATGTAGCCAGCCTTCCAGAGCCTTAATGGCACTATCTACAAAATCTACCCAGTCCTGGGTGTGTTCTTTCTGGGTGTCTCTGAACTTAATCCTTTACTGTTCTGTGGTTAAGCCAAACCCATCTTTGAGAACACTCTTCAGTACTGAGTAATTATCAGCATCCTCTTCTCTAACAGTGAGGAGCTTATCTCTACTTTTGTCTGCAAAGGTGAGCCACAAGATAGCTGCCCACTGCTCCTGGGGGACCCTCTTACTAGATATGGAGGTTCCTATTGACTGTCCTGAAGCATTGGATTCTCTAGAGGAGGATCTAGACCTCCTTGGTCTACTCTGAACCCTCCCAGGAGGAACAAAGGGGGCCCCCTCTGGGCCACCAGCAGTATCCTCTGGGAGATGTGAGTTTTCCTGGTGGGAGTCATTAGGCTCCTACTCGTCAGGGTACGATTCAAGGTCATAGAGGGGTTCCCCTCCTGTCCTATTTTCTGTCCCCTGCCCATCCACTCTTTCCTGTTCATCTGACCCACTAGCTTTCTGTAGGTCATCTAACAGTAACACCACTAGGGGGTGTTGAGTATTAGGGCCTTTCCCTGTCTTAAGCTTTCTAGAGGCATACAGTGCTTTCAGTTCTTGGAATGAAAGCTCACTGTATCTAGAAGGCAGAGAGCCACTGGCATCTCCTTTAGCAGACATACTAGGTGTAGTGATGTGTTGCACCTAC
Source organism: Calotriton arnoldi (assembly GCA_963921515.1). NCBI lineage: Eukaryota > Metazoa > Chordata > Amphibia > Caudata > Salamandridae > Calotriton > Calotriton arnoldi. The sequence continues at coordinate 250,927 of CAWUFW010015530.1, forward strand.
CTAACCCAATGGGAACTAAACTCTCTGAGGTTGGAGAAAGGGTGTGCTAGACCCTTGACTACCCAACCCTAAGTTCAGTAGAACGTACTATTCTAAGCTTGTATTATATGTGCCTAGTATTAGTGATGGTTTTTTCAACTAATCACACCAAGATTTATCCGGTAAAACAATGCAGGCTTGAATCCCACCTGGGGAACTCACCCTAAGAAGAAAGGAAGCTATGTGGATATTACGCTTGAGATGTGTTGAAATGGGTCTTAACACAGATCATGAGCTTCAGTATTTTCTGGGTGAATAGGAGTGTCTAAGAAATAAATAAAACTTATGTCTGTGCTGAAAGATTGTGATGTTTAAAAAATTATGTTAAAAAATACGTGACTGAAGGATGTTCATTGCCACTGATATTTTGATATGTGTCACTTCAACTGTGTAATGTAACGAATATTTGAGGATTTGTACAGACTGATTGTCTGAACATATACAGATGCTGGGTACCTGCACATGTCTTGGTAAATATGCACCATATTTTTAATTCGCCCATAACATACAAGCACATAATTGGAAAAAGAACATGCTGAAATTAGCTTTAATATTGTAGGGGACACTACATTATAGTGTCAAATCATTTGAAGAACAACTGAGAGGACTGACATCCATTGAAACGCGCACTGGGCTTCAATGATAGCACTTACTGGTGGCCATCAAAAGATGGCGCCTATAGTTGTGGAAAAATAAACAGACATGGTCAGCATTATGGAGACAATACAAATGGCCTCTTTTTCCGTTAGCTCCTTTGGCCTTAAAATTGTGGTTTACATCATAGGTTAGACATATATAGTCGGCATTACCAAACATAGTTTCTGGGTGAAAAGGAATAGAGAAACTATATTCAACACTGTTTCAAAATGGCAACCATGAAAACATAGATGTTACATGGTTAGTGCACTTTCTAGTGCCATGCTCCTTCCCATAAAAAAGGCCGACTCACCGGGGGGAGCTGTCAAAGCGTACTTGCTGGGACGACAGAAGGCTGCACGAGCAAACACTTGGGTAAGATTTCTAAACTTCCCTTGCAGATTAGGGAGCTTAAAAGGTGAGATAGTCATACATATAGGACTTAGCCCTGACAAACTCAATCTTATTAAAACTTTCGGAAGGCGGTAAAACAGATTACAACAAATAATAAGGGATAATTCAGATACAAATGGGAGAGAAAAACTATCGAAGACAAGGGACTATTTGGGGAAACTGGGACGGAATTACAACCAGTTCAAAGGTAGGAGCATGGCCCCCAGAGACCGAACGAAATAGTATGATAGTAGGGTTTCCATAACCAATTATGGCCTGTTGACTGACAAAAACTTTGCCTGTACATAATATATTTCAGATAACACTAAACATACTGACGAAAAAGGTATACTATATGATTTTAGGGGGGTCACAAGTAAACAAATATTGGGTTGCACAAAAGGTTGATTGATATTACTTAGACAAAACACATAGGCATGATCTCATTAAAGGAGCATGTATCCAAGACAAATGTAAAATACAAAAAAATAAAAAATAAAAAGATAAATGAAAACTTATGTATGTAGCGAATAGAAATGAATTCAAAGATGTCAATACAAATGTCTAGACTAAGCCGGCTTTCAGATAATTATGACATCGATAAAAAACAATCAAAGATAAGAATAACCAAATAACAAAAAATATTCGCAATAATTGGGATGCAAATTCTTTCTGGGGAATATAACTTTCTTTGCTTTGTATATCCACTACTGTATGACACATTCAATGTGCATGGGTTGCCACACACAAAAAGTCACCTGAATGAAAAGGAAGATTGATATAGACGCATACGTCACCTATACTTCAAATTGTTAGAAAAAAACGATCATGTTCTAGTAGCAGATACATATGCTTGTATCTTTTAACCCTGAGGAAGTTGCGGCCACATGCCATGGGCGACGAAACACGTGTTGGCTAAAAAGAGGCTAAAAAAAGTACTAAACAAGAACATATGAGAATAAACCTAACAAATACAAAGAAGGACAAGAATTGTTGATATCTGTTATTTATGTAATACATGTTGACATTAGCGTGTGCTGGGGAAACCTAAATTATAAGAAAGTGGTATAAGAGCCACGACTCATGTCAAGACAATGCCCAGAGGACGTAGAAGTGTTGGGGACCCAAGGAACCACCCAAGGCGAGTGACTAGGAGCCCCATGGAGATTGTGTGCAGTGTGAGAACACGACCACGTTCTCCGTAAAAATCAACGTGTAGGTCGCAGTTGCAATTTTAAAGATGAAGGACTCTTCCAAGAGTACGGATAATTGAGCAGGGAACAGGGGGGGGATGCACATCACCCTGTGATAGCCGGGAAAGGGGGGACGGTGTGACGAATGAAGAGGCCCATAGAGGCGATGGATCTAGGCAGAAGGCCCCACCATCAAATCCAGGGAAGAAGAAGGGGAAAAAAAGGCCAAGCAAACCTGTACATTTATCTGCGGATGCGATCCATAATCAGGTTGGAGATTTGGACTCACGTGTTGAGGCAGCAGTGCAAAAAGTGATGACAGACATTTTCACCTCACGGTTAGAGCCCATTCTCTCGAACATTGCTAAAGCCATTGTTATGCTGGTTACCACCGTAGAGGGGATTAAGGCTAAACTGGAAAGCCTTGAGACCCAATTAGGGGGCACAAAAATGACACGTGACATCTCTAATTGTAACCCTACTTCTTGGGCACAAACTAGGCCCACAGGTGAAAGCAAGGTGGAGGGTAATCAAAATCTACCAAAGATTAGCTCGGAATATAACCCTGCAATTAATTTAGCTGTACGCATAGGGAGCCAGGCAGGGGAAAATACGTGTAGCAAGATTGAGTCACCTAGAGGTCTCTTGCCAAATGCTAAGGCTCTGACTCAGAGCAGGCACCGAGGGATTGATGGGGCTATAAGTGGGATTAATAGTAGTAGACTCCATTTGCCCCCAGAAGCCCCCCCCTAGTTGCCATACTTACAGGGGTCCCCCCACTGAGAGAGCATTGACTGGAATCAACTATGGAGTTGCTACTTAAAACCAAACACTGGTGTGATCAACACCTCATTAGTAGGTCTAATGTCTCCTCACACATTATAATGGTTAGACGAGTAGGGTGGGTCGGCCCCAAAACTAAACAGATTGAGGGCGACTGCATTGTCGTTAATTTTGACAGTGCAGATATCGCGGGGCAGTTATTTAGGGCTGGTCCCACGGAGGGTCAGGGGGGCATTAGGGCAATGCCACTGGGTTTCTTTTACCCACCCCCGAGGGGGTACAGTCACTGGGTGTCACTTCCCAGGGGCCTTGGCCCTACTCGGATATCTGAAATCGCCCCACGCTCCACTCATACACTAGGGAGGAAACTTGTCCAGCTACGTCTCACCGAAGATTAGCAAGTGACCCGAAGATGTCAATAGGGTTCCCAGAGAGGACTGTAGAAGACAATAGTTTACATTGCCAAAATAGATTCCTCCCCTTGTCCTCTTTAGATGATAATGATTGACTGATACCGCTTGGCCGTCACCAAAGTAACATCTTTGAACACGATAAAGGGCAGGGTTTAGAGGAGAGTAACATTCCTAACTGTAACATTATTAGTTGGAATATCGCGGGTCTGAGGAGCAAAAAAGAGGATCCCAGGTGGCTAAATCTTTTAAAAGAGTACGATATAGTTGGGCTACAGGAGAACTGGGATATGTATAACAATGGATAATATGGATAAATGGATAACAATTTTTGGGTGGATGGATATAAATCCTATAGTGTTCCTGCGCAACCATCCATGTCAGGCAGAGCAAGAGGGGGCCTTTTAATGCTTTTCTCACTTAAATTGTCTGGAGCTCTAAGGATGGTGGATGTAGGTTCTTACAATTGTCTGGCAATCGAATTCACTCAAAGTGTTGTTTGTAAATTTTTATAATTCAGGTGAAAGTAGGCTTTTAAATGAACATTTATTTAAACTGAAATGTTTTTTAGAAATGTATCGATCGAAGCAAACCACGTATTATTCAATCATAATTATGGGCGATTTTAACATTCATGTATGTGATTTGAACTGTCAGGGTAAAGAATGTTTAGGGCCGGCTAATTTGCCAATGCCACACTTTGAACACACACAACATGGGGAATGTTTGGAAGAGCTCTTGGCTGCCGTAGATCTTTTTGAGCCGAGCTCTATTGACTCTGAGGAGAGGATTCCTACTTTTAAAGCACGGGAGAGGGACACTATTATAGATTTTATTTTTATTTCCCCTACTCTTCTACCCCAAGTAACCTCTTATAATACTAAGTGGTCTCATTTTAGTGACCATAATCCGGTAATCCTTGTGTTGGACAGAGGCTGTGGCCTAAAGGAGAAATCGGAAAAGTTAGGGGGTGAAACCTGCCTGAAAACAGCTGATCAAGGACGGAGGCTAAAATGGGCCAAAGTACTCCCGGACCTCTTTTTCCAGGACCTCCGTGAGAAGGTTGGGGATATGTTTGCAACCTGCCTCGATAATTCCAGCCAGGGGTTCTTTTAGCCTTCGAAGGCATCTGTGTGCAGGTAGCGTCAGACCTCACCTTACCAACAAGATCAAGGCACACTGTAGGAGAGAAATGGTTTGATAGCAATTGCTCTGAGGCACACCTAAAATTGATAGCGGAACTGAAAAGGGCCCCACGAGACCGAGACTATATAGCTAGGTTACAAAAAGAGTACAAGCTTGCCCTATCCATACGCAAAAAGGAAATCAAAGAAGAAGCTTGAAGTGCTCTGCTATCAGTGGAGGTTATAAAAGATAGCTCTAGCTTCTGGGCCATTGTTAACAAACCTTTTTTAAACGGGATAGGGAATGCCCCCGTCGAATGCAATATCACGGAAGCAGAATGGCTTTCTCACTTTGAAGCCATATATGAGGCCACTGATAGCCTGGAAGCACAAACTAGTTGTGAACCAAGGATGGCCTCCCCTACAATAGTTTTTAATGAAGGTGAAGTGGAATTGGCAATTATTCAAATAACTAGCAATAAGGCCCTGATGGTGTTCCGGCAGATTTATATAAACAAAATCCATCGTTCTGGGCTAAAATCCTGGCAAATGTTTTTAATGTGTCAAGCTGTCAGGGTTTCCCGTCATCGTGGGCATCCTCTACTATTATTCCGGTTTTTAAAAAGGGCCAGAGAGAGGATCCTTGCTGCTATAGGCCGATTTCACTAATAGACTCCGCAGTGAAAGTTTTAGGGAGAGTGATTTTAACGAAGTTAATGGTCTGGCTGGAAGAAAACGAGGTTTTAACGAATCTTCAATACGTTTTTAGAAGTGGTAGGGGTACGATGGATTAGTGTCTTAATTTATATTTATTAGCAGGAAAATATACTATAGCTAAAGCAGGGACGCTACAGCTGGCTTTTATGGATCTTTCGTCGGCTTTCGACCTGGTAAATAGATCCAAGCTCTGGCATATCCTGTTAGATATGGGCATCGATCCAAGTTTAGTCTACTTACTGGCTGACCTACATAGGGATCTCACCGCAAGGGTGAGGGTCAACCAAGAAGGAAAATGCACAAGGCACTTTACATCGGGTAGAGGAGTCCGCCAAGGCTGTATTTTAGCACCACTACTTTTTGCCTTGTATATTAATAATTTAGGCAAGTTTTTAGAATCGGCTAGTTTGGACATACCCCGGAGAGGGGACAGGCCCATTCTGGTGCTCCTCTACGCGGATGATGCTGTCCTATTAGCCCGCACAGCTGCAGGGCTCCAGAGGCTTTTAGACTCCTTTGGGGCCTACATGAAATCTTTGGATCTAGTGGTTAACATAGCCAAATCACACGTAATGACCATGGGCCGGAAACATAAAAAATCTAAAACTTTTTTCTGTGAAGGTGCAGAACTGACCAGGGTGACCTCCTTTACTTATCTAGGAGTACTTTTTGATGAGAGGGGTTCCTGGGTACCTCAACAGAAAGTAAAAGTAAATGCGATGGCAAGGTCAACGGCCGCTGTGAATGGATTTGCACAGCGACTGGGGGCCAAAACAATAGATGCCATGCTCAACATTTACAGGTCTAAATGTATAGCCATCGCACTATATGGCTTGGACATTTGGGGTTACAAGCCAATGGAGGGGATACAGACAGTTGAAAATAAATTCCTACGTACCCTCCTGTCTGTCCCCCAATCCACTCCTACTTTTGCAATTCACCAGGAATTAGGTGTTGGTTATGTGGCAGACAGGTTGAGGCTGGCTCCGGTGCTTTGCTGGCTTAAAACCTGGCTTAACCCCCATTAATTCTGAACCATAAGATTATTAGGGATTGTGCCACCCTGGACCGAGTTAACAATATTCCATGGCTAAACTATGTTAAGAATACTTTAAATAAGCTTGGACGTCCAGACTTATTTGATTTCCCATATAAGAAAAGATGATTTGGCGTGGGTAAAAATACACTTTTTGGACCGGACGAAGGTAGAGCGGGAGGAGATCGAATTAATGAAACCGACAGTTAAAACCCACTTTTTGTTAAAAACCTCCCCTGAGATTAAACCTTACCTGAGGATCGTCACAAAGCCGTTCCACCGCCTGCTTTTAACCAGATTTCGTTTTAACCTAATTAATTTTTTTCTGGGTAATTTGCAAGGCTGGAGTAGGACATGTGATTTAGGTACTTGTACCTGTGATAATTTTTCGATCCAGGATACAATGCATTTAACTATGTTCTGTGACCATTATAGCGCTATCCGCAGGAGGTTCTTAGTCCCAATTTTAAAAGGGAAAGGTTTTATACAGGTTAAACCCGCTTTACTGTACTTACAACTGCTTAATGACCCATGGGAGATTTTTAACATCGCAAGCTTTTTTGTCGCAGCTGTGAGACTTGGGAAACCTCGGCACCCTATGTTATCATAAGAGTATTTGTAAAGTCCATGTTATTACTCTTTTAATACTTGCCTTTTTATTACTAAATTATTTTTATCGCAATGATTCACTGTTTTAATGGTTTTTAACCACAGCCAAGATTTTTATGCAACCTCATGAACTTTGACTTATATCCTCCCTTATTTTCTCATGTCACTCTATTATTGATGATTCGGTTATGATATTTTACTGTGTATTGCATGTGTTTTATGTATCGTATTGTGATTTATGCATGGTACTTTTATGGTTTTTAGTAACCAAATAAAGTGGTTTTGATTGATTGATTGATTGACTCTTCCCAGTGGATCCTGAAGAAACCCTGTGGAAGACAGAAGGTTGGAGAGCCACCCCAACCGTGGATACCCTAGTACCCACGTTACCTACACCAGGGAAGCCGGGTGCATAGGTGTGATGTCGGAAACCGCCTGCGAACCCAATGGACGACTTCAGGAAAATGCCGCTGCTGGAGAAGGAGAAAGTATCCGGTAGAATCCGAAGGTGGATTCAAGTTGAAGAGTACCTGCAAGCAGAGGGGACTGAGTCTATGTCACTCAGGAGTGACCCGGAGACCTGGAAGACGAATGCCCACTGATGTCAGGAGTTGCAGGAGAGTTGACGGTGACCTTGTCTCTGCAGCTGTGAGGACCAGGCGATGCTCTAGAAGACCAGCAGCCGTGCACGAGCTGTCCCACATCGGATGTCGAGAGTTGAGGGGTCGGTGTCTGTCGAGAGCACCAACAAGCCTTGGCAACGGCAAACAGCGTGGATGTCGAAGAAGGTGCAATGTCGGGACCAGCAAGGTCCAGGGGACTCACCACAAGCAGGGGAGTCGGGGCAGGCCCCAAGCAATCAGGGGAGCCCAAAAGAAACAAAGATGACCCTCAACAGGAACCACAGGCCGGAGGCACTGGAGTCGCAAAAGGACCTCAAACAGCTAACCGAAAGATGCAGGCTACGGTGCAGACAATGTGGTGGGGACAAAGATTCTGGTCACTGGAGGTGCTTGAGGTTGGGGCTACTTGGAGCCCAAAGATCTTTGTGGAAGGAAGTCGACAAGCCTTTGCAACGGCAAGTTGATGTGGTTCACAGTGGCTCCATTCCTGCGGCTCTTACAAAGGATACTGCCTTCAAACGTGGTGAGAGGGCAGGGCAGGCTTCGAGAGCTATAGAGAACCACCACCTGTGTTGGTGAGCCTTTTAGCGTCCATGGGAGCTCAGGGTCAGCAGACCAGTCAACTTAGTTGCGGGGCCTGCAGATGCCTGGAAGTGACTCCTTCACTCCAAGGGAGATTCCTTCAGTTGTCTTGGATGCCCACAGGCCTTGTAAGGTTCCTGTATGGTGCAATGACACAGATGATGCAGCAGACTGGAAGGGAGACGAAGTTGAGCCCAAACAAAGTCCATTTAAGTCCAGAGTGCCCAGACGGTAGAAGTTGAAGTGGTGTCTGAATTGAATCATGTCCCACAACAAATCTAGGGGCATATTATCAAGAAACGGCGTTAAAATTATCGCCGCTTTAGCGGCAGAAAACTGCCGCTAAAGCGGCGATAATGGGCTTGATAATATGCCCTTGAGAATTCCAATAGAAGCCCATGTTCTGGTGTCAACATGGGCTTCTATTGGAATTCTCCAGGGCATATTATCAAGCCCATTATCGCCGCTTTAGCGGCAGTTTTCTGCCGCTAAACCAGCGATAATTTTAACGCCGTTCTTGATAATATGCCCCCTAGGGACCTACACCCAGGTAAGCCCTTAAGTACCCTAAGGAAAGGATTGGGATGTGTCACGGGACCCTCCCAGGGGAGGGTTTGGACAGGGGAGAGGATACTCCCGTGTCCTCTGTCCAGTTTCGCGCCAGAGCGGAATCCAACATCTCCCAGAGCTGGTTTGAACTGGACTATGCAAGGAGGCACCAAATGTGCCTCTCATGCAGACTGAGTGGCGCTGCCAAGCACACCCAATACACTAAATCCTATCTGGGAGGTGGTCACACCTCACTGTGACAGGATACCTATTGTTCTGCCTTACCCTGCTCAAGTTTGGCTCAGCAGCGGGAGGGCAGAATCGTGTCTCTGGTCGGCAGCAACCATGTTGTGCTGTCCGGGTCTAGAAGACTGGTACCGGGAGCACAGAGAGCCTAACGGAGGCCCGTTCCAGTGCTTGGCATCATACCTCCCACACCGTTTACGGTGTGGGGGTATGATTCCAACATGTTTGATACCAAACATGATAGAATTCGTTGCGGCCAATTTCGAGATGGTCATCGCGTAATTAAATGGTGCCCCTCTATATGGTATATGGCTGCTTCACTTACAACCCGGGAGAGTGGACTCCTTGGGCTGTAGGGGTGTCCTGCTCATGCAGGGGCACCCTCACACCTAGGACCAAGCACCCAGCCTTCAGGATTGTAAAGACCTGCTATAGGGGTGACTTATATGTTTTAAGTGCATTGACCCTAGATGTAGGAGACCTATATCTTTCATAAGTGGTGCGTGCTAGCACCAGCTTACACAGGCTGCCATGGCAGGCCTGTAGTTACTGTTTGAATAGTCTCCCATGTGTGGCATAATACATGCTTCAGACCATGGGGGACCTCTGGGGTACCTATGCCCTGGGTACCTTAGTACCATATAGTGGGGACTGATAAGGGTACCTCAGTATCCAATCTGGGATGTCCCTAAGTACTGAACATAACAATTTAGGGGAGAAAGCAGAGAGACTGGGGTCCTGATTAGCAGTATCCCATTTAGACTAGTCAATAACATCTTAGCACCAGGCAAAAGGTGGGGGTAACCATAAAAGCAGATCCTACTTTCTTACAATATGTTTATTTAAATGAAACAATATTTTTGTTTTTGATATATGTAAAAAGCAATAATTTTAACAACGATATTGTGTTCTCAATATTTGTGGTTTTATAGTTGAGTATAAGATGTATATATTTTTCTTATCTATGTTTAATTTCTGATAATTTGTGTTTCAAATTTTTTTGTATAGATATTATGTGAGTGATCTGTGAATTGTATATAATAATTATGACGTACTTTCAAATTTCACATGTACTGGTAGTGAGAGCCTCCTAAATCAGTTTAGCAAAACGGTAAGGACTACTTATCCTACTGGATACAACTTGGATTGCTAATGACATAAAATATGTTATAAATGTGTAATCATAGCAGGTAGAAGTGTCTACTTCACACTCAAACAATTTAAAATGTAAATCCATCTTTAATTGTACCTTAGAATTAAAAATCAATTTTCATTAAATGTCACAATAATAAAGTTCACATATCGTTGTCGTAACCATTTGGTGGTGGCTGCTGCCAGTGTCCAGGTTCACACGAGCCTGCTGCTAGGTTTTGTGTTTTCCTCTCAGACAGTGAAAAAAAGGCCTTGATTGTAGTCGAATGGGCCATCCTGACCAGATGGGTGGGGGTGGATCTGTTCTCTGTACCATATGAAATTCTTAGGGAGTTGGCTCCACATTCACAAGGCAACACTAGTGTTATGTCTGGCCACACTTCTTTGAGCATGGCAGGGGAAGGGAACAAATATCCAGACTTTGTTGTGGGAATGTGCAGGTTGTTTTGACCATTGCTAAAGCTGACACCAGGTAATCATGTTGGTCCCTCAGAGACATATTAATAGACACTTTTGGACCCTTAGATACTACAGATAATGTACTGCCCTGCTGCTTGAGTACTGCATTGCCATCTGAAAAGGGAGACTGGACTGCCTTCCTTCATCCAAGGCTACCTGAATGACTCCAAGGGTCTGTTGGCTGACTGTCTGTTCTGAGCTACAGGGACTCAAATTTCTCAGGGGGTCTCCCTGCAACTGACCAGTTGACCTGCTGCAACTGCCCAGTTGACCTGCTGCAACTGGACATTCCTGGACATGCAATTGAACTGGCATGAACCTTGTTATGCTCTGCTGGAGTGAGTACATCAACTCCAAGTGATTCCTCCCCAGGTCCTGGAACCATGGATAGCATCAGTTGAGCACCTCCTGAAAAGAAATTAAGTTATCCAGATTAAAATTTCTAAAAAGCAACTGCAAACATGCCACTTAGTGGCAACAGTCTGCTGGTTGCAACAACGCCAACCTGAAGTACAAATGAAACCCCAGTGTGTACACTACAGTTAAGAGCCTCTGCAACCCTCTCCCTGCTCCTTACTGTCTCCTTCACCCCAAACAGAACTCTTAAAGCATGGCTAGAGAAGATGAACTTTTCATTGGAATGTACCTGGTCCCTGTGTCTTGCTATGCTACCTCCCAGCTTGCTTGACCTTGTGCCTTTCAATGAGTTTATCTCTCTAGTCTGCATCATCTGCTCTCATGAGATCAATGTCCTCTCCAACGCTGACGACACACAACTTATTTGCTCCATCACACACAAGACGACCAATACTCGGATCAAGTGCAATGCCTGTATGACTGAAATTGACCACTGGAAGAAGTCCAACTGTCTCAGGCTGAACACTGACAATACCAAAATCATTTGCTTGGGGAAGAGAACTAAACCATAGGACTCCACCTGGCTAGGAACGACATCCACTTCCACCACTCGCACCAAGAACCTCTAGATCATCATCAATAGCAAACTATAAATGACCGGTCAAAGAAGCTCTGTACCCGCCTCATGCTTCTTTACCCTGGAGATGCTGAGGAAGTTCTTCAAATGGCTCCCAGTCAGCACCAGGAAAACTGTCACCGTGCCCTTGTCACCAGCAAGCTGGACCAAGAGAATACCCTCTATGCCGAGTTCAACAATAAACTCACTAGAAGGCTGCAGACCAGTCAGAAATTGGCAGCCAGGTTCACTCTCAACCTCCTACACTGTACTCACATCACACCACACATGAAGGAGCTGTACTGGCTTCCAATTCTTAAATGAGTAGTGTTCAAACTCCTCATCCACACTTTCAAGGTGCAACACAACACTGGGACAGAATCGGCTTTCATAAAACATTCCAGACACCTAGGCTCATCCAGATTCGCACACATCCAATGCAGATGGAAAACCAGATTGGGCATTGAGCCTTCCACTCCATCACTCCTAAAGTGTGGAACCACCTCTTCCTCCTCACTTCTTGAATTCTACAAGCAGCGGAAGTCATGGATCTTCGAGTAAACTCACAAGGCCTCAGATTTGCCTAGCCTAACACAGTGCCAGAATTCCCTCTCGGTGATAGTGCACTCTACAAATCTTCCTAACATAGCATTACATAATATTATATTACCTATGAAATATAAGTACATGATTGAATTCTGTTAATCACTCACCTTCATTTCCAACTTCAATAAATTAATTGGGGTCTATGTTCTCTGGTCCTCCTACCACGACGAAAGATACGTTTTAAATGATACACATGCTGTTTTAAATACACATTTGACATGTACTTATATAAACATGAGTTAAGGTAAATTATTACACCAATGAGTTTAAAAGAAGTTATCCACTATTTTTATGTGCAAATGTCACTTTATAATACATTTTGGTTGTAAGTATGATAATTACAAACCAAGGGCAAGCTATGTTTTTCAAACATAATGGATAACATTAGTGAAATCACAAATGCATATTATAAATAAATACTTACATTTGTATATTATCTATATCACAAAAAATAAAATATTCATACCAATAGTTAATGTAACTATGTAGTTACCAACTGATCCATTCACCTCTATTCCAAGGTGGTGCACAAGGGATTGCTCCCTTGCTTCAATATCTGCCCACCTGTGCTGCACCTGATGGATTGACCTCTCTTTACCACTAGCCTGCGTGACCCGATATGTGACACTGATCCATCTGTTCCCTTGCTCATTCAGTAGGTACTCCTGACAAACTCAACCACCTTCCTGCAGCATTCTTGGCAAGTACCGCATGACACAGTGGGCAAGGACACCCAACTCCATAGAGTCAAATATGACTGGTCCCCTTGCACACACTGCTTTCTTCTGGCTTGCCTTAGGTATGTTAGAAGCAATGTCTATCACCTAAAATTAAGAAGTAAGTTAGTAATAACAAAACATGTACATCAAACTAATTTACTAACCAATCACAAAGAAGGGATGTTTTAAACTCAGTACACTATCTAGCAAATACCAACATAAATAAAACTCCAAGTTCCAAATTGTCAGCTCTCTTCTAGGTCCAAACAGGAAGAAGATGTTGTGTGAAAAGGTGAGTTCAGAACATGGAGTCATGCACGTCGTGCAATGACATCATACTTCCTCACGACATTTGAATTGGTATGCGTTGCTTCGCGTGAATATTAGAAATGCCTACAAACATATACCCAACTGTTACTAAATTCAATGCAGCATGGGTACTGCGTTGTGCTAAGCCGTATTCAATATGTAACAAAACATTTATGAGTTTACATTTTACATCAATATTATTTTTCCATGTATGTAAACATATAATTAATTTATTAACTTTGCAAAAATGTATACCTACAGTAAAAGGTCTACTAAACATCTGCATTACTATATTTCAATAATATCATGACAACACAATTATTTATCACAATTATTGGCAGTGTAAACCACAAATGTTTACAAATTAACCAATGATTCACCATCTGATAGCTTGCCATGCAGCCTTAACTTAGATTCAATGTCTAAAATAATGTAGCAGGACACAAAAATGTATGTAGTGAGTAGAAGTAGTCTTTCCACAATATTTTTAGAACATTTGGTTATTTTTGTACAACCAATTCAACCACAAAGCATAACATATACACTGTGCTATGATAGTAAGTTATCAATAATAAATTGCAGATAAAATGAAAAAGTCAAACCATTTGAGCCTCTATCATGGTACAATCTGTGTAAGTCTAATTTTCGTGCCATGGCACACCTATGTGGATGGAGTCCTCATCAACTGAAAATTTGCAGGGGAAGACTCCAACCTGGATCAGAAGTGAGGCTCACCCACTGTGCCTTTGAAAAGGTTGGCCCTCACAGTTATGAGGGTAAGTTAGAGGCTCTCAATGCAGACATGGGAAGATCCAAGAAGGCAAAGTTAATATTCCTGAGCCTAGAAGGCATCAACAACAATGTGTTGGTGCTGCCAGTGTGTCATTGTGCAGCCCAGTACAATCCTACTTTTGGTTGACATCTGCACAGCTCTATTCGGGCATAATAGCCATTTGATTTACACTGACAATCGTAAGTCATACAGAGTCATTTGGTAGCGTCTGCTTGTTGTCTTGACATCAACATATTATACTAAAGTGTACATGTTCCATTTTATTTTTGGAGTGTAGTAGTAAACTATTACAACAGCCAACAGTTCAGGATAGGCTGAACAACTTTTGAGGGATATGACTCACTCCAACAGGGCTCAGTGACAGGGCCAAGAGTTGTTTCACTTTGTACTAGTTAGCAGGAAGAATGGTTTATTTTCTTATTATAACCTCACTTAGCCTATGCTAGCCCTGTAGCTCACATATGTCATTAACCAACTGATCCTTGCTATCACTTCTGATGTCATTTTGACAAGGCAAGCAGGTCCTTTTATTGTTTCTGAAGTTAGACAGCTGGCCATTCCTTCTTCAGGTTTTTCACAGGTTAAGGAGTATTCAGATTTAGGTTTCTGGAATTTATGTCGCCACTGGCTGCCTATGAGTGTTGCACTAACCCTTTCAGTAATCCTATACTAGTTATGATAATTTACTATCTCTTCCATGCACTTGCCTCCAGTGTAGCTAGTGATACAAATGTGCTAGCCTGGTGTCAGGTTATGTTGTGTGTACTGGGAGCAAGTACCTTTGAAGATTAAGATTGACACAGACTTTATTCAAGGAAGTCAACAGGATACTATACAACTGTACTACAGGCTGCATTTGTCAGAACTCTGACATTTCATTATGGTCTTAATTTAGCGGGTGCAATAATGAGTGTTGCAGTCTACTATTATTTTTTGGTACAGAGCCCCTTAGGCCACACAGTATCCTATAATAGGACGTTTTAAGTAAAGAATATGTGGCGATCATGTGTATGCCAATGTTAACATTTTAAATGACAAATCACAAACACTTGTACCATTTTTGGCAGGGATAACGTGAACAGAGTAATAATGTAAAATAATAACATTGTTAGTACACTATATATCTCAGTTTCGGACAAATCTAGAGGAAGACAACCCAATACAATGGTGTAACACATATATTATTGGTTACACTTATGGTACATTTGTAGAATAAGTAACCTTCCTGTCATAACATGTTATAATAAATGCAATGCTCTAACAAAATAGTTCAACTATTTTAATGGTGTATTTATAAACAGAGACACACATTTGAAATGAATTTGGATATCACACCAAATAATAGTGTTCTGTGTATGCGCCCTTGGGTCTTTTTGTTGTTTTATGTGAGCAATGGTTAAATTATGCCTTGTGATGTTGATGTTTGATTTTCACATAAGATATGGTGATATCATTTACAGATTTAACCATACTTCCATCATTTTTAAATTACTTTAACTTGTATCAGTGAGTTCCATACAGCCATACAACAAAATGTTTTATTTGAAGAATATTAGATGTTATTGTTTTATTGTTCACAAACCTATTTTGATGACAGCAGATCATTTAACATTCTTGGGTGAATAAAAAAATAACACAAAGAGAAATCAAAATCACATTGCTTTGATGATTTTACACACATTTATGTCACAGAGGTATGTACATATTAGAGAAAACCACGTGGGGATTTTAGCATGTTATTTCTGTAATTGTCTGAGACATAATATAATATCAACTTACACAATTTTTAAGTGACTCTGTGGTTATATTTTCATTGGTTTACCCTGAATCAGAAGATGTGAGGATGTGATTGTACTTCATGAAAACAAGTATTCAACTATTCAATTCCTTCTTATATGCTGTTCATGTGAATCCACATCTACACTTGGACCAACATCCAAATTTGACGTGGTGGATAGATTGTCAGCAGTTCATGGTTTTTCCAGAATATAAATGTTATCTCTAATCGCAATGTTGTGTAAGATGTAACATGCAAAAATAATATTGCACATTGTTGTTGGCCTATAATAAAATCATCCAGCAAAAAGATCGACACATTGGACTCTTGACTTCAATATTTCAAAGCATTGCTCAATTATTCCTCTTGTCTTATTGTGGGCAGTTTTATATTCTTCCTCTGCAGAATTCTTGGATGAGAAAATGGAGTCATTAACCATGGCCTTAGAGCATATCCTTGATCACTGTTGGAAACAAAAATGATTAAAACATTAAAAACAGTATACTGTTCTGATAAGATAACATAAACACTTAAAACAATGTTAAGTTTTATTGAAAACATGGTTAATACATAGAGAGATAAGTATAACTACATCACCTACAACAAAGCAATAATGAGATACATGGTAAATGTTTTCCACTTTATTACATATATAACACATAAACACCAAACTTAAATCACATACTGTGATGTGCTAAAACCAATAGTAAACATTTATGGTACATCACTGTAAATACACAATACTTGAAAGCAACTTACTATACATTTATGTATTTGAATATAAGTGATACAATCCACATCTAAGGAATAAACAAAATATTTTCTTATCCTTTCAATAACTTTATTCCTAAATTAAGACACACATACATACCAAGCAGTACCATACATTCCACTTTCAAAGTGTTTATTGATTCTAGAGTTCCGAAATATGAAGGTGTCGTGCAGAGCCATGAAAGTTTGCTACTAAATTAGTAAAACAGTAGTTGTTATCACAGATGGATTGATACAGTAGAAATGTTTGTGATTTCTATACAGAGAAGCTGTTTCAGATGGTATGAGCAGGTTGACATGAGTGCAATTTATTGCGCCAACAACATGTGGGAAATTTCCAACTTGGTAAAAAAGTTTGCTCCACTTTTTGAATTTGTAGACTAAGTTGAGCGAAGCTAATGTGCTTCGGTGCTAGTTTCAATATACCCTCCAAAACTGTTGGCAGAAAGGCAGACAAGTAACCCTGCGACACACCATCAAATGCAACTACTGTATTCTGGGAGGATCTTGAGGCTAAGAGATGTAGCACTGACATTAGTTTCACATGTGCTTGTGTAGCATGTAATTTTGGTAGAGGCAGGTTCAAGTGCTGGTGCAATTTTTTGGGAAAGATGTACAATCATGTCCCGGCTTATTCTATATTTCTTAATAATATCTTCCTCACGCTGGTCAAACAATGATACACTCTGAATATTTTCTCCTTGCTTTGTATTCTTCTTCCTCCTTGTACAATTAGACATCGCCTATATCTTACAATGAGTATCTCCATTTGGCTTCCCTCCTGATGATTCTTTTATATGATGTTCCTTTTGCAGTCTCTTATTGTTGTGGCAAGACTACTTTTGTCCCTGTTTTGTGTGTTAGCTCTTCTACTGATGCAAATGATGCATGCTCTATTTCACGTGTATTTGAGTGACTTTTCTAAATTCTGTTTTCACTGGTTTCAGCTTTGTTTAGCGGTGGAAAAACCTTACCACTCTTACTTTGCATACATTTACATATTTGTCATGCAAAACAATGCCAAACTTGTTTTGCACCACACAAGCATACAAATGTGATGCAAAATGATTTTTGCACTTCATTGTAAACTGTAAATTGATGCATGACTTTGAAACTCTTGGCGTCATGCAAAATGACACACTAAAATCTAGTAATTCTTAATGTGCTGCTTTCACCCTTTTGTTCACGGCTTGTGCGCACTTTCGACATATGTATAAAGGGAAGGAACATTTTTTCGGATGAAAAATGTTGCATGACAACTGAATATTTTAAAATTGTAGCATATGGCTCACCGTGAGTTCTATTTCGCAAACTGCCAAGGGGCATACAGGACAGTTGCGTCTGGTATTAGCTCACCTGTTGTACATTGTGATTACAGACTGGCTTCAGATTCTTGCATGAAGCCTTCTGGTAATATATTGCAAGATGAGTGCCAGTGGAATGACAAGGAGGCATTTTCTCAGTTACCTGGTGTTGAGGCCTCCTGCAAATAAGGGAAAGCCTTGCCCCAGGCCCAGTGCTATAATACAGACTTTAGGGCAAATGAACTGTCAGGAACTGTTTGTGCACTACATACGAGGTGAGGCAAAGTCAGTACACACGCTAAAAGAGGTCCTCTTGAGAGGAAGTTACTGGTGTACCAGGACTGCCAAGACATCTCCCACACAGGCATTTGCAGTCACACACACCACGTGCCTTTAGTGGGATTCCTCCCCCTCTTGAAAATGAGGCTTCCCTGTGGCAGAGAAAAACAGAGCCTCGCTTTGAAACTGTAACTCCATCATGCACTGATGCACTATCCCCAGTGCAGATGAGAACTATCAGAGCTTGCGCCTGCACTAGGGAAAGCAATTATTATGCAAAAGATTGCACTGTCGGGGGCGTGGCCAGGGAGGCCAAGATGGCGGACGTGCCTGTGTGAGGCTCCGAGCAGCGGTCCGTCTCACGGAAGCTAACAGGTGCTGACGGAGTCCCGATGGCGTGCCCCAACAACGATAAGGGGCACTGAACCACAGACATGCTATAACCCGCCCAAAATCACCGAGTGAGAGCTGATTTTCCTGACGGAATCGGACCTGGGGACGAAGGGCCGGCAAACAACATGGCCGCGGCTCATCATTGCTGAAGGCCTCCCCTCCAGTACCGCGGTCTGGAGCGGTCCTGGGAAGCGGTGCATGCCTACCGCCATGGCTGCTGGTGAAGGAGCGGCTGCAACCCGGCACCAAGACTCATCCCCCCGCGGGGGCCCCAGGTGAGCGTGGGCCCCAGCGGGGCGCAATCCAGCGGAAAGCCCAGAGGCAACACCCACAACACCCCGAGACACGACGCGACATTCCGCACTCTCGCGCAATGACTGTAGAGCCGAGCTGGCCGCCGCGGAGGGCATCAAAGGCCACACAATTCTCCAGCCCCACCGCACAGCATTAATGCCCCCCCGTCCGCACGGCACCAGGCCCCGAGGCGCGCAGCGGGGGGAAAGGCGCAGGAGGCCAGAAGTGATCCCAAGCTGACGGCAGGCCCTGGGTGCTGATTACTTGACTAGCCCCCGGAGGCGCCGTAAAGACAAACAGAGCTCTGTACCCACCACACGTCAATGCCACAAACTACAGCAGAGGCAACACTGCAGCGCTTCCCTGAAGGGTCCCCCCCACAACAGACTTTCATCCAAGGCCTAGACCCACGTGGGTGGCGGCCGCGAGGGCGATCGCGGCCTGCGACTCGGCGGAACAATCCGGAGGGCGTCGCTGACCCGCAGCGCGGTGCCCCCGTTAACTGGTGCGGCTGTTTGGGACCCATTCATTGCCACTTTTGTCCCCCTGCACCACATCTGGAGCCACCCTGCCAGCACGGCGCCAGGCCTCGAGGCGCGCTGTGGGAGGGCGAAGGGTAAGGCGCACACGCGGCACCACCAGCGAGCTACCCACCAAGCTTCTGCACTGCGGTGACCTGCACACTGGCGACATGGACGAGGGACCACGTTATACCTCTCAGGCCCCCCGCATAGTATTGACACCCCCCCGGCTGCACGGCGCCAGGCCTTGAGGCGCGCGGCAGGGGCACAACACGGGAGGCCATAGTTGATCTCAAGCCGGTCACCCAGCTCATCCCCAGAGGTGCTGTAAAGGAAAGCGGGGCTCTGAGATCCCAACGCGCGGACGACATAATCTGCAAGCAAGGCTACACTGTCGAAATTCCCTGCAGTGTCCCCCCGAATAGACTCATCTTTTTTGCGGCCTGGACTTACCCCAGTGGCGCCCGCGGAGATAAGCGCGGCCCAGCGGGCGCCCTGGCAAGCACCACTGACCCACAGAGGGGTGCCCCCGCGGCTCAGCGCGACCACAGGGGACCCCCGTGCAGCCGCAGTCATCCTCTGAGCCTCACATACAACCCCCGTCTGCACGGCGCCAGGCCTTGAGGCACGTGACGGGGGAGCAGGAGGAGCGGTGTACGCACGGCACCGCCGGCGGTAAAACCAGCAGGGCACTCTGTCAGGCCCGGTGGACACGGAGAGCATTAAGCACTCACCCCGCGCGACCTACTGGCCCCTGCACAGCATGACAAAACCCCCTGCCCACACGGCGCCAGGTCTCGAGGTGCGCGACGGAGGGATTGGTAAGGAGATACAAACGCCGGCCCACCCTAGGAGGACAACGGGCACCCACTGCACGCCCGATACCGTGCCTGGCCCCATTGACACCACCCAGGAGGGCGCCATCCAGCGTTGTTGGAGTCCAGGCACAGCCACACAGGCAGAGACACCCCACTAGCCAGGGCATTGGACCCACAAGTCCAGCCAACTCGCCTGACGACGGCCCACAGCCCGGGCAGTTACTCATGCTCTACTCGCCCCCACCCCCTCTCAAATCACCAGGGGCTTCCGTCTACACGGCACTATGGGGCGTCAAAGTGCTGCCACTGCTGGGCCATCATCGGGCCCAACTGGACGAACCTCCCCTGAGACTAATGCTACCCGGGTAACAGAAGAGCTAACACAAACTGTGACAATGTCGGACAAGCTGGACAAGGTCCTGGCGGCCATAGAACATTCCAGAGTCACCATGGAAGACAGATTTGGGGCGCTGGTCACGGACCTGAACCTCTTGCTTGACGACCACCCCAAGTTAGCGGATAAAGTAAAGCAAGGGGAGAAAACAATACAAACCCTGGAGCCCCAAGTAAAGTCCCAGCAAACCACCCTAAGTGACCTCAAAACGCGGGTGAAACTCCTCGAAGACAAAGCAGATGACCTAGAAAGGCGTTCCCGCCCCAGTAACATATGGATACTCAATCTACTGGAAGGAGTGGAGGGACTGGACCCCATAGACTACGTGATTAAAAACTTTCACGCCGGCAACGGATCTGACCCCATTCTTCTTGGTGGAGAGGGTGCATCCCGTCCCGGCCCGCAGACCGCCCCCAGGTGCCCCGCCCAGACCATTCTTACTGAAACTACTACATCACGGCGACAGGGACGC
This sequence comes from Calotriton arnoldi, assembly GCA_963921515.1. NCBI lineage: Eukaryota > Metazoa > Chordata > Amphibia > Caudata > Salamandridae > Calotriton > Calotriton arnoldi. The sequence continues at coordinate 271,901 of CAWUFW010015530.1, forward strand.
AGTCCTCCGGGCAGCCAGACAACACAGACCACTCAGGGTCGAAGATAAACAGGTCATGTTGTTCCCTGACTACTCTAAAGCGGTCCAGCGGCAACGCACATCGTTCTTAGAGATTAAACGCCTGCTACGCCACAAGCCTGTTCAGTATGCCCTACTGTTTCCAGCAAGCCTCAAAATTATGCATGAAGGCCGCACGCACTTTTTCTCGGATCCCAAGGAAGCACACGACTGGGCAACACAGCACCTACAGGGTACCGAAACCAGTGGCACGCAGCAGGGGACTCGAGAACCCAAAAGCCAGTGACGCCCTACGAAGAAACTCACTCTGAAACAATGGAATTCATGGCCTGAGTCAAGCACACGAAGCTCCCCAGACCTAGAGCAAATAATAGCCGAACGCAGGAGGGGACTGCAGGCGGCAGCACAGATTGACCCGATAGCAGAGAGCTCTGATGGCGAAAAAAGCCCCCGCATCTACACACCAGAGGAAGCAGTCAGTGACACAAATACCTCCCGAGATGGCTCGATCACTTCACCAATAGTAACTCCACAGACGGCGGACACGCTCATATAGGCTAGGACACTGGACCACATCCAGACCACCCAAGTCATTCAGCGCCCTCCAAGACTCTGGACATTGAACATTATCATGATGACCAGTCCGGGGGGTACTAAATAGAGGAACACCCGGGGCACACCATGCCCGACTAGCGCGCTTATCACACGATACACTGAGGGACCCGCCCGGCACCGTATTTTGCATACTCATGCTTCAAAGGGCCACACAGATCACCACTAGAGACAAGAAGAGACCACGCACCCTCGGATACCGTACTAAAGTATGAATACACCTTTTAGTTTGGACGTGTCGCTCCGAGCGACAGGTCCCTTTAGTTGGGAGGTTTCCCCACATTGCAGTTGCACCCCCTCCCCTACCAGACTTCCCCAGATATCCCGCAGGATAGTGTGCAGACAGGCAGATCCATGGACCTGAGATGCGGGGGGTCCCTCGGCAACACCCTGACCCCGGCAGTAAGAACACAAAACTCACAAACAACATCAAATGCCTAACAAGATTCCCAATACAGATCATAACGATCAATGTCAGAGGCATGCACACAGCGCGCAAAAGATGCGCCGTTTATTCATATGTCAAAAGGCAGAACGCGCAAATAGCCGTGTTACAGGAAACACACTTAACGCCCCTAGAGGCAGACCGCTTGTGAAGGAAATTGCGGGGAACCCTTTATGCCACCACTTACTCGGCCTTTGCCCGGGGCACCCTAATCTGGCTCCGACCAGGGACTCCCTTCCAGGAAACCAAACGCACGATCGACAAGGAGGGCCGTTACATACTCGTGGAGGGGCTCCTAGAAGGCCAACCCATACTTCTAGGGAGTGTATATGCTCCCAACGTAGATCAGGACAAATTCTGGGGACACCTCAACGGGGTACTAGCCCAATACACATCAACGCCGTGGCTTTTAGGGGGCGACTACAACTGCACGCTAGACCCTCATCTCGACAGATCTCACGCTCCTCCTGCGCACTCCCCGGCACATAAACAAGTGGAGCAATTCCATACATGGGTGGCACAATGGGCGCTAGTGGACATATGGCGGTCCCGGAACCCGGACGCTAGACTATTCCTTCCACTCGATCCCCCATAACCTGCACGTGCGTTTAGACAGATTCCTCTGCTTGGTATCAATGCTCCCTAAAGCTCAACACTCAGACTATTTAGGCCGGGTCCTCTCGGACCACGATGCCCACCTCCTGACCCTCAGATGGCGGCTCCCCTACCCCGCAGTACCAATGTGGAAATTGCTGTGGGAATGTCTCACTGATCAAGTGTTCAGACATGACCAGGAGAATAGTATTTGTGATTACTTCAGGACGAACGCCCATACAGCGACCTCCAGGTCGCTGGAATGGGATGCCTTTAAAGTAGTCGCTAGGGGGCAGTGCATACAACAGATAATGGGGGTCCTAGAAACAGTGCTTCTGCGCACAGAAACCACATTAGCAACATTAACAAAAGATGCAGATGCGAGTAGAGCCACCATGGCGCAAATAGCGACGGGCAAGACAGCTTACGCGGAGACATTAAGGGATCTACGTAAATACAACTTCAGAGCGCATGCGGTAAGGACTCATAAAGAAGGGGATAGAGCAGGGACCCTTCTGGCATGGCTGGCCCGACAAGACACGGAGGTAAAACCCATCACAGAACTGGTCGACTGGGCGGGGACTCCCGGCATTCTCAAGTAGAGATTCTACAAATTTTTCATGACTTCTACTCAGAGACCTACTGAGGCCCGGCGCAAGACAGCCCACAGCTAATAGCACACTTCCTACTCCCCTTAACTATTCCGCGAATGCCAGTGGAAGACAGGGACGACATTGACGAAAAGATAGGATCCGCGATTGTCTCCCACGCAATTCGTGCCCTGGCGCGCAATAAAGCCCCGGGCATAGACGGATTTCCACTTGAATACTACGGCACATTCTCAAGCCAACTGGTCCCCCGAATATTAGACATGTATGAGGATGCATTGGAGCGGGGTGAACTGCCAGGCTCACTTAGACAGTTCTGGTGGTGTTCCCAAAACCGGACCGCGACCCGAAACTCCCTGCCTCGCACAGGCCAATAACACTGCTGAACGCAGACTGTAAAATCCAGGGGAAAGTTCTAGCGGATCGGTACTCCCAAGTCCTTCCCCCACTGATTCACCCGGATCAGTGTGAGTTCGTCCCAGGATGCAACACATCCCAAAGCTTACACAGGCATTTCCATATACAGGACAGAGCGGGTCCCCAGTTCCCGAGAGCGGCGTGCCTAATTCTTGACCTAGAGAAAGCTTTCGACACCCTCCTATGGCCCTATCTGTTTGCTGTTCTCCGGCGGAACGATGTGGGTCCAACCCTACTCGCCTATACGCAACTCCTATACAAGAACCTCACGACAAGGGTGCGGTTAGGCAAATATATTTCTGCCCCACTCCAGGTAGAGAAGGGTACACGCCAGGGGTGTCCCCTCTCCCCGCTATTATTTGCCTTGGCAATAGAACCCTTGGCGATACAGATGCGTCGGGAAGGAGAAGCCTGGGGTATCCCGATAGCTGGCACAGTCCATAGCGTATCATTATACGCGGATGACCTACTCATATATGTACGCAACATAACATCCGACTTGACCCCAATATGGACAACGCTGTGGGAGTTTGCAGAGGTTTCGGGCCACAGAGTCAACTGGGGCAAATCCACGATCTACCTGCTTAGCCCACACCTAGCCCCCCTCGACATTACAATTGGGACCCAGAGAATCACCTGGAGCAATGCTCCTAGGTACCTCGGAGTTCGCCTGTACCACTCTCCGAATTACATTTACGAAGGGAATCACTGCAGAGCATTGGCAGGCATTAGGGCGGCTGTGAACTTTTGGAAGATGCTCCCCTGCCCCCATCGGGCAGGTGGCTCTAGCCAAGATGATTATTGTTCCAAGGCTTCTATATTACTTCGCCAACCTTCCAGTTATTCCTCCTTGCCCCTTCTTCCGGGAATTGGACACCCTCCTTACCTCCCTCATCTGGGGAACGGGCCGGCACAGAGTAGCCCTGTCTAAGCTGTATCTCCCGACTGATCAGGGAGGGCTGGGGGCTCCCTCCTTTGAAGCATATTTCTTAGCGGCACAACTCCAGTGGCTTTCACACTGGACAGCGGAATGCCTCATGGGCGAGACAACCTCCGACACGGGGCATATATCTCTGCCAATAATCCGGTGCATGCTTTTACCAGGCACTAAACCCCAACGCACATACCCGCTGCAAGTGACGATAGCTCGCACCTGCATGCTACGCATACACCGTATGTCCAGAGGGAAGCCCCCATACTCCCCATTACTTCCGCTGGTGGGGTTCCCTAATCGGGACAAACATTACACGGCCCAAATCCTACGAGTATGGACTGACAACTCATTGACGGAGTGGGAATACCTCTTTGAGCTACGAACAGCTAGTGGAAGAGTACGACCTCCCCCCGGGACAGTTCCTATTACATCGCCGACTTTTGGCTAGTAGCCGCCCGTTCTGGGACCCGGTTTCAGGAGAACCGCCGACACACCCAGTAATACACACCATACTGCATATGGGGGCGGGCAGAATCTCATCACATGGCTATATAAAGCCACCCGGGAATTACTACTCAAGCCACTGACCTCACTGCGGCAGACGTGGGAGTTCGACCTAAATAGGCCACTACACGACAAGGAGTAGGCGCAGGCTCTGGAATACCCCAAAAAAGTTTCCAGAAACGTGCGATTCAAAAACATATAATTTAATATTCTACACAGGGCATACTTAACGCCTGAGCGACTACAGCACTTCTACCCAGATACACAGTTTCTTTGTCCCAGATGCCAAGCCCTGCAGCGGACTTCCAACACATGTTCTGGGAATGTCCTACATTGCAGCAATATTGGAACTACATCCATGAAACACTCCGTGCAACCTCAAACATCCCCGGGGTCAATACATGGGGGGCATGCGCGCTAGGGGTGTTCCGAAGACGAAAAACTGATAAAGTACAGGTGCGCTTCACGTCCCTTCTACTACTCCTGGCAAAGAGAGCTATAGCCATGCACTGGTGAGCTACGGGGGGACCCCCATTGGAGGCTTGGGTAGGAGCAGTCAAAAAGTGGGGCGCCGCGGAAGAGGACGCGATCCGAGAGGAGAAAGCGAAGGGAACGAGCAAACACCACATATCCATGGAATGGGCGCAACTCCTATTCCAATTCAACCAGCAAACTACACGAGCAGAACCAGCCGAGGCGCCCCATGCCCAAACAGCATCCGCCACACCAATAGGACCAGTGGGTTGACGTAACGAGTCGGAGCACACACCTATCGCAGATGCCCTGTCACAGTCCACACCGTGGGGCATAGCCCCAGAACCCGACAGAGGCTTTAGCCGAGCCCCCCCCTGCATCAGTCGCCAGCCGCCAGAGTAGCCCCACACACCTGCAAAGAGGACCTACTTACTCCCCACCCCGTCTGCACACACACCCTCCCTCCCCGTCGACCCCTAATCAGTACCCCAGTTCAACACCCAAGTTCTAAGTTAAGGATACAAACCAGTGGCTCAGATAATGGTAGTAGGGGACAGGGACCGATGCCCACTCACTCGGGCAGAATACTAAGACTCCCACAAGAACCATGGGTAGGCGTAGCTTCACAACCAAGATTTTGACCCATAGGCTTATCCCAGGACACATATGACTGCCACAGATTGCCTCAACATATGTGTAATACCGGGCCTGTTATGACACATTGTGGCAGCTATGAAAGAAAGCAATCACCAATGTACACTTAAGTGCCTATGTTGTCTCTGTCTACCTGTACATGTAACTCGACAATGGAATCATTTTTTATGCTTCACTGTATCTAAAGTGTTAAAATTTAATAAAAAAATGTAAACAAAAAAAAAGATTGCACTGTCCAGATCTGCACTGGGTGCACTCAATTAAGTGAGCACCACAGTACAGATTGGGACCGAGTGCTCAATTAGCAATACATCCTCAGAACTGCTTTTAAAATACTGTGGGTTTCTCCACTGTAGTCGCTGACTACATTACTAAGAAAGATGTGTTGAAATTACTCTCACCTTAGGGAATTAATTGGGATGGAAATTTGTGTTATACTCTCAAGGGCCGTCATTATGAATTGGCAAAAAATACCAGGCTGAGTGTAAACACTGTGGTCCTTATTGTGAGGGCCTTGTTAATTGCAAAGCAAAACCTGCTGAAATATATTCAGGAAAAATGCAATACTTCACGTTTTGTCAGTTGGGTTAGGGGGGAACTACAGTTCTACAGCACTATGCTCCATTCTGCCATGCAAAATTGTAATAGTGCAGTAACACATCACCTGGGAAAAGCATGCATTGGTATTTCCAAATGGTATGTTACTGTATTAGTTTATGAGGGTTTTTCGCAGTGAGACTATGGGTCATATGTACAACAAAATGTCGGAGCACAGCGCTGAGCCAAATTTGGCAGCGCCACGCCACTACAGTGCAAGGGTGCCTGTGTTGCAAGGAATGATTGTTCTTGTTCAGAAAGGTGTCCCTTGCTGCACATCAACAATCCATAACGGCTATTTGTTACTTCTATGTGTGCTGCATAATGCAGCACACATAGAAGTTGCAAATCGTCATGTGTGCTGCAGAATGTAGCACACATAGAAAAAGAAAAAACGAGCAGAAATAAAAACATTTCTCCTCGTGCACCATTCTAATGCCTGCTCCTGCATGGCATTAGTTTTAGGCGCTCCCACAGATTTACACCTCCTTGTAAATCTGGGGCAGCGTCAAAAAGCAATGGAGGTTGTGGTGGAATGCCCACAGCAACACCCATTGCACGCCCCTTTCACGCAGATACCTGCATAAAAGGGTATTATATTTTCAAAGCGGTGTTAAGCCACAAAAAGTGGCTTAACGCCACTTTGTAAATATGGTGCAGGGCATATCGCTACATGAGCGTCAAAAAAAGTGATTCCCTGGTTGCGCTAAGGGCTTGTACATATGGCCCTTGGTCTGATGACTTGGTTCACATCCAAGCCTTGTTCCATGCAGCAAAAAAGGACAAAGCTGAATATTAGCGAACCAAGGGGCATATGTACAACAAAATGTCGAGCATGGAGCTGCGCCAAATTTGGCAGCACCACACTCCGACATTTTCAAAATACAATGATGCCCCACATTTACTACAATATGATGCACCCCTGTGTTTTTCCGAGCACTGGCGCTAAAATTAGCTGCCTAGCGCCAACGCAGGCACCCTTGCGCTATAGTGCAAGGGTGCCTACTTTGCAGGGAAGGATTGTTTATGTGCAGGAAAGTGTCCCTTCCTGCATATAAAAAATCTATAATGGCTGTTTGTTACTGCAATGTGTGTACAATTGCAAATCCTCATTATTTCATGATTGTTTATGTGCAGCAAACACCTGTGTTTTCCCGAGCACTGCCACTAAAATTAGTTGCCTAGCACCAACACAGGCACCCTTGCATCATAGTGCAAGGGTGCCTGTGATGCAAGGAATGATTGTTCTTGTTAAGAAAGGTGTCCCTTGCTGCACATAAACAATCCATACCGGCTATTTGTTACTTCTATATGTGCTGCATTCTGCAGTACACATAGAAGTAGCAAATCATCATTATTTCATGATTGTTTATGTGCAGGAAGGGGTACCTTCCTGCACATCAGCAATCACAAATGGCTTTCTGCTGTTTCTATGTGGGCTGCAGAAAGCAGCACACATATAAAATGTAAAAATGAGGAGAAATAAAAGCATTTCTCCTTGTGCGCCATTCTGCTCCTGCATTGCATTAGTTTTGGGCGCTCCCACAGATTTACACCTCCTTGTAAATCTGGGGCAGCATCAAAAAGCAATGGAGGTTGCGGTAGAAAGCCCACAGCAACACACATTACACACCCCTTTCACACAAATATCTACGTGAAAGGGTAGCATATTTACAAATTGGTGTTAATCCACAAAAAGTGGCTTAACACCACTTTGTAAATATGGTTTATATGGATAATGCCTAACAAAATTTGCACTGCGAAACGTGGTCGTAAAAAGGTACAATCCGTGGTCATCGGTTTCACTAACCTCGATCGTGCAGTTTATCCTTTGTTGTGGATTCTGCGAGCCAGGATGAGGTGATACGGGGTGATTACTTTGCCCCAAATCAAAACTACGATGTGTAGATTCGTTTCAGATTTATTCTGTGGTGAATGAACTACTGCTCGTAATCAGGGACTAGGAAGGACTTTTATTGTGGTTGGGGCATCAGTGTGCGTTCTTTTTTTGTGGAACTGCCCCTGTGGTCTGTTGCTGTAGCAAGCTTTCTATTGCTTGGTAAATTATGATGTTTCATTGCTGCTCAGTTCAATTTATAGGCGTCTCAACTCATCTCAAAATAATTACACCTTTCATTCTGTGAAGGGATGTTTCTATTGAACATCTGTTAATGTTGACATTTGAAACTACTTAATATATATTTCTGCGTTTTTACTGTCACACCTACTGAGAAAGGGTATATTATAAAGCAGATCACGTTTGACAGCAAGTGAAGATGAACTAATAATTGCAAACATATAAAAAGATGTTTCTAATGATTATATAAACCCTACTGTCGGCAATGCACTGCTTTCTATTTCTATAGGATCAAGGCAGAAAGACTTCGGGGCTCCTTTTGTTTATTTAAGAGCGGTCTCTGCCACGGTTTTGGACTGACAGGTGTCATAAGTAGGTGAAGAACTGTAGCAGCAGACAAGTTTGATTGTCACTAACTCTAAGGGAATGTCCTTCATTCTGATGGAAGTGTACAGTGTTTGTTTACATCTCTAAAGTAATTGCAAAACACAACAAAATTACAAAAAGCAAAATAGTAGCACATCAAAATATGGGCAGAACAAAATAAAACAGAATGCAGAACAACAACGGTACAAACACAAGAATACCACAGTACAGTAATGAGGCATAAAAACATAAATACACCAAAAAACAACACAGCAGATCACCGCCGCAACAAAATGCAACATAACAAATATGCACAAATATTCATGTCACTCATTACCTCCTTCACAGATATGCTTCTACATCAAAGGCATGCAACAGCTCCGGTCAAAACGGTATTGTGATAAGACCCCTGGACCGCATATACCTAACTACTTAAAGCGTGTTATAATTGGGCATTATTGGGCATTATTGCATTATTGGGCATTATGAACTATTCATTGGTGTAAGGGTGCAAGATGTTTACAAAGTTAAAATGTGAGTAAGAGTGGCTTCTAGAGCCCTAGATAATCCAGTGCAATGATGTGAGCTTGTAGAGCAAAGGTGTTCTGCTTCATTGAAGTGTACTGTTCTTTCTACATGTGAGTGACATTAAGCCTTTGCAAACATCATGGGCCATATTATCAAGAACGGGCGATAACATTATCGCCGCTTTAGCGGCTGGAAACTGCCGCTAAAGCGGCGATAAGGGGCTTGATAATATGCCCTATAGAATTCCAATAGAAGGCCAGGTTCTGGTGTGAAGGACATCAAACCTGGGCTTCTATTGGAATTCTATAGGGCATATTATCAAGCTCTTATCGCCGCTTTAGCGGCAGTTTCCTGTCGCTAAAGCGGCGATAATGTTATCGCCCCTTCTTGATAATATGGCCCCATATGTTTTGCTTGAACTTCACTCCTGCTCCTTTTCCTCTTCTGAGTATAGGAATTAATGGTATCAGAAACATGTCTATTTTTTTAGATTGTGCATTTTCTGACTATGCAGCCAGCTTTGCTAAGTTACATTAATTTTGGGTTTCTTTTATATAGTTCACACATTTGGATCCCTGAGGATGGATAATGAAAATATTATTATGAGTCTTATAAATTGTTCTGGTTTCGGCCCCCACAGAGAAAATGAAAATAACCGGGCAAGGACCTCTCACCAGGTTCAAATCACTAACTAGTAGGACTTACTCTACAGTAGTTTGGCAAATGCCTTTAAAAAGGACTGCCTTAAATGAGAAAAGTCCAAACCTTCACACAAATCAAGGACACTACATGATAGGTTCTCTGGCCTGCCCTGGAATCTGTGGTTGTCTTTACAAGTACACTCATTTGTGTCACCGGAAAACGTTACTTACACAGTCTTCCTCGTTACACCTGTTTATCTGTGAGGCGCCCCATCTCTCAAACAAAGAGTTGCGAAGGATTCTTAGAAAAGCAAAAAGAACTATCTTACATTGATGTCAGGGCTATCATAATGCAACACATAAACATTGATTCAGGAACATAAAATACAGAAAAATATTTTGGACATCAATAAAGCTGAGAATTTATTTGGTAAGCACCACATCTTCTGAACCTCTACTGTGCAATTTTAAAGGAATAAACTTGTGGTGAGGTCACCCTACTTTCAGTACTCCACTTGTAACTTTTTGATACCTCAGTTAACTCTGCCAATAAGGTTGCCACCCTCATGGTTGAGTTTTCAAGAATAACTCACCTCAAGGGGTTATCACTCTGTTCATACTTCAGAATGATGGTTTGCTTGACACAGCTTGTCATGATTGCTGTTGTAAGCTTAGAGCCCATATGGTCATTGAAAAACTCTATAAGAGGTGGTCAGATTTCTGGATGAAGTCCTGTCAATATACATTCTTGCTACTAATCCCACATAAGGAAGGTGGAGAGGTCCATTTTTGCAATTTTTCTTAGAGTAAGTGAGAGAATGCAGAGACACCTCTGGGATATAGTTAAATCTGGACCTTTCCTTTTATACAGGGGCAGTGATAAGAACAAGTGCCTCACTATGGAATCAAGGGTAAGCCTCTGGCTAAAGCAGCCTCTGAAACTCCTTCTACATAAATGATGTCATTTGAGATGTCATCAGTGTTCCTATAAATGTAATTAATTAGGGCCTGATTATGAGTTTGACGGTGTTGTAGCAGGGGGGCACACCACCGTCCCGCTCCCACTCCGCCATACTCAACCGCTGACTGCACGCTGTATTACAAGTTGTAATCTTGGCGGGTGGTCCTCCGGAGGCTGGCCCATAGCGCTGCCTTTAAAGGCTCATATGAGAGGCTTTAGAAAGGCAGAGCCATGGGACAGCCTACATGCGTTCAAGCTCGGCATGGACTATAAAGTCCATGCTGTGCTGGAACTGGGGGTGGTGAAAGACAGCCTGTGCACCGAGGCGCCTACAGGACCCCCTGTGTTTCCTCACCTCCACACTTTTCATGGTGGGCTTACCTCCATGAAAAGGAGGGCAGTGAGGAAACTCATTATATGCTTAACGGTGGCCTCTGATCGTTGCCCCACCGCCAAGGATTGCGGATACCTGGCGGTTGTGGCAGTTCTCTGGAGATCCGACCGCCGTACTTGTAATACGCCGGTCGGACCGCTGGTGCGGTGGTCCCTGACCACCACCGCACCTCCACCGTGAGTAAACTCTTAATCAGGCCCTTAACATGGTTTAAGAGATGTAATGTGAAAGGGTATAAACTATGCATGTTCGAGGGGGCAAATATAGTTGATGTAGTTTGACTAGTGAGTTCACAACACAGTGTATGGAAGTGCACAATTTATAGTTATTTTATGGTCGGCGTAAATTATAACTTTAAGTTATAATTGTGAAGTTATAATAAAAGCATAAAAGTTTCTGAACTTTGTGCAGTTTAAGTTGTTTTTTTATTGAAATAATACATTTTGTTTTCCTAAATATAGCTAAGCTTTAACCTTGAGTTTTTTCATTGAATCTCTATGTTCTTTTTTATTTTATAAAAAATATTTTTGTAAGACAACACAAACTAATTACGTCATTGTTTTTATTTTTATGTGTGGTAGATTTGAGTGTAATGGTGTGTTATAGATTGGAATGGCGTGTCCTAGATTGGAGCGGTGTGCCCCAGAGTGGAATGGCATATCGTGCAATGGAGTGGAGTGCAGTGTCGTAGAATGTCTTAGAGTAGAGCACAAAACTGTAGAATATAGGGGCACAGAGTGGAGTACAGTGTTGTAGAATTCAGTGTTATATAGTTGAGTGGTGTGCCATAAAGTGGGTGGCGTGTCATAGAGTGGAGAGGCATGTCAAAGAGTGGAGAGGCATGTTGTACAGTACGGTGGAGTGGTATGATGCAGAGTGTCATAGAGTGGCATAGAGTGGAGGGGCATTGAGTGGAGTAGAGAGTTGTAGAATGGAGGGGTGTATAGTGGATTGACATGTCATAGAGTAGAGTGGAATGGAATGGCATGTCTTAGAGTGGCATGTTGTACAGTGTCTTAGAGTAGAGTAGAGTAGATTGTTGCAAAGTGGAGTGACATAGAGTTGGGGAGGGTGGAATAGAGTGTCCTAGAGTGGAGTATCATCAAGTGTCAAAGAGTAGAGTGCAGGAGAATGTTGTAGAGTGGAGTGCCGTCTCTCACGGTGGTGTGGCATGTCGTAGAGTGTCATACAGTGAAGTAGAGTGGAGGGGAATAAAGTGGAGTTCAGTGTAGTAAAATGACATTGAGTTCAGTAGAGTGTTGTAAAGTGGAGTTGTATAGAGTGGAGTAGAGTTCCATACAGTAGAGAAACGTAGAGTGGAGTGTCATACAGTGATACAGAGTAGGGTAAAGTGTCGTGCAGTGGATTGGAGATGGGTGAAGCGGTGTAGCGTACAGTGGAGTAAAGTGCCATAGCGTGGAGTGGCATGTGATAGAGTAGAGTGCCATGAAGTGGAGTCGAGTAGAGTGGTGTAGCATAGAGTTGAGTAAAATGTCATAAATTGGAGTGGCGTATCGTACATTGGAGTGGAGTGGTGTGTTGTAGTGTTGGAAAGTGGAGTACAGTAGAGTGGCATACAGTGGAGTAGAGGAGACCATTACCACCCTTAATCACTACCTACCCCTAAACCTAATAATACCATTCTTTACCACTACCCACCCTTAAACCCCTAAAATACTCTTACCACCCTTTACTATTACCCACCTATAAACCCTAAAAATACATTTACCACCTCTAAACTGTAAAATTAACCTTATCACTCTTCACCACTAATCCCAGCAAAATCTGAGTTTTACCATTGCCACCCTTTCCCACTACCCACGCCTAAACCCTAAAATGAACCTTTCCAGCCTTTATCTCTTCCCATGTGCAAACCCTAAAAATACCCTTACCACAATTTGCCACCGCCCACCTATAAACCCTGAAATTACATTTACTGCTCTTTAACACTACCCACCTCTAAACCCTATAAATATATATATATATATATATATATATATATATATATTATCTACTGGCGGTCGCCAGTAGATAGTTATAGTTACAACCTATTATCCATAGGAAATCCGCGACATTCTATTTGAAATAACTCTCTTGCCGGTTGACGTATCTTCGCAAAATTTTCAAACTTTGTGGGGCGCTCCGGTCCGCTCCTACCCTGAAAGTCTCGGGGGATTTGTCAAGCGGGGGCCGAGAAAAAGGGGGTCCCAAAACGCGTTTTCCCCATGCAATTTTCCATAGGAAACTTTAGACACGGCTACAGCCCGAACTGCTGAACGGAATTACACCAAATTTGGCAAAGAGGTAGTTCTTGGTTCAGAAAGAACCCTTTTGTTAAATGGTGTAAATCCGTTCAGTAGTTGCTGAGAAAATCAAAAGTAAAAAGATAGATATATCTATGGCCGCGTCGGATTCGCGCACCCTCCCGATCACGAGCTGCATGCTAATTGGCTGTCAACACTCCAAATCAGGAAGTGTTGGCAGCTATTTTGTCCCTCGGTAGAACCGAGGGACAGAAACAAGTGCGCAAAGCGCACAAAGGGGGCAGGGTAGAAACACCCTGACCCCTAGGTCTGCTCAGGGGTCCCACAAGGACCCCTGGGCAAAATTTTTTTTTTTTAAAAAACAAAATCGGCAGGATGCGCTCAGGGTGCGCGAATCCTGCCGAAAAAAATCGAAGCGCGGTCTCCGCGCTTCGATAGCACTGGCCCCCGGGTGGGCCAAGTCCCGGGGGCATGCTGGGGGGGTTAATTTTATGTGTGGGGGCCTCTAAGGGCCCCCAAGCCCCGGGACCACCACCCCCGGGGCTTTATGTATAATGGTGCGGGAGGGCTCTGAGCCCTCCCGCAGCCCCGGGACCGCCACCTCCCGGGGCTTCTTTTTATTTTTGAAAAACCTGTGTGGGGGCTCCAGCCGCCCACACGCCCGGGACCACCACCTCCCGGGGCACTAAGAAAATTACAATGGGGGTCCGTTTTGGACTCCCAAGCCCCGGGGACCACCACCTCCCGGGGATTCAAAATGTAAGGAGGGGGCCTCGCGGCCCCCTCCTGGAGCCTGTGGTGGCCCAGGGGACCGCCACCCCCAGGGCCGGCTCCTGCAGTGTCCCGGGGTGCCTACCCCCGGGACACTGCTGTTTGCAATGACAGGACGGAGCCTCGCGGCTCCGTTCTGTCATTGCAAACTGCTTTGGATATTGGAAGAGAGAGCAGGAAACCTGCTCTCTCTTCCAATATCCAAAGCTGATTGCTTTCCACATGGGGAGCAGCATGTTAGCTGCTCCCCATGTGTAAAGCAATGCCGGCTCCCGTAGGACACAGGGAGCCGGCGGGACTGTGGGGGTTTGGGGACCCCCCACAGTCCCCAACGAGAGGCCAGGCCCTGGGGGATGGGGTCCCCGGGGCCATAAGTAGCCACGGAGGGGGCCACGCAGCCCCCTCCCCAAAGGTAAAAAAAAGTTAAAAAAAAAAAGTGCAAGGCCGGCCCCGGGGATGGGGTCCCGGGGCCTTAAATGGCCTGAGGAGGGGGCCACGCAGCCCCCTCCAAATAAAAAAAAGAGGCCATGCCCGGGGATGGGGTCCCCGGGGCCAATACAGGCCCAGGGAAGGGGGCCACGCGGCCCTCTTCCCGTTTTTTAATTAAAATTTTAATTAAAAAGAGGGGTAAGGCCCTGGGGGATGGGGTCCCCAGGGCCTAAAAATAGGAAAAAGGAAGGGGGACCACACAGCCCCCCTTCAGGGGGAAAAAAAACGATTGGGCCCGCAGGCCCCGCCCCTTCCTTCACCACTCTGCAAACGCGCCCCTGGCGCGTTTGCAGAGGAGGAACGATCCCCTTGAATACTGGGGGTCCCTGGGGGCCAACTAGCCCACCAGGAACCTCCAGTATGCGCCAGGGGGCTGCCTTGCAGAGAGGTGTACAGAGGCCACGCCCCTTTTACACCTCTTTGCAACGCAGCTCTGTGGCGCTTTTGGAGGTATATGGTGGGCTAGTTACACCCCAGGGACCCTCAGGATTCAAGGGAGTTAATCCCCCGACTTAAAACGCGCCACGGGGCGCGTTTGCACAGTGGTGAAGGGAGGGGCGGGGCTTCAGGTGACATGTGTGCAAACAGGCCCCGTGGTGCGTTTTAAGATGGGGAATTAAATCCCCTTCAATCCTGAGGGTCCCTGGGGCCAACTAGCCCAACAGGTACATCCAGAAAGCGCCACAGAGCTGCGTTGCAGAGAGGTGTAAAAGGGGTGTGGCCTCTGTACATGTCTCTGCAACGCAGCCCCTGGCGCATACTGGAGGTTCCTGGTGGGCTAGTTGGCCCGTAGGGACCCTCATGATTCAAGGGGACTTAATCCCCAACTTAAAACACGCCACGGGGCGCGTTTGCACAGATGTCACCTCAGGCCCCGCCCCTCCCTTCACCATTGTGCAAATATTCCTCTAAAATCAGCCGAAATACGAATTCTGATTTACTCACCTGTTATCAGGAGAGACCTCAGTGCTGCATCTTTCAGCCCAGTACTAATCCTGAAAAGTAATTTTAACCGTACTTACCAGTAACTTGAATTTCCTTCCATAGGCTAACATTGACTGGTTTCACTTGGAAATTCTTCTAAGTGTGGAGTTTTGGAACTTTAAAATATTCCTCTAAAATCAGCCGAAATACGAATTCCGATTTACTCACCTGTTATCAGGAGAGACCTCAGTGCTGTATCTTTCAGCCCAGTTCTGGTCCTGAAAAGTAATTTTAACCGTACTTACCAGTAACTTGAATTTCCTTCCATAGGCTAACATTGACTGGTTTCACTTGGAAATTCTTCTAAGTGTGGAGTTTTGGAACTTTAAAATATTCCTCTAAAATCAGCCGAAATACGAATTCCGATTTACTCACCTGTTATCAGGAGAGACCTCAGTGCTGCATCTTTCAGCCCAGTACTGATCCTCAAAAGTAATTTTAACCGTACTTACCAGTAACTTGAATTTCCTTCCATAGGATATCATTGCCTGCTTTTTGCTGAAAAAGTTTCTAAGTGTTGATTTTTGAAACATACAAATATTCCTCTAAAATCAGCCGAAATACGAATTCCGATTTACTCACCTGTTATAAGGAGAGACCTCAGTGCTGTATCTTTCAGCCCAGTACTGGTCCTGAAAAGTAATTTTAACTGTACTTACCAGTAACTTGAATTTCCTTCCATAGGCTAACATTGACTGGTTTCACTTGGAAATTCTTCTAAGTGTGGAGTTTTGGAACTTTAAAATATTCCTCTAAAATCAGCCGAAATACGAATTCCGATTTACTCACCTGTTATCAGGAGAGACCTCAGTGCTGCATCTTTCAGCCCAGTACTGATCCTCAAAAGTAATTTTAACCGTACTTACCAGTAACTTGAATTTCCTTCCATAGGATATAATTGCCTGCTTTTTGCTGAAAAAGTTTCTAAGTGTTGATTTTTGAAACATACAAATATTCCTCTAAAATCAGCCGAAATACGAATTCCGATTTACTCACCTGTTATAAGGAGAGACCTCAGTGCTGTATCTTTCAGCCCAGTACTGGTCCTGAAAAGTAATTTTAACCGTACTTACCAGTAACTTGAATTTCCTTCCATAGGCTAACATTGACTGGTTTCACTTGGAAATTCTTCTAAGTGTGGAGTTTTGGAACTTTAAAATATTCCTCTAAAATCAGCCGAAATACGAATTCCGATTTACTCACCTGTTATCAGGAGAGACCTCAGTGCTGCATCTTTCAGCCCAGTACTGATCCTCAAAAGTAATTTTAACCGTACTTACCAGTAACTTGAATTTCCTTCCATAGGATATCATTGCCTGCTTTTTGCTGAAAAAGTTTCTAAGTGTTGATTTTTGAAACATACAAATATTCCTCTAAAATCAGCCGAAATACGAATTTCGATTTACTCACCTGTTATCAGGAGAGACCTCAGTGCTGCATCTTTCAGCCCAGTACTGGTCCTGAAAAGTAATTTTAACCGTACTTACCAGTAACTTATATTTTCTTCCATAGGAATCCATTGTCTGGTTTTCAGCAGAAAAGTTTCAAAGTGTCGATTTTCACAAACTACAAATATTCCTTAAAAATCGCCTGTATGACTTAAACGCATTCTTTCAACTGTTTACAGGAGATGCACCAGTGCTGGATCCAGGATCCAACACTGAGTAAGAAAAAGTAACGATAACAGTTTTTACCTGCTAAGTGAATTTCCTTCCATAGGATAACATTGGTGATTCTATGAGAAAAGTTTCTGTCAACTTTTAAAATAAAATAATATTCCTTAAAAATCACGACTGTAACCAAAACGCTTTTACTCAACTGTTTACAGGAGATGTACCAGGACTGAATCTAGGATCCAGTCCTGTGGTTAGAAAAGTAATCCATAAAGTAACTAATTGCATTTAACTAGAAATTCACATTGAGCTGAATGTTGCATTGTGTTTGAAAATGTGGTGCCCATTGCAACAACTGTAACTACTGTACTTAAAAGTCTATTGCCTATGTGCAAAGTATTTAAACTAAAGTAATTCATTCTGAGAAAGTATTTTTTGTAATGTAATGTATAATGTAATTACAATGTAATTTAAAAAATAAAATATGTAAAAAAAAAATCTAAAAATGTAATAAATCAGTATGAAAAAAATTAATATAACAATTAATACATTTAAAAATTGTCATTTACAAAACCTTTGAAATTCACTGAAAAAACCGTAGGTTTCAGACATGTTATAGTTAGGAATTAGCATTTAAAAACCTTTGAAATTCACTGAAAAAACCATAGGTTTCAGATAAGTTATAGTTAGAAATTAGCATTTAAAAACCTTTGAAATTCACTGAAAAACCATAGGTTTTAGGGACAGTTATAGTTAGTTGGACATTGCACTCGTACAAAACCCGTGAAATTCCCCGTTATAGTTAGTTCAGCTAACTATAACTCGCGCCCGCAATGCACTGCTGATGACGTCACATATTACATCACTCATGACATGGTCAGTGACATCGCTGATGACATCACTGATGACATCTCAAATGACATCACTGATGACATCATCCACGTGATAATCTGATGTACCTCCTCACACCCTAATATAACCTTTGATACACCCAATCTAAATTACAGACTGCCATTCGCAAAACCATAGACACTCCAACACCAATAACTACATACCCACTCACTGATTCTTAGGTCTACACACACACATCCACTCACTCACCCGTACAGTCACTCTTACTTATGGTCACTCAGTACAGGACAATCATATGCACTCTTACTCCTATATAGACACTCAAACACCGCCACTCATCCATAGAGGTACTCACACACCTAGTCAGTCATGCAAATAATTAAACACACTGCCATTTACTCACCTATACAGTTATACACACACCAGCTCACTTAATCATACAAATACTAGCACATTGTTACGCTCTTATACAATCACTGATACAAGCACACACTCATCCATACAGCCACTATCACAATCACTCACTCTCGCTTATAGCTATTTATATACTCCAATACACATATATACTGCCTTTCACATATGTAGTTACTCACACATGTACCACTGGGACATACATTCACTCACTAACACACTCTTACACACACTTACCCACCCATACAGTCTATCACAGATGCACTCTTGAAACCATCCACCCAGTGAATCACCCACTCACACATCTATGCACAGTCGCACACACCCCATCCACACAAACACTCAGGCACCCATACAGATACTCAGACAACAAATCAATAACTCTTATAGACACTCATGTAGCTATTCACAAACCCATGCAGCCACTTACACAGCAACAGACAGATACAGACATTAACCCAGTTTAGTCACTAACCCATGCATTCAGTAAGATACGTTTAATCACTCACTTATAGAATTAGTCACGCACCTACTAAATCATCCATACACACACTTATACACCCACTCATTCTTCAATACGCCTTTCCCTATATATATTAAAAATATTTAAACTTTACAGAAACACACAGTCACTGGATGATGTCATCAGTGATGTCATTTGAGATGTCATCAGTGATGTCATCAGTGATGTCACTGACCATGTCATGAGTGATGTAATATGTGACGTCATCAGCAGTGCATTGCGGGGTGCGAGTTATAGTTAGCTGAACTAACTATAACGGGGGAATTTCACGGGTTTTGTACGAGTGCAATGTCCAACTAACTATAACTGTCCCTAAAACCTATGGTTTTTTCAGTGAATTTCAAAGGTTTTTAAATGCTAATTTCTAACTATAACTTATCTGAAACCTATGGTTTTTTCAGTGAATTTCAAAGGTTTTTTAAATGCTAATTCCTAACTATAACATGTCTGAAACCTACGGTTTTTTCAGTGAATATATATATATATATATATCTTAACAATGCTTACCATGCATGGTAAAGGCAAGTGTAGTAAAAGCACAAATACTTAACTGCGTGGTAAAAGCAGGCTTGATAAAGGCTATTTCCCATCTGTTTGTGTTTGAACTCTCTATAACTTTCTAATATACACCCTGTGATATATTTTCCTCCAATCCCTTTCCATACTGGATGTTACAAAGCAGTACAGAATAAGGATGTGTAAAAATAATGTAGCTTGCTTTCTCATAATCATACAAAAATTATGCAAATATTTACGTAAATATACTAAATTCAAACCTGTCATTCAGTGCCTGCAGTTTAGCACAAAAAGCATCCTTGCATCAATGTTTTGGACAAGAACACATTATGAGCAGAAAAATTGTTAAACAACAATAGCACCACAAACAACTGCCGTTCACATTCTGTTGTTACAGAATGTCACATAATTGCACAAAGTAGCACACATTTAATGTGAAATTCCCCAAATTATAGCAGCGTAATTTACATATTGACAATGGCTAGTACTGAACTCTTTTTCTATGGTCATCTTTTGCTCCTAAAGTTTGTGTGTTACAATATAAGCATTCAAATGTTTTCATAAGAGGAAGGACAAAAGAAGATGCCCACAATCAATTCAGTTCTAGTTCTACCAGTTTCTATTAAAGTCCTCTTGATGTTCATGACTCATCATCTTTCAGCTGTGTTCCTTTGAGGTCTACAATGGCCTTCCAGTATCCAGTCTTGAAGGCAACTCCTCTTTAGAAATGTAAGCCATGGTATTGTCCAAAGGTCAAGATTTCTACTATTCTGCTTGTACCTCAGCACAAAATTCTACTGAGGGATGATCTTTTTATTGAAACACAATTTTTTATGTCAATGGAAATCTTACTTCTCAACACATCCAATCATAACTCTCACATTATACTATCTGGAGGGTGAGCTTTTCAGCAATCAAAGTCAGTAGACTGGAAAATGGAAGTTGGTTTCTCATAAATTTTGAGTGGGGATTCTGGTTTATAATTATGAAGGTTCATTATCCTTCATCTTATTATTTTGTGTGTTTCAAACCTAAGTCAAATACATTGAGGCCTATTCACAAAGATACATCTACACATGTAGATTTACTAATAGTAAATTTTACCTTTCACTGTTGATTAAAATTACCACTTTAGGCTATGCACAAAAGTGTAGATTTCAGTGCTTAATTTGAGCCAGGGCATAAACAAGGAGATGATGGACGGAGCGCTGAAACTTTTCAGACACTCACCCCCAGTCATTATTAGATCTGGGTTAAATCCATCATCATTCTTTAGCTCACTTAGCCACCCCAGTTCAGGCACAGCCATATGCAAATCAGTCTTGACCCTGTTCCTCATGAGAACATTCCAGCCCAAACTACCAAGCCAGGTCTTCCCTGGAACAGAAACAAGCATCCTGGGACCGGTTTCAGGGTAACACCCCTCTTCAGCCAGACTATTTTGAATCCAGTGACAAATTGAGCAAGGGACCCACATCTGGGCATACCCTGCCAACTTAGTGCGAACAAAGCTAACACAAAGAGATGACGAACAGATCATTGAAACTTTTCTGACCCTCACCCGAGTCACTATTAGATCTGGGTTAAATCTATCATCGCTCTTCAGCTAACTTCGCCACCCCAGTTCAGGCACAGCCATATGCAAATCGGTCTGGACCCTGTTCTTCATGGGAACATTTGAGCTGGGGTCCAACGGCACTTATTTTCCACATCAGATATTTGCCAAGTGCAAAAGAGGAAATACACAAAGATTGGAAAGCGGGGGAAGAAAAATATGGTAAAACCATCACAAAGGAAGAAAGCAGGAACATGCAAGAGCAGAAAAAAGGGCAGAAGGGTGCTAATTTAAATTAAATTCAGTAAAATAAGCTTTGCTTTTTTCTAAGGTTTACCATAAGAAGATCTCCCCATGGCAAAGTATAAGGAAGCTTTAAAACATTCCCCTATACTTTACCATATGGAGTACTCCACTACTGAGGCAGCGATCTCCCTATGGTAAAATATAGGAAAAAGTCATATGTTTAATACATTTTGAAAAATTGAGTATGACGATTTTTATGTTAAAAATGAATGTTGATTACTTCTAATTTCAAATGTAAAACAAAATAAACTAAACAACTGCTGCATATAAACTTGAATTAAATATCAAAATATTGAAATTATGTTACATTAAATAAAAATAATTTTTCTGAAGTTTAAATTAAAAACATCCCACTTAAAAATTCCCACATAAAGTTAAAAAAGTTAATTTTTAATAATATTAAAAATTATTAGCAGTGATTTATAGAATTATTTACAATGAATGTATTTACATTTTAACAAAATGTAATGTTACATACATGTTCAAAGAAAAAGATTATTAAAATACATTAACATAAAATAAAAAATATTTGTTATTTTAAGACCATTTTTAAACATTAAATAATGTTTATATTAATTGTAAGCTATTTTAAATAATTTAACTCAACATTATTTCTTATGAGATTTAGTTTTAAGTCCTTACCCTCCCAAATTTTCCTAGGCAACTGTTACAGTCCTTGTAACTGTCTGAACTGACTCAAGCTCTGAGCATGAGTGAATTCCAGCAGCGGCCAACTCAGGTAAGTGCGGTGAGGTGGTGGGGGGGGGGAGGCAGGGCACGGCAGGGGGAGAAGCCGACGGACAACTGAATAGGTATAATTAAATAAATAAATAATACCTATTCCGTCATCAGTTGGCTCCCTGCCGCACCCTTCCCCGCCTCACCGCGCTTACGTGAGCCGGCCACCGCTGGTGAATTTACTACTGTTTTGGGTTCTTTTTCATCTGTAGTAAATATAGTAGTGCAGTTTGTGAACAGGAGTGGGCTTACTCTTTTATTGGTGGGTGCACATCCATCTCAAAGCCCCACACTACCCTCCCTTAAACCCTTCTTTTCCATCCTTAACACCTCTCCTGCAGCGGAAAGTTATCCCATTTGTCACCCACTTCTCCCGGTGTCTTACCCATTTACTACCAAAATGTAAACATGAGCCGAGACTTTTCAGTCAGGGTGGAGCTTAGTGGACCAGATCTACGTTTAGTGGATCTTCCGAGGATGTGTGGTCCCTCATGTATTATGGAAAAGTTTCACTGATTGTTGAACATGTATTGTTTCTCAGCAAATATTAGTTTATTTCTTTCACTGAAAACATAATCAATTTGGAGAAGTGCACCACTGGGAAGATCTTTGCTCTGTTTTTTTCACATTTAGGGGCATATGTTCAAGTAAGTGGCAGAGTGAGGCATTAGCCGTCATGGCTTAACGCATCACTCCGCCACTTCGAAACGCAAGGCTGCACCATATGTACAACGATATGGTGCAGCTGATCCAGCGCGGCTACTATAAATTTCTCCTTAGGACACGAATCCAGGTAAAACATTCACGTCTATTAAACCATATGTCGGTGGGGCCCATGACACCGCATATCATACATTCATTCGTTCACTGGATTACACACCAAGGAGAAATGTGTTGCTGGAGGAACGGGATACCTTGTTAAATTTGACAGAATAATACCTCAGACATCATATACATCAACTTTGATCCTGTCAGTTCTAAACATCAAGGTATTCCGCTCTTTGGTCGATGGACCAACTAGTAGAATAATTTGATGGTGATTAAGACCAGCTCAATTACTCTTAAAACCTGTTAACCTTTAAACTTATTAATGAACTAAAGAACCACAGACTCATTTTAAGTTAGAATGACATTTTATATAATTTCTCAATTGCACGGATGAAATTCTTTGTTTATAAATCACTTTAATACATTGATAACATTTATGTGAAAAGTCTAATAAAGAATAGAAAATTATGCATTACCCTTTGATTTAGGATGCGGATAGGAATGGTTCACCAAAAAGAAGGTAAACCGCAGATCACAGAATAGAACTCCCAAACTGACTGACTGTCTCTAAATGCCTCCTCGATTGGACCTCCCGTACAGATTTCCCGCAACGATCTCGTTCCTTCCCCAGTCAAATTCGAAGTCCAAAAATGACAGAGTCCTTTCGTAATTTTGAGGTGGAAAAAATGGAAAATAGAAAAATGGTATGGCAAGAAAACACCAACGGCAGCAGTAGCATCAATAGCAGCGGCCACAGCAGCAGCACAAAGAGCAGCCCACCCCACATAAGAGTAGACCCTCTTATACCCTACTTTCTAGTTTACTACACAAAAAGTTGCAATCCTTAGGGGCAAGAATCACGCTAATTGGTCCATTTGAGGGGTGATGATGGTCACCTCATCGTCCTCCTTGTTCAAACTGGTTTTGGGGACAGTTAAACATACAATGAGTCTCATGACTTCTGGGTTAAAAGCAGTCCAATTTGTCCATTCATTTTGTTGCAATCTCGATGGTCGCAATTTAGTTAGTCCATTGTTGCTCAGTACTTTTCTCATCCATTCCCACGAATACGTGCTAGGTCTTTCTTGGCACCCTCCTTGTGGTAGGTCAGTACGACCTTGACATCTCTCACTCCGTGCACAGGCCGCACCCACGTGATTTAGT
Source organism: Calotriton arnoldi (assembly GCA_963921515.1). Classification (NCBI taxonomy): domain Eukaryota; kingdom Metazoa; phylum Chordata; class Amphibia; order Caudata; family Salamandridae; genus Calotriton; species Calotriton arnoldi. The sequence continues at coordinate 295,679 of CAWUFW010015530.1, forward strand.
TTCTCTATTTCTTCTGCCTAGAGGCCATCTTTGGCTTTTCACGTGACCTCATCTGTTTCGGCAGCCATTTTTGCAGCATGGCCTAACAGGCCCGAACGAACTATCATAAGAACAAACACAACCAAAATTTAAACAAAGAAAATAAGCCTTTCTGTTTACCACCCGCCATTTTAAAGACCCGTGTTAGGTGTTACCTAGCAGAAGCGACATTTAAAGCCATTTTACTTACCATCTGCATTCTTTGCCACAATACAAATCTACTACATAGCATAAACCATGCGATTTTACTCTAATTAATACGCAAATCACAATATTAGGGTTAATCAACTTCACAATTGTAAATAAATTAGATTTTGCACACATTGGCAGGTTACCCTTATATAGTGTTTACTAAAAGTGCATTTGTTGGTTATTACATGCTCCTTCAAACAATTAGTATTGTTAATTTGTTAAAAGTTCATTACTTTTCCAAGGGGGTACAAATTATTTTATTTACCCTGCTTCATCAATTCCCCAATTTGGTGATTTTTAATATCACCACAAAAACCTATCCTACAATTTATCAGATAAATGTTTCTTGTCCACTTGCTTTCTTGTTAGTACATACAACTGTGTTTTTCTCATCTTGTCTTTTAGACCTTTTGTACATGTTCTCTTTTAACTCTTCTAATTCTATCTCTCCCATCTCCCGTTCTCTCTTTATTTTTCTCATTTTCTTTTTACTCTATTTTGTCTTTTTCTTCTTTTAATACACATATATGCTAATCTTACTAATAACATTACTAATATTATCACTGTTACTGATATTAGTATCTTCCCAATAAGAGAACTACCTATTTCTGTGAACCATCTCTGCATTGAGGAAAAACTCTTACCAAGTCTCTCCCAAACACCTTCAACCTCCAGTGGGGCAATTTCTTTGTGCAAATCAGTAATATTCTTTATATACTTCTGTATATTCTCACTTTTATCTGGAATGTAAGTGCAACAATGTTGGACTTTCAGCATTCCACAGACTCCACCCTCTTTTGCCAAAAGAATGTCAAGGGCAAGTCGATTTTGCATTACCATAGCTCTCATGGCAACCATTTCGGTGCTTACCATCAAGAACCCTCCAGCAGTATTCGTTGATAAACGATCTACTACTGTAGACAATTTCCGAATCTTGTATGCATTCAAAGATATACCCACTGCTGGTATCAATGCTCCAAAAATGTCACCTACTATTTTTGAGAAGCTTTCCCTTCTCCTGCGTGTTAATGTTTTACCTATCTCGTGTATTCCTTTCATTCTTCTCTCCACATGAAAAATCTTTGGAAAGACCAGGCCTAGATAGCATGTTCCGTACCAATGGTCCGGCAACCTATAATAAGCTCTATTTCCGCAAATATAATAGATCCCTGGAAATACTGGATCTTTTCCTCCTTTAAATCCCCATCCCCTAGAATTTTATATGTATCTCGGCACTCACTAGAACCCACAAAATAGTTATCATACATAGTGTTACTTCTACTAATACACAATTTTCCCTGTTGGGGCCAATCCAGAACCATAGCTGCATTTGTTTCTCCTTTGTCGTAATTTTTCTCTTCAAACGCCCAAAGTGGTGTTTTTATCTTTTCTTCTGCTACTTTTCTTTGAAACTTAACTCTTCTGTTTTCTACCATGTCCAAGAAAATCTTTTCTTCTTTCTTTAGTTCACAGGTAAGATTGTGTCTAACTATATACTCTAACGTTAAATCTTTATTTTCTAAGAAAAATTCTCCAAACATTTTTGCGACTTTCACCTTATTTAATTCAGGGATTACGGGAACTTTAGCAAAAACAGTGTCTATATCAGTGTAATAATATTCTAATCTACCTGTTTTGTAAAATAAACTAGCTAGAACGCTACAAGTTATCCCGTACGTCAAAGGAAGGTGATGATAGGTCACACCTTCTGTGACAGACGCAGGTAACTGCATACAGACATAACAATCTCTCACATCCATTGTCTCCACATATTCATATAATAGTTTCGTGAAGACATTTTTGGAGAAATCAGTTATGGACTTATCCCTATGTAAATCAGTACTATCTACTAATGCTGCAGTGTTCTTTATGATAGCTTCTTTGTCATTATTCGTGTCATTCACTATTACGGATGTATTTTCTACAACTAACCTAAGTGGAATTATTATTGCTAAAATAAACAAGCATTAGCAAACCTGTCCAATAAAAACACATTCTACACCACCTACGTAAAAACTCACATCTAGATCTTCTATTCTCAATGTCTACCATGTTGTATTATTATCTAGCTATATATATATATGTACAGAAAATGTGTCTCTACACCTCAGAATGACCTTTCAGCCACTCTACCGTTTATTTTGTCTCCTTTTGGTGCTTTCTTCAGCTCTTTTCAGAACTCTTTCTCGTCTTATTCAGTTTTGGTGTCCAGTCCGGGTTTCTTTCTTTGTCTTTTCAGATTTGGTGCGATTCACTTTCACCCATTTGTTTACAGCCTTCGTCTGGGCTTTCGTGACTGCTATCCACTTCTTTAATGTCGGTCAATGCGATGTATAGCCATTCAGGTGACTTATATTTCAAGTTAGGTCTCTTCACTCTTTTCGGTTTCTGTAATTGTCTTTCACTTTGTTTTCCTTGTCCCTTTTGACTGGTTATTTCATTTACTTGTTCCGCATTATCTTTGTTCAAATTTATTATCTTATATCTCAGTCTTTTAACTTCGTGGGGCCAATTGTCTCCTTTTCTTGGCCTCTTAGTTCGTTTTCCTTTTCCTCTCGTTCGGCTCTCCAAGTTCTCTATCTTGGTTCTATTCTTTGCTTTCTTTCTTCTTCACTTTCTTCTGATTCTGTCACTGTCTCTTTGTTCGGTTTCTTCGTTTATAATATCAGTTCTTTTTTTTCCTGTTTTTCTCTTTCAACAAATTCAGGTTGGTCTGTTTCAGATGCCGAACTGGTATCCGATATTTCCAGATGTCGACTTACAGGTAGAGCTTCAAGATCTGGAACTCTGTTCATTTCAGTTTCTTTTTCAGTTGTCAAACTTGTACCTAATTCTTCCAGATGTCGACTCACAGGTCGAGCTTCAGGATCTGGAACTTTGCTTGTTTCAGCTTCTGCTTCGGATGCTGAGCTGGTATCCGATATCTCCAGATGTCGACTTACAGGTCGCGCTTCAGGATCTGGAACTCTGATGGTATGACTGGCATGAACCCAATTTTTCACACCTGCACATTTTACAGCAGTTGTTGTCACCAGGATCACTTGACGTGGCTTATCCCAGCGAGGAACCAAACAGTTTCTTCTTCTGTGGACTTTGATGCGGACCCAGTCTCCTGGACTCAAATCATGAGCTGGTTTTCTTTCAAGAGTGGTCCCATCCGGTCCAACCTGATGAAACACAGAATGTACCACATCAGCCAATCCTTTGCAATAGTCCAATATGAGATCATCAGTTATAGTCAGCAATTTGTTGACAGGTACATGTGCTTGTCTCATTGCTCGTCCCATGATTATTTCATGAGGACTTAGACCTGTTTTTCCGTCAGGTATGCTTCTGATGGTCATCAGCACCAATGGCAGGGCATCGGGCCATTTGAGTCCTGTGGCTTGACACATTTTCCCTAACCTATTATTTATGGTTCCATTTACTTGCTCTACCACTCCAGAAGCCTCTGGTCTGTAGGCACAGTGCAATTTTTGTTGAATGTCAAGTGCTTCACATATCAATTGGATTATTTCATTCTGAAAATGTGTTCCTCTATCTGTTTCGATCATTACTGGAAAGCCATATCTTGGAATGAATTCTCTCAGTAGGAGCTTAGCCACAGTAACTCCATCATTCCTTCTTGTCGGATAGGCTTCCACCCAACGAGAAAACAAACAGGGGCATTTCAATAAAATCTAGTTGCATTCTGGTAAAAGGACCTCCCTCACATCCTATTGTTCCCAAACTCACTACTGTTTTCCTTCCAGGATTTATCTGTTGGCATGTAAGACATCTTTGACAGAGACTTTCAGCTATAGCCCTAAATTTTGGGTTGTACCAAGTCTGTCTGAAAAGTCTGATCATGGCATCCCTACCAATGTGTGCTTGTCCATGGTACATCCGCGCCATATTAGAGATCATGCTATCAGGCATAACTGGTCTTTCATCTCCATAAACCCAAACTTCATCTTCCTCTCTTTGTCTGCAGCCTGCTTTTATCAAACTATCTTTCTCCTCTTCATCTGCTTCTCCTGCAATTGCCTTACCTCATCCCAGGTTTCAACCGTGTTAGTAAACAGCAAGGGACATGAAACATTCTCTTTTTCTCTTCTCCTATTCAGTGAGACCATATTTCTGGCAAAGTATTGAGCTATTTCATCTGCAAATTGGTTTCCCACTGTAATATAATCAGTTCCATTTTTGTGTGCAGCGCATTTCACCACTGCAATCTGTTTAGGTAGCTGTATCGCCTCAAGCAATTTCTTCACAAACTCACCGTTCCTAATAGGAGTTCCTGCAGAAGTCAGGAAACCCCTCTGGGACCAGATCTGTCCGAAGTCATGGACCACTCCGAAGCCATACTGGCTATCTGTGATCACCGTAATTCGGAAGTTCTTTCCCAGTTTGCACGCTCGAATCAGAGCAATCAGCTCAGCCACTTGGGCTGAAGGTATCCCTCTCAAACAGGATGCTTCCATTATGGTTGCCACTGTACACACACCATACGCAGCACTTAAAACTCCTTCACTTGTTCTCAGGCATGACCCGTCCACAAACATCACATAATCTGATTCTTTTAAGGGCTCATCTTTAATATCTGGGCGAGGCTTTGTGCAAAATTCAAGCACATCCAAACACTTATGATCAACATCATCTTTGACTCCTACATTTACTTCATCTGGCAGTGAAGTTGAAGGATTCACACTTGTGCATCTATCAATGGTTACATTATCTGCACTCAAAATCACTTTTTCGTACCTAGTCAGCCGACTATGTGTCATGAATTGGGTTTTGGTTCTAGTCAAAAGGATTTCAACAGAGTGTGGAACATATACTCTCAGTGGATACCCCATCACAATGCCTTCACTCTGTTCCAGACTCGTACAAGTAGCAGCTACTGCTTTCAGACATCCAGGCAATGCCTTTGCTACCGGGTCTAAGACAGCTGAAAAATAAGCGATGGGTCTTTTCATTTTTCCATGCCTTTGCACTAACACTGAAAGTGCACATCCATCTCTCTCACTACAATACAGCTCAAATTATTTTTCATAGTCAGGCATTCCCAATGCTGGTGCCTCACACAAACTTGTTTTCAGTTCCTTGAAAGCCTTCATTTCCTCCTCATTCAACTCAATCGGATCTCTGACATCCCTTTTTGTCAATCGCTGTAAAGGTTTTGCAATTAATGACAGTAACCAACCATCCCAAGAAACATTCTCACCTCTCTCTGTGTCATCGGGGCTCTCATTCCTTGGATAATCCGTATTCTTCCTGTTGTCACCTTTCGCATCCCTTTCTCAATCTTATGACCTAGATACTGTACCTCCTGTTGACAAAATTGCAGTTTTGACGGGGACACTTTGTGCCCTCCTTCTGCCAAATGATTCAGTAAAGCAATTGTGTCTGTAACACATGCTTCTTTGGTCTTTGATGCCACTAATAGGTCATCAAGATACTGGACCATCACAGATTTTTCAGGTATTTTTAAATCTTCTAATGATTTCTTTAGGATCTAATTAAAGATTGAGGGGCTTTCTGTATACCCTTGAGGAATTTGGCACCATGCCAAAATACGCTCTCCGAACCAGAACGCAAATAATGGCTGGCTGTCTGGGTGCAATGGAATAGAAAAGAATGCATGGCACAAATCAATAACTGTGTACCATTCTGCATCATGTGGAATCTGATACAGTATTACAGTGGGGTTTGGCACAATTGGACAACAAGGGATAACGATCTTATTTACCTTTCTCAAGTCCTGTACTATCCTATATGTCCCATTCGGCTTTTTCAATCCCATTATAGGTGAATTACATGGGCTACTCATTAATTCTCTCAAAATTCCTTGTTCAATCATCTTATTAACTACAGGTGTTATTCCTTCAATAATTTCTGGCGTTAATTTGTACTGTGGAGTATTTGGGTAATTTGTTCCTTTCCTTACAGTAATTTTTACAGGGTCTACTCCTCTCATTAGCCCAATGAAATCCCATACATCAGATCTGACTATTCCTTTCAATTAAATTGGGATTTTCTCTGCATCAAACACAGGAAACATGTCATTCACTCCTGGTTCTAGTTCTGCCATTGTCATTTTATACAGGACATCCTCATCTGGTGTCTGGAAAGCAATATCATCTGGGGTACAATAGATGGTGCAATTCATTTTACAAAGCAGATAGCGTCCTAACAAATTTACAGGACTGCAATCACATACCACAAACCGATGCATCTCTTTGAATGGTCCAACTTTCACCTCTACTGGTTTGGTAAGAGGCGCTTTAATCTGTCTGTTTGAAACACCTACAACTTGGATATATTCTCCTGAGAGAGGAAGGTTTGGAATTTCCACTGATCTAACAGTAGAACGGGTAGCTCCAGTGTCCACAAGGAATGTAACATTTACACCATTCACTTCTCCATCCACAAATGGACCTGACTGATCTACCTCTAGAGTTGCACCAAGCACGCACTCTTCTTCCTCTCCTAGGCACCGTCATAAACTTTCATCCGATTCATTTCCATCGTGCCGTAACCAATACTGCGACACTGCAGCTGCGCGCGGCAATTTTGTTACCTGCTCTCCTCCGTAGAATCCTGCCTCTGCACTGTACTCTGGGTGTTTACACTCTTTGGAAGAGGTGGTTGTGGCACCTGACTCTGTTGAGTAACTACCTGCGGTTGTTGCAGCTGTTGGTAACTCACCTCATTCTGCACCTGTGAATTTAATGGTTGATTTTCCGTATTAGCTTTTGGAGGAAATTTACACTCGTTTCTCCAATGCCCTAATTTTCCACAATTATGACACAGCCATTTCTTTTTAGCCTCTTCTATACTCATTTGACCTTTTCCCTTACCTATATTCGGTTTGAATTTAGTCTGTCCTGCATCACTAGACTGATTATTCATCTGAGCTTCTTGTTTTTCTGCAACCTTTACTTGTGCCCACATCGCCTTTTCTTTTAGTTTGCGCTGTCTACACTCGATATCATCACTACAATATTTTGCATACCTTAATACCTCATCTACAGTGCTATTCTGCCAACACAACATATGCTGCTTAATCATTTCACTTATTTCAGGTTTCAATCCATATACAAATCTATATACGAAATGACTCATGTCCTTTTCACTCAAAGTCTCATAACCACTATACTGTTTAAAAACCAAAAGCAACCTCTCATAGTAGGCATGTACAGATTCCTTACTTTCCTGAGTTGTTCTATCAATCTTTACCCAATCTGTCTCTTTCGGTGGAATCTTATTTTTCAAAAACGTGATGGCTTGTTCATACTTTCTCATTACTTCTGGACCTGGGGCTCCAGTTTTTGCATCTCTAGGATATTCTTCCTTCGGCCAGTCAATTGTAATCTTACATTCTGTCCATAAATCTGCTGGTACTACAATTTCAAACAATCCATCCAGATCTTCCCATAACACCTTTGAAACCTTTACAAATCTTTCTACCTGTCTATACCATTCTACGGGTTTCTCTCTCAATCTTGGGAAGTCATTTGTGAATGACAATATATCTTGTCTGGACCATGGAACATGTACATAGCTACCTCCTGGAGTTTCCCTCATTGGATATTCCAGTACTATTGGTTCCTTCTCCTTCACCGGAAAAGCCAATGATGCTTTATCGGTCGTTCCCTCCTTTCTTCTTATCCACCTGCTTCTCCATCTGTCCACATCTCCCCATTTTCTCAATAACACAATCAGTTCCTTTATCTGTGTTAATCGTCCTGATGTGTTCAGATTTTCTATATCCTTTTCACTAAAGTCTACCCTGTACGGTTTCTGCAATCCTCTGATTTTTCCAAATTCTACTCCTAGTTCATTCGCTGTTTCTTCCAGTTTTTCATGCAAATTCCTAGCTCTCCAAGTAACACTCTTACACATGAACATGAGCTCATCATCTTGGTAGGATTTCAATCTATCTGTACCAATAGTCCCTAAAATTAACTCTTCCATATCTATTTTTAGTCTGATTACATCCAATGGTTGTTGTTCAGAATCTTTCTTCTGTAAATTCCTCATCCACTCATTTAATTCTTCTGGAGTCGGACCCACAGGGGTATTATTTATCTCTACCCAATTTGCACTTCTCTCTGGGGTCTCAGTTGCTGACTCGGTTCCCATAGGAATCCTATTTATCTGACTCTCATTAATCGTCAAATTTGTAGGTGGACTCGATCTATATGAGCCAACTAAATCTCTTGTCTCTCTAGTTTCTGGAATTATCCCTTCTCTCACTCTTTGCATACTCGAGTTCATTGGAATTGTCAAGGAATACTCATCTATTCTTTGGTTTTCAAATACCGGTATTACTGGCCCTATCGTCACTGGCACAGTCACAGCTTCCATGTTCTTGGTTAATTCTCTTATCTTCTCAGTCAATTCTCTTGTGGTTCTGGCTAACTCAGCTGTATTACCACTATCAGGCTTCGCATTCTGTGGAGTTTCTAATTTTTCATAAGACCTATTTATTTCATAATTTTGTTCAGGGCTTTGACTTCTTACAGTTTCCATTGGTGGTGCATTTGGAGTCACCACCGCAGAATTCTGTTGATATGGAGGGGGTTTTCTATTTAAAATGTCTTCCAGCAACTCATCCTCTGTGTCGCTAACTCCATACCCATACCTCTCTGTTACTGCATGTTTCTTTTTCTCCGTACACTTTCTCCCTGTAACTTCTTCAACTGTTCTGACAGGAAACAAACCATCCGTCATATTAGCGTACCTCCATCGTCTCATCCTGTCTTCATGATTCACTCCCCATACTCTTCCATGGACTAAACTATAATTCTTTGCACCTCTGTGTCTTTCTCTTTCATACATCTCATCTTCCCATTCACCTAACGCTTCGAACTGTGTTGGTCTAGGTCTCGGTTCAAGTTTCATCATTTTCTCTCTCAAATTTTGAAGTACAGCTGTGCTAAACGAACCATTTTCTGGAAACGCCAATACTCCATCGTTTTGGGTATATTTTGCCCAATTTTCCAACCAAATGCAAGTATGATAGCCATATTTCAACATCATATGAGAAGCTGGCGTTTTCGGCGGAGGAAGTACTTCTCCTTCCCTAGTCACTACCTTTTTGTCTTTCTTGAAAAAGTTTTTAATCTTCGCAAACCATGACGGTTTCTCTCTACCATACTCATAATAAGCCATATTGCACTGTTCTTTTCTCTCAAACAAACACACGAAAATTCTTCACTACTCTGCTCTTTCTACTGCTCGGCTATTCGGACCTATCCCAGCGCATCTCACACCAACGCACCAATCCAAAAGCTCTACGTCACTCTCAACTGGCCAATACCAGCGCGTCTTCACACTAACGCACCAATCAAGAAGCTCTTCGCTCTCCCACAACTGGCCAATACCAGCACGGTCTTTGTTGACGTCAGTTCTACTCCTGTCTTTTCTGACCCCTCCTTTACAATAATTATCGGCAATTTTCTTACCTTCTCTTTTTGACTTAAATTTTTATTAGTTACAACGTAAGACACATTACCATTGTCTGTTTTCGCTAAACAAAAGAAATAGTTTGTTCTAACTTACAAGAATACTATTTTGTTCGATAAGTGTAGCACTTCTCTCTACCTTACCCTTCTCTCAAGCAAGGGGTAAACCCGTTTCTCTGGGGATAAAACACATGTGGAGACTACACTGCTCCTGAGAATTAAGGCCAGAGTTTCACAAGAAAACCTGTTGCTATTTCACTCATGCATTTTCATACAAGAAATGTCCCTACCATAACACAATCCTGTGTTATCACCAATTTTAAAAATCAGACAATGCACAATTCCGTGTGACTTCTCTTGCCACACGTGTCCACTTCCTACTTCCCGGAAGCTTCAAAATTTTGACTTACACATAACATAATACAATTCAACACAAAGTGTTAGACATGAAAAATCAATAAATTAATAATCAATAATCACCAAACTAATCTATAGTAACCATAACTCTGCTACCAAGAAATCTGATCCAGCACAGCTAATATAAATTTCTCCTTAGGACACGAATCCAGGTAAAACATTCACGTCTATTAAACCATATGTCGGTGGGGCCCATGACACCGCATATCATACATTCATTCGTTCACTGGATTACACACCAAGGAGAAATGTGTTGCTGGAGGAACGGGATACCTTGTTAAATTTGACAGAATAATACCTCAGACATCATATACATCAACTTTGATCCTGTCAGTTCTAAACATCAAGGTATTCCGCTCTTTGGTCGATGGACCAACTAGTAGAATAAGTTGATGGTGATTAAGACCAGCTCAATCACTCTTAAAACCTGTTAACCTTTAAACTTATTAATGAACTAAAGAACCACAGACTCATTTTAAGTTAGAATGAAATTTTATCTAATTTCTCAATTGCACGGGTGAAATTCTTTGTTTATTAATCACTTTAATACATTGATAACATTTATGTGAAAAGTCTAATAAAGAATAGAAAATTATGCATTACCCTTTGATTTAGGATGCGGATAGGAATGGTTCACCAAAAAGAAAGTAAACCGCAGATCACAGAATAGAACTCCCAAACTGACTGACTGTCCCGCTAAATGCCTCCTCGATCGGACCTCCCATACAGATTTCCCGCAACGATCTCGTTCCTTCCCCAGTCAAGTTCGAAGTCCAAAAATGACAGAGTCCTTTCGTAATATTGAGGTGGAAAAAATGGAAAATAGAAAAATGGTATGGCAAGAAAACACCAACGGCAGCAGTAGCATCAATAGCAGCGGCCACAGCAGCAGCAAAAGGAGCAGCCCACCCCACATAAGAGTAGGCCCTCTTATACCCTACTTTCTAGCTTACTACACAAAAAGCTGCAATCCTTAGGGGCAAGAATCACGCTAATTGGTCCATTTGAGGGGTGGTGATGGTCACCTCATCACCCTCCTTGTTCAAACTGGTTTTGGGGACAGTTAAACATACAATGAGTCTCATGACTTCTGGGTTAAAAGCAGTCCAATTTGTCCATTCATTTTGTTGCAATCTCGATGGTCACAATTTAGTTAGTCCATTGTTGCTCGATACTTTTCTCTTCTATTCCCACGAATACGTGCTGAGTCTTTCTTGGCACCCTCCTTATGGTAGGTCAGTACGACCTTGACATCTCTCACTTCGTGCACAGGCCGCACCCACGTGATTTAGTTTCTCTATTTCTTCTGCCTAGAGGACATCTTTGGTTTTTCACGTGACCTCATCTGTTTCGGCAGCCATTTTCGCAGCATGGCCTAACAGGCCCGAACGAACTATCATAAGAACAAACACAACCAAAATTAAAACAAAGAAAATAAGCCTTTCTGTTTACCACCCGCCATTTTAAAGACCCGTGTTAGGTGTTACCTAGCAGAAGCGACATTTAAAGCCATTTTACTTACCATCTGCATTCTTTGCCACAATACAAATCTACTACATAGCATAAATCATGCGATTTTACTCTAATTAATACGCAAATCACAATATTAGGGTTAATCAACTTTACAATTGTAAATAAATTAGATTTTGCACACATTGGCAGGTTACCCTTATATAGTGTTTACTAAAAGTGCATTTGTTGGTTATTACATGCTCCTTCAAACAATTAGTATTGTTAATTTGTTAAAAGTTCATTACTTTTCCAAGGGGGGGTACAAATTATTTTATTTACCCTGCTCCATCACAGCCTTGCATTTCCTCCTGTGATGGCGCTACACCTAGCTGTGTAGCGCCAACGCAGGCACCCTTGCACCATAGTGCAAGGGTGTCTGCATGCAGGGGAGGATTGTTTATGTGTAGGAAGGTGTCCGTTCCTGCACATAAACAATGCTGAAATGCCATTTTGTCACTTCTATGTGTGCTGCTTAATGCAGCACACATGGAAGTTACAAAATTTCATTTTTTTTAAGGACTGTTTATGTACAGGATGTGGGGCCTTCCTGTACATAAACAATCCATGGCACTTTGCTTTTTCCATGTGTGCTGCTCAAGGCAGCACACACGGAAAAAGCAAAAACGAGGAGAAATAATGCATTTCTCCTCGTTTCACCAACTTAAGACCAGGTTTTACCTGGTCTTAATTTTGGCTCTGCGTCCTAAGTATGCTGCCCTTGTACACAGGGGGCAGCGTCAAAATCAATGGGTGTTGCAGTGGAACGCCCACCGCAACACCCACTGCCCACCCCTTTCACACTAACCATAGCGTGAAAGGGGGCCTTATTTACAAAGCAGTGTTAAGCCACGTTAAGTGGCTTAACGTTGCCATGTAAATAAGGATAAGCCCCTATCGCCACCACAACATCGGTAAATGTGATGTTGTGGTGGCGATAGGGGCTTGTACATATGCCCCTTAGTTTTGTTGTTGCTACTGAATTAAACCACTGGCTTTCTCTGCAGCAGATTCCATCAACTGTGCCCAGTATGTTGAAACTGCAAAACACGAAACCTACTCTGTGAAATGAAAGCTGGCAACTACAGCTCTGGGAGAGCCAGTATGCGAAGATACTTCATATCAAAGCACAATCATGCTCATATGTACTGAAGCAGACAAAATATGACTTAAAGAATACTTGCTGTCCACTTTCACTTATATTGTACCTTATGGTGAATTCATGGATGATGATGTCCCCCTTAAAGAACATGAAGAGGAATGTGCAAACGTTCACAGCCATTATTAGCACATAACCAATTCATGTAGCTATGTCTTGCATGTGATGTGGTAAGCACAGAGTAAGTGATACCATTCACTCACTGCTCTTTGATGAATCTGTGCAAACTTTAATTCACATTTTACAAAATCCGTCCTGTTTCATGATTCCCTCCCCTTGTAATGTGCCTGTGTTGTGCACACTAGGTGTTGGCTCCATGACCTTTCTTTTGTGTAGTCGCTGCTCTCAGAACTGCTGGTGTCACCTGCCTGCACAAGGCCTTTGGTTGTGCTGAGCATATGTTGTCAGCAGCGCCTGGCCTTGCACAGATGGGGTGGTATCTTCATTTGGCCCGTGGTTAGACCCTGTAAAACTCTGCAGCTGTCAAATTCCTGCAGTGTCTATTGGGTGCAAGGACTGTGCAGTGTCCAGATCCTGCATCTAACGGGTTGCACAAGAGTGATTGCTGAACATGTTATTTACTATGGCAAGTGGCACTGAGAATTTCCTCTCCTTATTTCTTGATTACAAGTCCAGGTCGAAATTTCAACCTACAGGGATTGGAATTACGAATTCTGTGATAATTATCACACCCTCCTCAAACCTCCCAAAATGTATAGGCAGAAAATGCCTGTAAAAAAAGACAAAACATGTGGAATTTGGTGCATTCAATACCGATTCCGCATGTTCTGCCTCATTTTACTGGGCACAACTTATAATGGGCAATAATTATCGCACCTTTTAAATTCCTATCCCCGTGGTATCGGATTTCAAAAGGTACGATAATAATCACCCTCCCAGTCGGACGCTCATAATGAGAAACTTTATGTTTTCTCTGTGTCTGGGTGACCCTGTCCTATGGTCAGTTGACCCTAAATTGGAACCCAGATAGAAAACCTATGTCCATGTCCCTGTGTCTGTAAATAGCTTGGCAAGTGAGGGAGCCATTTGTAGACAGGGACCCTTTGGGCTATCCCAAATTGTTCATGGGGTGAGTAAATGCTCCCCTTGTGTCCTTATGTCCCAACAAAACATTTTTTATTTTTTTACAACATAAGCTTGGAACCTCGCATCGAATAATGGTGGCTGAAGCAAAACATTTCCTCTGAAGTCCAGCCGATTTAATTGTGAGGATCCGCAGACTGGTATCGAACCACTGATCAGGCATAGGATGATGAAAAGTAACCTTTCTTGTCCAGTTGTATTGGATATTTTTCCCATTTGGCTCCCTGGATAATCTTCAAATTAACAGATGAGATGTATTATAGCCTTATAGCCTGCTGTAGTGGGCTATACCGACCATTAAAGGCCCGCTCTAGCGTTAAAATCCCGAGCCGAAGGCAAGGGCCTTTAACAAGGGCTTTAATGCCAGTATAGCCCAGCTACAGAGGGCTATAAGGCTATTAGAAATTCCGCCACTGGAGGGCAGAATGTTCTAACAAATAAAACAAAGGACTCACAGATCCAGAGGGGATTGAAATCACCTCGCGCTCCGTGAGACCTTTGTTAACAGCTGTTGCTATGAACAAACATTGGAATTTTGATGCCATGGTCTTCTACGAGCCATGACAAGCCTGGGCACTCCATTGTCTTCAATGGAGAGCTCAACAATCCAATGTTGTAATAATAATTTAATCCTTTGAAGTCCACCCATCTCTTTTTTCTCACAAACATAAAAAAACGATATATTGGTCAAGTTGTGCATTCCACTGAAAAGTCCTTTATAGTCAGGGTTGACAGGGAAGCTGTGCACAAGATTTATTGTTACCAGTTCTTTAAAATGCAGGGAATGGACTTTGACATCACCCAAAGGAGAATTCCTCGGTTATCTCATACAATGTCTTTGGTGCATCATCCAGCCCACCTTCCATGGAGTGCTTGCATTGCAATGCATCAGGGACTATGCTTCATAAAAGTACATCAAAACTTCACTTATCACCTAATTATCATAAATGCTTTCTATAATGGAAGTACTACTTTCCATTTTTCATTTTACAATATGTTCACATGAGAGCACATATTGAGTTATTGTTTTCCAGAGCTAAGCAAACACCTAATTGATAGCAAGCTCACCGTCCTGAGGGAGCTTTCCAAGTACGCAGACTTCTGGCACAGCACCAGGGTTCAGAAGAAGGTACCTGGCAGTGACCCTGAGCAGAATGGTTCAGGTTCCCCCCAGTAGAGTGTGGGGAAGGTCCACAGTGACCCAGCTAGGTCCCAGAACAGTGTGAGGTAAATGGTTTCCGTGCCCCTTCAAAGAAAGTGGTAGGGGATCTGGAGGGCGATGACACAGGGCACGCCATTCCCAACCCTGGTGCTTTCACTGCTACCAGTTGGAGCGCAAATGAGGGAACCTTGTCAGTACCAAGAGACCATCCACTGGTGGGAGCGCCAAGTGGGTGGCCAGTGTGGCCGTAGAGGGAGTTAGCCCCAAGTAACAGCACAAAAAGCATGCCCTGGTGTCCCTTAGCTGGGAGGTGGATTCCAAGGGTAAACATTTGATCCCTGAAGGTGAGAGTCATCACTTCTGTCAGGTAATGTTTTTTTTTTCACAGTATTACTTTTTAAAATTTAACAACTGCATACCTTTATAATCACTGAACATTCTTGCACGTGTTCCAACATACATACAAAAAAAAACTTGCCACAGTAACATTACAGTGCGAATTACCGTCTTCATTAGCAGATAAAGAAGACAATGGAAAGGAATAATTGTATAAGAAACAATCTAAGAAACTTCAACAAACTGGCTAGTAGAAAGTGTGCCACGTCCAACATGTCTTCAGTAGATGTGGTTGAGAAGGGAATAACGACCTCCAGGTTACGTTTCTTCTAGTGTATGGGATGGGTGGAAAGAGTGGGGCAGGATCCTCAATGAGGCTCGGGTCTATCATACTATGTTGTGAGTGTATCTAGGGTATTGCAGCCTTAGGCATGTTTAAAAGTAATGTGGAAAGATAATTGTCTGGTTCCGGGTGGCCTTTCATCTGTCTTGGCCTTGGCTTCCTACAAAAGAAACCCTCCCTCCCAGCCCTCTGGTGCTACAGGGTTTCCAGTGGGGCCAGTAAGGTTTGTGATAGCATCTAGTTCTGCATACATTCCCCTTTTGATGTCAAGCCATCTGTTATGTGGGAGGGGCAGAGGAGACTTTCAGGCCATTGCAATATGGTGCTTCGCAAGAACCAGGGCAAGGTCTAGAAATCTGTTCATGTTTTTTGTGGACTTGGCTTGATTCAAATTCAAATCACCAACCCGAGATAATTGAATATTTTTCTTAATCACCCTGTTACACCTCTAAACAAGACCATTACTCCTTGGATGGTACAAGGAGACAGAAATAAATTTAACTGCAAGATCTTTGAGAAAAATCTCAAATTCATTAGAGACAAATTGTGGTCCATTGTCCATCCAGAATACCTTCTCGAAGCAAGAAATTGTCCAGTACTTCTTTCAACTTGGTATTCGTAATACTGCACCAATTATATAAACAGCCACTTTGGCCCAGGTTTTATCAGGCACCACAACAGAGCTTTTAGGACTAGCTAAAATAACTTGTTTTTTGTCACTCGCCACACAAATGCTACACTGCCTCACAAACTGCTCCACATCCTTGTCCATTCCTGGCCACCAAAACACATCCCTCACTCTCCTTTTCATAGTGCACATTCCAATGTGTCCTACATGTGCTAAGTCCACATTCCTAAATCTCAAGAACTCTGTCACAACCAAAATATCCAGTCTTCCAAGCACTCCTTTGACAACTTTGACAACTCAGGTCAACATGCCGGAAAGCATGTGTGGAAGTCAGTTTGGTAAGTAAAACCTTATTTACTTAAGCATCTTTTGGTGCGAATGACATGGAAGCAGGATCACAACAACGGCCCTCAACCATTCAAAAGAAAACATTTCAAAGCTAACATGAACATTTCTAAACTACAGCATGACACATTCATATGCATTGCATCACAACATTGTACATGACACAACAAATCTAACACATCAAAGTAACTGTTTGAATTCTTTGGTCGAGACCACCAAGCCTTGCATGGTAGTCCCAGACATGAAAATCTAGGGATGGTTGCCAGCTCAAAGTAGAGTGGGTGACAGTCACTGTGTCCTGGCAGCCTTCTCTGGGATGGGCCACATGGACGTGTATCCAGTGGAAGAGACAGCAGAGACTCCTCCCGTGGAAATTCTGAGATTCTCTGCCTCTAAATGAGGTGAGGTAACCTCAAATATGACAAAGTTAGTGAACTGCCAATTTATAATCTTCACCCACTCCACCAAACTCATAATGAGGCTGCACGTTTTCATGGTCTTGATCCTATTACATGTGAACCTATATGTCAATTGTAGCACTTCCACACACAATGGAGAAAAGGATGTTTGTTCAAAAGGAATAAAAAAAAAAGAGATACAATTAGAAAATGTTTTATATCAAACCACAATGAATGGCTCTAATAATGTATTTTCTTTTGGATCTGCATTTTTATTCAACTTCAAGCTAACAGCAATAGCAAAATCTCTTTGATTCACCTTCAGCGCAAATCCTTGCTTCAATGAACATGCTGTCAAGAAAACTAGGAGAACATGGTATCTGTGCTCCATCCTGAAAAACTGAAACCTTTCTCACATGAAGGTAACATCAGCCTCAGCCTTTGTCCTCTGTCATCGAGATTGAGGAAATGACCTGCTTTACAACCTTCTGAAAGACATCCTACATCCTACATACCACATAACATCTTATCAAAGGTCTGACAACATCATTCCAATGTTAAACTTCATTAGCTCCCTCTTCAAGTCTGCATCATCTTCAAGACCATCTGTATCACATGTACGACCATCAGAAAAGGGTACCCTGCATCTGGGGCAGAGAAAATGCCCACCTGAGGCAGTAACCCCATTCCAGGTGTTAGGACATTATTAGACTGGAAGCAAAGATATACAGGCAACCACATTCTAAAAGACTGAGGGGGATATGTACATGGAAATCATCACAGCCAAGATTTCCCCTAACTCTAATGACATTTTCCTTGGCGACTTCAACTTGCATTGGAACGATCCTAAGGACCCTCAGGCCAGCGCCATCAGAGACTTCTTGGTCGACCAAGCCCTTACCCAAGCCTGCTCTCTCCCTACACATACGAAAGGCGCCACCCTAGACTGGATCATCGCTAAGGAATCAGCGGTCAAACTTATCTCTATTGACCCTTGTGATTGGTCTGACCACCACGCTATCACCTTCCTCCTGCCTAGCACCCACAAGACATGGACACCACAACCCGTGATTCCCAAACGATGTGTTAGAGACACCAAGAACCTTGATCACGGGAAACTGGCTGCGCGCTGTGAGACCGACCTCACCCCACCCCCTCAGTGCACGTCGGTCAACAACCTAGCGGATCATTATTCCTCAACTATATCCAACATTCTCGATGACCTTGCTCCACTAAAGTTAAAAAGAACCCAGATCAAAGACAGGAATCCCTGGTTCAACGGATCCCTCAACAAGGAGAGGAGATCCCTTCGACAGACTGAACGAAACTGGAAACAGCACCCGTCAGCAGCCCATCTAAAACTTCTCCGCCAGGCCAGAAATGCCTACAATAAGAAAATCCTCAACTCTAAAAAAGAATTCTTCCGAACTGAACTTGAGAACGCCAAGAATCGACCTCGCAAGCTATTTGACTTGGTCAACCACCAATCCAACAAACTAGCAAAAACCTCCAAAGAAACACCTAAACCCCTAATATCAAGCGAGGAATTTTCATCCTTCTTCTGCGACAAAATCTCTGCCCTAGGAAATGAACTTAAATCCGCAACTCACCACCAAAATCAAAATCTGTCGGCTCTTCCTTCTCTCTCCGCGCTGGCTTCCCAAACCTCACCCAAAAACCAAGCGCACTGGTCCAACTTTAAAAATCTATGACGAACACTCGATCTCGAGAATTCTAGCCTCCTTAAACCCGAACAATCACTTCAATGAACCTCTCCCTTCTAACTGCCTAGCTGCCGCCTCTCAGGCCATCATCCCTTCCTGGACCTCAATAATCAACGTCTCCCTCCTACAGGGTTCAATACCTGATTCTCTTAAGGCTGGCCAAGTCGTCCCCATCTTAAAAAAACCTACGCTGGACCCTGCTTCCGCCGACAACTATAGACCCATATCCAACATCCCACTCCTAGCCAAAGTTCTGGAAAAATGTGTGCAACAGCAGCTGAGCCTACACATCACCAACTTCCACCTTCTAGATGACTTCCAATCCGGGTTCAGACCTGGACACAGCACGGAAACCACCCTCCTCCAAATCGTGGATGACGCCCTCCAAGCCCTCGACCAAGGCAAAACCTGTCTCCTAATCCTCCTAGACCTATCTTCTGCCTTTGATACGGTTAACCACGAAATTCTCCTTGAACGCCTCAAACTCAGGATGGGTTTGGATGGCACCGTCCTTGAATGGTTTAGATCCTTCCTCCAAAATCACTCACAGAGAATCCTCATCAACGGTAATCTATCTGCTCCCTCTCCGATCACGGTTGGAGTCCCCCAAGGATCAACCCTCTCCCCTACCCTCTTCAATCTTTATCTTGAACCACTCACAGAGGTGTTACGCTCTGCCAATATCTCCTACCTTATGTACGCCGACGATACTCAGATATACATTAAAATCTCTTCCCCTGAGGACATTTTCTCCCTGAATGAGGCCCTGAAGCTGACTGTCCACTGGCTCACCACCAACCAGCTTAAACGTAATGCAAATAAAACCGAATTTCTTCTAATCTCCCCACCCAAAACCAATCCAGACATCCAGGAATGGATCAAGGCTATCACAGCACTAAACTGCCCTCCTACCATTGTTGACTCTGCGAAATCACTTGGAATAACCCTTGACGGCAGCCTGAACATGCGGGGCCATATCAACCCGATGGCCAAAACTGCCAGATTCCACCTAAGTTACCTAAGAAACCTAAAACCCTTCCTCGATACCTCTGACCTAAAAACGGCAATCCAGGCACTAGTCATTTCCAGACTAGAATATGGATGCTCTACTCTCGCAGGGCTACCCAAGAACTCTCTGGCCCCATTGAAAGCCTGCCTCAACGCCGCCACCAGACTCCTAACTGGCTCAAAGAAATTCGACCACATCTCTCCCCACCTCAAAGCTCTGAATTGGCTTCCCCTAGAGGCCAGAATCCAACTTAAACTGGCCTGCATTACTCACAAAGCTCTCTACTCCAAGTCCCCTGCATTTCTCGCCCAAAAACTCGTGATATCCGGAGGAGCCAGAAACTCCCGATCTGCCAAAGACCTTTTGCTTCAACCAGCACGCTTCCGGAAGAAAAAAACCTACAATCAGGCCTTCTCTGGGGCCGCTCCTAGAATTTGGAACTCTCTCCCACCCGCCATCAAAAGACTTCCGTCCTTGGCACACTTTAAGAAGGAGACCAAAACTTTCCTAATGAGCAAATTCCTCGCCTAACGATCACATTACAATCACCTCAGCGACACGTTCCACCCTCCACTTCGGCATTATCCATGGCTTTTTCGGATGATACATATTCCTGCACTCCTGGGCATCCCACTCAAGAGTTGAGACTGCGTGCCTTCTTTTATAATGTATCTACCTGTTTTTCGTTTTTATCCCATATGTAGCCGGGACCTTAGACTGCGTGCTCTTTTTTCTTGTATAATGTATCCACCTATTTTACCCAATTGGTCCCTCCCTTCCTAACTCTTTGTATACCACCCTTAATCCTGTAAAGCGCTCTGATACCCTCACGGGTCTGGTTCGCGCTCTATAAAACTATAAAATAAATAAATAAATAAATAAAAGTGGAGGAGAAAGGCGTTAGCCTTCCTGGCTTAACACCTCTCTCCTCCACTTCTGAAATGCAAGGTTGCACCATATTTACAAGAATGTGGTGCAGCCTTGCGTTTCCCCCTGCAATGGCGCTACGTTTAGTAACTTAGCGCCAACGCAGGCACCCTTTCACCAGAGTGCAAGGGTGTCTGCGTGCAGGGGAGGATTGTTATGTGTAGGTAGGTGTCCCTTCCTGCACATAAACAATCATCCTAGAAATGCCATTTTGTCACTTTCATGTGTGCTGCTTCATGCAGCACACATGAAAGTGACAAAATGGCAATTTAAAAAAAGTTTGTTTGTGTACAGGAAGGGACACTTTCCTGTACATAAACAAACAATGGCATTTTGCTTTTTCCATGTGTGCTGCACAAGGCAAGCACACATGGGAAAAGCAAAAACGAGGAGAAATAATGCATTTCTCCTCGTTTTGCCATTTTAAGACCAGTTTTTACCTGGTCTTCGCCCACCGCAACACCCACTGCCCACCCCTTTCACGCTAACCATAGCGTGAAAGGGGGCCTTATGTACAAGGCAGCGTTAAGCCACGTTAAGTGGCTTAATGCTGCCTTGTACATAAGGCGCAACCCCGATCGCCACTACAACGTCACTATAGGTGACGTGGTGGCGATAGGGGCTTGTACATATGCCCCTGAATCTCTTCATCTAAGCATCCAGGACCTGTTATTACATCTTATCAATATCAGAAAGGAAGGGAAAATGCACCTGTTCAGAGAGCACTAATCACCTACCTTGTAAAACGAAATCCCTAGTGGGATATTTTTATCATGTATTTCAAGGTATAAACGACCAATTCAGCACTCTACTGCTCTCTTTTAGGATTCTGTTCTACAAATATAATTAGATGCATCATTTCAAGGGGGGTTCAACATGAGCTAGTGCAGGACCACCATGAGGTTCTTGAAATACAATGCTATTTGAGTGGTCATTCAGATAAAGACAAACAAAGAGGACTGTTAATGGTTTCAATGCAGCCCAAGGTAAGTCCAAAAGAGCTCAGGCAGAGCTAGTAGGAAGCCTGAGAGGTCAAGGGGAGTGTAAATGACATCATATATGGTGACAAGTAAGGCACATGAAGAAAACAAAGCATGGAAATGGCATCATGCAGGGTTGATTTTGAGATCCAGTGGAGTTTGTTTATTAAAAGTGGTTATACTGGAGGGGGGCGTAGCTTACCTGGCCAAGATGGCGGACACTCATCGTTAGAGTTCTGTACCATTGGCCCTGCAATCCGACGCAGTACAGAGGCTTGGCCTGGCTGCACTGACCCTGACAGTGGCACTTGGGCTGCCATCGCTCTCTGGGGCAATTCTGTGAGCCCTGGGAGCTTCGGGACACAGACAAGGTGGCAACCTACACCCCAAAGCCAGGGCCACTCTGCTGTCCCAATGAGGTCATCTGGGCCACAACACACAGAGGGGATAGGGCCCCCCCTGCCAGTCAGAGGTGTGGTGCTATACGGAGCCTGGCCTGGGTAGTATCTGCACTTGGAACAGGGTGAGGGGGCTGCTGTGTGAGCATGGTGCAGCATATGGCTCCTGCAAAGTGCATGTGACAAGACCCCTGGGAGCCATGCAGGCCTGCAAAGAGCAGCCTGGTGCTGCTCATAAAGAGGGAAAGCAGTCCCCAGAGGGATGACGCAAACCCCTACCTGCCCCACCACCGAAAGAGACTGGACATCGCTACCTTCTTCCCTCGCTTCCTGCTGTCCCTGGAGGACAACCACGGTGAGAACTGCAGTGGAGATGTAGAGGTGAGAGCCACCAAAAGAACAATTGATGGACAGAATGCAGATCAATGTCATACATTCAGCCCAGTACAGAGATCTGGGCCTTAATCCATTGTTTTTTTGCTCCCCATGCCATTCCAGTTTAGACCCTGGCTAGCATTTCGGGCTGTACTGTTTCCATGAGGCACAGGGTCAAGACTGATTTGCATATGGCTGGGTCTAAACTGGGGTGGCATGGTAAGCAAAAGAACAATAGATTTAACCCAGATCTCTTGGCTGGGGGTGAATGCTTGATTTGCTCCACATTTCATCCATCATCTGTGTGTCTTTTGCTGTCCCGCCCTGAGTGTGTCAGGTATTCCAAGATGTGGGTCCCGGGCTCACTGTGCCACTGGATTTAAGCTAGCCTGGCTGATGAGGGCTGATGCCCAGAAACCGGTCCCAGGATGCTTGCTTATGGTCCAGGGAGGACCTGTCTTGGCAGTTCAGGCTGGACTGTTCGTATGAGGCACAGGGTCAAGACTGATTTGCATATGGCTGGGTCTAAACTGGGGTGGCATGGTGAGCAAAAGAATGATGGATTTAACCCAGATCTCTTGACTGGGGGTGAATGTTTGATTTGCTCTGCATTCCGTCCATCATCTGTGTGTTCTTTGCAGAGGTGAGAGCCAGTGCGGCAAGTTGGAGTCTCGTAGCACATGCCGAGAAGTGGTCGGTTTGCCATGAACAAGAGATGACCCCTTGGCCCAGAGGTGAGTGCAACATGGCCTGAGGGGGGTGCAAAGGACTGCAACCCCCAACCGCACCCACAAGTAGACCTGGTGGAGCACTGATGCTGCTACTCCCCACAATTTCCTGCGGTGACTGTCCTCACTCCCATAGTAGCCCGCGGAGGAGGCAGACAGCTGTCACCTGGGGACAGCACTGTACCAAGGTGGAGGCCCAGACTTACACTGGTTGGCCGTCTCACTCAGCACCACCAGATGAGCCAACACTGCCTGCCACCAAGTCTCTTGAGGGCTCAACGGGGTTGAGGGTCCCACCCTAGCTACAGCCGCCAAACTACAAACCTTTGTGACACAGGCTGTCTGGAACACTGCCCCCACCTGTGAGCCCCTGAGCGCACAACCTTGGGCAAATTGAGGTCAGCAGTGCAGCCACTGATGCATAAGGTGGCCTATCCAACAACTGTGGCACTCGACACCCTGCTACCAGGGGACACACAGCACCATCCTGCACCCGCACTAGCTGCCATAGAGAGTTCCGAGATATCTATAATGACTAAACTCAGCACCCTGGCTGCTGATTTGAGCTTCTTACATGATAGCCACCAAAAACCTGTAGATAGAGTCACTGATGGGGATAAAACATTGGCCTCACTACACCCACTAACCACAGACAACCAACTTGCTCTCCAGGACCTTCAGGGCTCTGTGCGGGTCATCAAGAGGAGGGCAGAGGATGTCAAGGGACCCTCTCATAGGTGCAACATACGAATTCTGGGTCTTCCAGAGGGAGTCGAGGGCCAGGACCCACTGCCTTTTTTTGAAACCTGGTTCAGGTCCTCTGACTTGGCCCTCACCCCTTCTTCTCTCTGCAGAGGGCCCATTGAGTGCCGGCTCAATGCCCCCTTCTGGGATCAATCAATCAATAAATAAATTAGGGTTAGTAAAGCACAGCTACTCACCCGCGAGGGTCCCAAGAGGCTAGGGTGGGGGGCAGTTCCGTTGAGTGCTGGGGTCATCGGAAAAGCCAGGTCTAGAGGTCCTTCCTGAACTGGAGCATTGTAGGGACTTGCCAGAGATGGGGGGAAGGTCGTTCCAGGCCTTGGCTGCAAGATAGGAGAAGGACTTTCCTCCCTTTCTGGTCTTGTAGATTCATGGGATGGTGGCCAGAGAGCTGATCGGAGGTGTCTCTTGGGTGCGTGGAAGGAGAGGCAGTTCTTTAGGTATGCTAGCCTGATGTTGTGGACGGCCGTGTATGTGTGAGTGAGGAGCTTGAAGGTTATTCTTCTTTTGATGGGGAGCCAGTGGAGATTGTGGAGGTGTTGGGTGATGTGGTTGTGACAGGGGATGTCTAGGATCAGTCTGGCTGTTGCGTTCTGGATGGTCTAGAGTTTGTGAAGAAGTTTCTTGTTGATTCCAGCATAGAGAGCATTGCCGTAGTCAAAAAACAACAATTGATGGACAGAATGCAGAACTATGTCATACATTCACCCCAGTACAAAGATCTGGGCCTAAATCCATCGTTTATTTGCTCACCATGCCATTCCAGTTTGGACCCAGCCATATGCAAATCAGTCTTGACCCTGCACCCAATGGGAACAGTCCAGCCCGAACTGCCAGGCCAGGTCCTCTCTGGACTGGAAACAAGCATCCTAGGACCGGTTTTGGGCTTTCAGCCCTCATCATCCAGAAAAGCTTGACTCCAGTGGCATGGAGAGCACGGGACCCACGTCTGGGCATACCCGTCCCACTCGGGGTGACAAATGCAAAAACAACAATTGATGGACAGAATGCAGAACAATGTCATACATTCACCCCAGTACAACGATCTGGGCTGATGGCAGCTGTAAGCCAGAAACCGGTCCCAGGATGCTTGTTTCCGGTCCAGGGAAGACATGGCTTGGCAGTTCGGGCTGGACTGTTCCCATGAGGCACAGGGTCAGACTGATTTGCATATGACCATGTCTGAACTGGGGTGGCGGAGTGAGCTAAAGAATGATGATGGATTAAACCCAGATCAGTTGACTGGGGGTGAGTGCTTGAAATGTTCAACACTCCGTCCATCATCCCCTTTGGTTTTGCTATGTTCGCCCTAAGTTGGCAGGGTATTCCCAGACGTGGGTCCCTTGCTCACTTTGCCACTGGATTCAAGCTAGCCTGGCTGATGACGGCTGTAAGCCAGAAACCGGTCCCAGGATGCTTGTTTCCGGTCCAGGGAAGACATGGCTTGGCAGTTCGGGCTGGACTGTTCACATGAGGCACAGGGTCAGACTGATTTGCATATGGCCATGTCTGAACTGGGGTGGCGGAGTGAGCTAAAGAATGATGATGGATTAAACCCAGATCAGTTGACTGGGGGTGAGTGCTTGCAATGTTCAACACTCCGTCCATCATCCCCTTTGGTTTTGCTACATTGCCGTAGTCCAGTCTGCTACTGATGATAGCGTGCTTGACCGTTATTGTGGATTCGGATGGGATCAATCTGAACGTTTTTTGGAGAATGCGGAAGGTGTTGAAGCAGGCCGAGGATACAGCGTTGATCTGGTAGTTCATTGTGAGCGATGAGTCAAGTATGATGCTGAGGTTTAATGCGTGGTCCGTCTGGGTGGGTGTTTCTGAGGGTTGGAGGCCACCAGGTGTCGTCCCACGGGGAGAGGGTGGAGACAAGGATGCAAACTTCTGTTTTCTCAGAGTTGAGTTTCAGACAGCTCTTCTTCATTCAGGTCTTGACGGCTTTCAACCCTTCTTGGAAGTTGTGAGTGGTGATATTGGGTTCCTTGGTGAGGGAGAGGATGAGCTGGGTGCGTTTGGCGTAGGAGATGATGTTGAGCCTGTGGTTTCTGACGATGGTTGCTAGGGGTGTGTGTAGATGGTGGGAGGATCCCTGGGGTACTCCACATTTGGTCTCTGTTGGATTCGAGAGGTAGGGCAGGTGTCTGACTCGTTGACTTCTGCCTGTGAGAAATGAGTATATCCCGTCAAGGGCCTTTCTGCGGATGCCAATGTTGTGTTCTGGAGGCTAGTGTGCTGTGGGAGATAATGTCGAAGGCAGCCGAGAGGTCCAGGAGGATGAGGGCTGCCATTTGGCCCTGGTCGACGAGGGAGAGGATGTCGTTGGTGGTGGTGAGTAGGGCGGTCTTAGTGCTGTGGTTGCTGCGGAATCCAGATTGGGAGATGTCCAGGACGTTTTTGGCTTCGGTGAAGTTTGATAGCTGGGTGTTGACGGCCTTTTCGATGACCTTGGCTGCAAATGGAAGCAGGGAGATGGGTCTGAAGTTCTTGGGGTCCGTCGGGTCCGTCGGGTCTGTGGAGGGTTTCTTTAGGAGGGGGTTGACTTCAGCTTGTTTCCAGTTATCGGGGAATGTCGCAGTTTTGAGAGAGCAGTTGATCATCGGGTGTAGTTCAGGTACGATGGCCGCTGTGGAAGATGTGGAGTGGGCAGGGGTCTGAGGGTGCTCCGGAATGGATGCTCTTAATGGTCTTTAGGGTGTCTTCTGTCGTGAGTGTGGTCCAAGTGAGCAGGGTCTCTTCGGTGGCATCGCTGGAGCAGTGAGGAGGTCTTAGTTGTTGAAGTTGTCATAGATCTTCTTAATCTTGAGGTGAAATTAAGGAGCTGAGTCTGTTGCAGAGGTCTTGGAGGGTTTGGCAAATTCCTTGATGATGGAGAAGAGTTCTCTGGTGTTGTGGGCATTGGTGAGGATTCTGTCTTGGAGGAATTTCCTCTTTGTGGATTTGATGAGTTGGTGGTTTGCTGTGGTGGCTGCTCTATAAGGGGTGAATGTTTCCGGGGTTCTGTCTGTTCCTCCAAGTCTTTTCGAGCAATTAGCAGGAGCGCTTGGATTCTTGGAGTGCATGGGTGAACCAACTTGCTTCCTTGATTTGTCATCCTGTGGCTTTCTTGAGGGGGCAAGTGTCTCGGTGCAGTTCATGATCCATCAGTGGAGTTTGCGTGCCGTGGTGTTAGCGTCTGGTGTCATTGGTGGTGAGGTGCTGATGAGGGCAGAGGTGAACTGGTCTTCGGTGAATTTTCTCCAGCTTCTACGGGGGAGGCTGTGGACGTGCTTGTTTATGGTGGGTTTTCTGAAGGAGAAGTGAAGCAGTGGTGGTCTGTCCAGAGGAGTTCCGTGGTGTAGTTTAGGAGACTCTATTTCCTTCTGTGAAGATGGGGTTGAGTGTGTCCCCCGCTGTGTGCATGGGGGCAGTGACCAGTTGCTTCAGTCCTATGTTTGCAAGGTTCTCTAGGAGGGTCGTGGTGTTGGGTTGTCGTGGTTGTTCAGGTGGAAGTTTAGGTCTCCGAGTAGGATGTAGTCAGTGGAGGCAAGGGCATGGGGTGTGATGAGGTTGGCGATGGTGTCGGTAAAAGGAGTGCGGGGGCCAGGCGGCCTGTAGATGAGGGTTCCGCGGTTGCAGTTTTAGGGTTGGTCTGAATCTGGAAGTGGAGATGTTCCATGAGGGTAATAGTGTTGTCTGGGCTTGTGGTTGTCAGGCGGAGGGTACATTTGTGGACAATGGTGAAGCCTCCTCCTGGGCGTCCTCTAAACGACCTATAGCCATTCACAGAGCAGACTACAAGATCCTAGGAAAAATCCTGTCCAACAGAAATGCTTGGGTCCATCTGGATCAAAACGGCTTTGTCCTGGGGCATAGCATATCAGGTGCCTCTTTCATGTACAAGATCAAACATATAAGCGCTCCGACGTGCAGCCAGTCTAATACAAGACCTAGAGAAGGCCTTTGTTTCATGTACAGGACCAAATAGGGGTGGGCAAGCACTTATTATCATATACCCGGCTATTATGCACAAATTCTTCTCCTGGATCTGCTTAGGTTGACTCATTTCGTTCCTCTTTCCTGTGGGACGGGAAGAAGGCAAAGGGTGTCCCTTATCCCCCCTGCTATTCACGATGGTGATAAAATCACTAGGGAGGGACAGGCCTAGGGGACCCCACCTGGAGGACAGGATACATGCAGTATCCCTCTATGCTGATGATTTGCTCCTGTACCTCCAAGCTGTCCTCACCTGTCCTTATCCGCCTTTCCCCCATTCACGCCACGTCCACACATTCGCGCAAGAAGCAGTCCTCCATGTCAACCAAGCAAAATTGTCAGTATACCCACGCAGCCCTGACTCAACCCCATGGGAGATACACCTCAGGGGAACCCCGCTCAGCTGGTGAGAGACAGCAGTCCGGTACCTGGGTATATGGATCTATCCCCAGCCAACCTCTATGATAGCAACCTGTAAGCCATTAAAATCTCACGTGCAATTCTGGAAGAACTGGCCACCATAGGAAAGATAGCACTGTCAAAATGGTAATCTTACCTCAGCTTCTCTACTACTTTGCAAACCTCCCCAAAGTCTCCCCCCAGGGATTTTTCCATGAACTGGGCATACTACTAACAGACCTAATCTAGGGAAACAAACACTACCAAATAGCCCTGAAAAAAACTACAGTTGCCAACTGGTAGATGTGGCCTGGGTGTCCCATCCTTCAAAGTCTTCTTCTTGGCTGCACAGCTGCAAAGACTGGCAAGCTGCCTGACAGGGAGTAACCTGGAAAAAACATGTCATGAAACGGGCCCTTTAACATCAATAATAAATGATAAATGATAAGAGGCGTTTTGCTCCCCAAAACCAAACCCATGTCTCCTTGGTAATTGCAGGTGCTAGTGGCTCGCAGAGGTATTGCCTGAGTACAACTCCTCATGTGCCACACTCCCCCATATGCTCCAGTGTTTCCACTACTAGGCCTCACTTGCTTCCCTGGAGAGTACTCTGCCACAGAATTGCAGAGGTGGCAGAGACCATCACTGACCACGATTGGTGGCATCTTTTCTGATGGGCACCTACTCACCTTTAACCAACTGACTACGACATGCCGCTGGGAGAATTCCTCACCTACAGACATATACACAATACATGTCCTCTGGTCCAGTTAAGATGAAGAACCCAAAACCCACACTGTCATACAAACACTGATTAGTGGGGGGTGTAACTCGATCACATGGATTTACAAGGCAATATAGAAACTCACCAGTGTTCCCCTGACAGCTTTGCATGGCAAATGGGAAGAGGACTTTGGGAGGGTGCTGAATGACACTGAATTAGAGCAGGCTCCGGTGTTCCCCCAACAGGTCTCTAGAAATACCTGCTTTAAAAACATACAATTCTCTATCAATCATGGAGCCTGTTTGACCCCTCCGATCCAAGATGCGCTGCAGGAGGGCGCGGAACTCACTGACATTTATATATGGAAGGCCTGCTCCTTAGGCATCTATAAGCAGAGGATGCTGCAAGGTAAGGACGCATTTTACAGGCATGGCATTTTTACTAGCTAAGAGGGCACTCATTCTCCAGTGGAAAGCCCCTTCGGCACCACCAGTGGTGGTATGGCACAAGTCAATGCGAAAATGGGGGAAAGCCAGGCAAGACACCCTACATTATGAAGAGGCGTGCCACCTTCGCAAACACCCAATGTCCCAAGAATGGGACACTCTTCTCCTCCAATTCCTACAGCTTAAGCAAAATTATGTCCTTTCCCCATGAGCTATCCTGAACCCGATTAAGCCCTCACTGGTTCCCCCACACAGAAGGACAGCCAAATGACCCTTAGAGTCATTTTGAGCACCCTGGAATCAAGGTAAGCAGGTCCAATCTTTCTTCAGACAGCAAGGCACTCATTCTAATAGCCGGGCAGTCATTCTGTCAGCAGGGCAATCCTTCTTCTGAATCTTCCACAGGTCCAGGAGTGTTTTGATGTGATGTTCTAAATGTCCCATTTGTATACCAGTTGCAAGCCTTTATATGGTAGAATTCCCTGGTCTGGTCAGTTCTTTCTCTTCCAGTGTGTTTGGCTTCAAACTGTCAGGGCAGGCCTGGTGTCATGTTCCTTTGTGTGTGTTTTAGGCAGAGACTTTTGAAGTATAATCAGGGTCAGGGACAGCTTCTCCCCAGCCATTCTGTCAGGAACACCCACTCACCTCACTCCAAGGCCTTCAATGTTTCCATGTCTGGAAGCAATACAGAAACCTGCACATTAGAGTTGTTCATAGTCATGTGACCCAAAACAGTGGCAGAAAGGATAGCTGGTTTAGGCAAGAAAGTGCCAACTTTTGAAGAGTGACATTTTCAAAATTGGAACGTAAAATCTAACTCCACCATTAAAGAGGATTTGATATTACAATTCATTTGAGTGTAAACTGCATATCTCTATCTGCTCCCAATCTGAAGTTAGCACTTATTAAATGTAATAAGGTAACTCAGTGTTACTTTATGGGAGAGATAGGACTTACAACAGTGAAAAATAACTTTAATAATTTTTCACTGTCAGGACATCTAAAGTCCTATGGAGCCTACATTAGAAGTTACTGATAAGTAATAAAAAGGAAGGTTTAGGCCTGTCAAAACATTTATTTCGCCAGGTAAAAATGGCAGTATAAAACTCCACTACGTGCTGCAGTGGCGGGCCTGAGACATGTTTGACAGTGATACTGTTAGAAATTGGGTCTCTACTTGGCAGAGGTTTGCACCCTGTCCAAGTAGGGAACACAATCCTAGTCAGGGTAGGCTAGTTACTTTAAATTAACCTGTGCTGAACCTCTGGTAGCTTGACAGAGAGCACGCAGGCTTAACCTAAGAGGAAATATGTAAAGTATTTGTGCAACACACACACATACACACACACACACTGTAACACAATGAATACACCACAAAAATACTTCACGCAGGTTTAGAAAAACAAGCAAGACCAAAACGACAATGATCAAGGGCCTGATTCACAAAGGTAAACTTAGACATTTGGTGTAAGTGTACAACTTTGGGAATTCACAAAGGACATTTACCAATACTATTTTATGTTCTTGCTCGGGGCGGATGTCCGCCCCGAGTGTGGACATAAAGATAATGCTTGGAAATGCGTCACAATTTAGACCAAACGTCTAAATTTACTTATGTGAATCAGGGCCCTTATGAGTAGAAGTCGAGCTATGAATTTCTAAAGAATAAATGCAAAAATAGTGCCAAGAAGTCATTAGCAGTCAAAAGGTTACTTGAGGTTGCAAGGGACCAGTACAAATTCAAATTTCAGGCCGACCACGGCACCCAGACAGGTCCCACTGAAGAAATACCTTGGCTGGAGCAAGTGTCGACGTCAAGAGCCTACTGCACCATTGTCGATCTGCTCAAAGGGGTCCCGTGTCATCGTTAAGTTCTGTTTAAGTGAATGCAATGCATTGTCGGTAAGCCGGGCAGAGCATTGTCATCGAGCAGCACAGGCTGTGGATCCGCTGTCATTGAGCATCAGGTTTTTACAGAAATCAGCGTCAGAACCAACTTCTGAGTCCCAGGACTAGAGGAGGCACCTCAGGTATGGGTAGGACTCACAGATTCCAACAGCACCAGCAGGATTGCAGAAAGTCTTTTGTATCCATTAGACTTCATAAACAGGAGGTAAGCAAGCACTTGGAGTCACACTGGGTTCAAATTAAATGGGTTCAGTCTTTGTCCTCCATTAAATATAATGGGGTCACCCTGTGCCCCTCAGAACCTGGGTATGCAGTTATGAGCTACAAACAGTTCTGTCGGGTGAACAAAATCTCCTCAAGGGGAATTGTAAAATAATGTTTTTTATTAAACATTAAATACTAAAAGGGCCTATAAATGATCCCTCAAGCATGTGTGAAACTTCTCCTACTCAAAAAACACAAATCTTTAAAGAAAAATGACTTACAAAAACCTCTCCTTCAATTGTAGTCCTCTTGGCCCAATCATGGCTTCATTTAAAATAAACAGCAGCAGCTCCTGTCTTGTCTGCTGTTTTCCTGCGTGTGGGACATTTTGATTATTTGTGGTTCCAAGGTATCATGTTTGTGTATGTGATCACCGGGAGATTTGTAATTTTCACTATGTATATGTGAATGTGATGTATTGTTCTTTATGTTCTCTGGACAGCGATTGAAAAGAGAAATATGAAAAGAGTTAGATATACATGTTTTGATATATGAAAAATAATATATTTAAAACAAGTTTATGGTTCTGTTGTGTCAGTGTATTTTGTAAGTCATTATTTATTTAAGGATTTGTGTTTTTTGTGTAGGAGAAGTTTCACACATGCTTGAGGGATCATTTATAGGCCCTTTTAGTATTTAATGTTTAATGAAAAACATTATTTTACAATTCCCCTTGAGGAGATTTCGTTCACCCGACAGTACTGTTTGAAGTCTTTGTCCTCAGCAGGGCTGAGATCAACAGGAAGTAGGGCAGCGCCAGCAAAGCAGCGAAGCAGTTCCTTAGAACAGTCAATCAAGGCAAAGTGGCAATCCTACAGCACAGCAGTCTTTACTCCAGCAGAGTTCTTCCCAGGTCCAGTAGTGTACTGATTTGGTAGGGTTCAGAGCACCAGTACTTATACACCAAAGTGCCTTCGATGTAGGGGTGCACAAGGATCCCTTTCAACCCAGCCCTGTATGCTAGGCGGTCTGTGGGTTGGGTGAATCAGTGATTTGAGTGTGGACAGAACACCCATTGAAGTGTGTCAGCCCTCCCATTTCTCCCAACCGAGGATGACCCATCAGAATGCAGATGAATGCAGACGAGTGCTCAGAATGCAGATGAGCCTCACCTTCCTGTGTTTGTGGCTGTCTAGAGGAAATGCACAAAGTGTAGCTGTCACCCAGTCCAGAGACGTATTGGAGACAGGCTGCCGGCGCACAAAGCAGTTAAGAGCAGAGAAATGTCAATTTTCTAAAAGTAAACACAAGGAGATGATGGACGGAGTGCAGAAACTTTTCAGGCACTCACCCCCAGTCACAGATCTGAGTTGAATCCATCATCATTCTTTAGCTCACTTCACCACCCCAGTTTAGACCCAGCCATATGCAAATCAGTCTTGGCCCTCTTCCTCATGGGAACAGTCCAGCCCGAACTGCCAGGTCAGGTCTTCCCTGCACCGGAAACAAGTATCCTGGTACCGGTTTTGGGGTAACACCCCTCATCAGCCAGGCTAGCTTGAATCCAGTGGCAAAGTGAGCAAGGAACCCACATCTGAACATACCCTGCCAACTAAGGGCGAACAAAGCAAACACTAGGAGATGATGGACGGAGTGCTGAAACTTTTCAGGCACTCACCCCCAGTCACAGATCTGGGTTTAATCCATCATCGTTCTTTAGCTCACTTCACCACCCCAGTTTAGACCCAGCCATATGCAAATCAGTCTTGGCCCCTGTTCCTCATGGGAACAGTCAAGCCCAAACAGCCAGGCCTAAGTCTTCTCTGGACCGGAAACAAGCATCCTGGGACCGGTTTCAGGGTAACACCCTCCATCAGCCAGGCTAGCTTGAATCCAGTGGCAAAGTGAGCAAGGGACCCACGTCTGGGCATACCCTGCCAATTTAGGGTGAACAAAGCAAACACAAGGAGATGATGGACGGAGTGCTGAAACTTTTCAGGCACTCACCCCCAGTCACAGATCTGGGTTTAATCCATCATCGTTCTTTAGCTCATTTCACTAACCCAGTTTAGACCCAGCCATATGAAAGTCAGTCTTGGCCCTGTTCCTCATGGGAATAGTCCATCCCGAACAGCCAGGCCAAGTCTTCCCTGGACCGGAAACAAGCATCCTGGGACCGGTTTCAGGGTAACACCCCTCATCAGCCTGGAATTGGAGACCAATCTAACAAAAAAACATTTACAATTGTGTGCAGCCCTAGAAATACAAACAAGCATTTGCAATGTAACAGGTCTCGCATCAGTTAGAGTTAGAGATTTTGGCATTGTTTATATTTTGCTGAATTTGTTTGTTTGTTGTGTACTGAATGTGTTTGCCAGCTACAGATTTGTATGTATGTGTGGAGTAAGTATGCGTATTATACCTTCAGTGCAATTAGTGTTGGTGGCAATAAGTGTATGTAGCAGTAGTATGCGGGGTTGAGTATTTCAATGAATATTTGCTGGTGTAGAATAGTATTTGTAGCATTAGCTAGGGTAGCAATAATGTGGATTGGTAGTTGTGTTATAGTATCAGTTGTAGATAGTGTTGTGTTGTAAGAATTAGGTATGTGTTTGTGTAAAGTAGTATGTAGTGTAGTATATGTTTTTGAGCGTTGTAGGCATGAGTGTTGCATAGATTTAGGAATATGTTGCCTCTGTTTGTTTTTATGTGTGCATTGGTAAAATGTTTATTAACAAATGCTACAGAAATATATGTGCACGTTTGGGAGCGCTGCTTATAAACACGTAAAAGCAAACACCAGCCAAATCTGTCCTGTAAGTTGCCCTGAACAATAAACTAATGTTGTAACAGCAAAAGCAGCATGTAAATGTAAGTTAAATCGACAGACAAATGTATTGTTGCGATTGCGGAAGCAAAAGCGCCAAGTATATAAAAAAAGGCACCTTTTTAAATAAAAACAATACGCCAAGATGTGATGAAGTGGGAGTGCCATGAAAATGGAAGCAGACAAATAACACCTAGTGAATGCAAAACAACCACAAAATAACAGGCAGATGCGAGCAAGGCGTCTTTCAGTCTGTTTTTTTTGTTATTTGCAATAGAATTAAAGCTATCACAGAGACGGAAAAAGTCACAGCATGTGGTTTACTAACCACAACACTTTGTTTGTAGCAGCTAATTGAGTGCGCACAGTGGATGGCGTTATAGATAAGATTAACAGATTTACCTCCCAGACAGCAAACAAAGTGATGGGGGGATGTCTGTGTCCTGTAAGAAGTATGTACGTTGGCATACGTTTACCAGCTGGCACATTTAATATTGTGGAATGTACTAAAAGTGCCTAAACAGGGTTTATAGCTCCTGCGCTGTATTATTTTTAGGTGGTACTGTGCGTAAAGTGTCTACTTTGTTGCATACTAAGGTACGAGAGGTACAGTACCACCCGAGGGACACTTCTACAGGCTGTATCACATGTTGTTTTTCACTGTGTCCCCAAACCCCACCTGGTGTTTGTTTTTGCATTGTGCATGGTTGTAACCAGCTGGCACATTTAATATTGTGGAATGTACTAAAGGTGCCTAAACAGGGTAGTATAGCTCCTGCATACACCCCAAAAATGCATACTGCTCTGTCAAACAAAGCGCAGTTAGGAGATTGCATTATGAAAGCAAAGTAGGGAAAACTTAGGTTAAACACATGCAAGCAGTGGTTTAAGAGAGGACGAGGAGTTTGTAAACAGCCCGGCACCAACATGGAATGAAATATAGCTCAAATAAAGAAAGCGCAGCTATATAGATTAATGTAGATCACAGTGAGAGCTGAAAGCGGGATACCAATAAAGACACTACCCAAAAGCCACACAGCAGCAAAACAAAAAATAAAACGCCCTGCTGTTTCGAAAGATACACGTTAATGGCAGCTGGTGTATTATAAAACATTGCTGCTAAAACATCGTGGTTAAACACATGCAAATGAAAGACCGTTAGCTTTAACCAAAAAGGCGAAGTTAAATTGATTGATGTAGATTCCACTAGGAGTTGTAAGCAGATACAACAGCATAGACACTGTCCAAAAGCTACACAGCAACAAAAAAAAAACACGCCTTGCTGTTCCAAAATGTATATGTTAATAGCGGCTATATGAGGGCCGCATTTTTTGATTACAACAACGCTGCGAGTGGCTATTTTAAAACATCACACCACCAATGAAAAATACAATTGTAAAAAACGCGCTATGCGTGCTGTATTATAAACCATCTTTTATAAAACATGGCACCACTGTTTATCCAAAAAATGCAGCTTTGCCGCTATTGCACTAAAGTAAAGTGTTTAGCCACACAACGCCGAGATACACGTTAATGGCAGTTGCTGTATTATAAAACATCGCTGATAAAACATAGCACCACTGTTTATCCACAAAATTCAGCTTTGCCGCTATTTCACTAAAGTAAAGTGTTTAGCCACACAACGCCGAGATACACGTTAATGGCAGCTGCTGTTTTATAAAACATCGCTGATAAAACATAGCACCACTGTTTATCTAAAAAATGCAGCTTTGCCGCTATTGCACTAAAGTAAAGTGTTTAGCCCCACAACGCCGAGATATACGTTAATGGCAGCTGCTGTATTATAAAACATCGCTGATAAAACATAGCACCACTGTTTATTTGTCCAGAAAATGCACACAACGAACGCCGAGAGTGTTTTCTGATAAGCGCGAGCACGTGAGCAAAATCTCCAGTCACACAACAAACACTGAGAGTGTTTTCTGATAAGCGCGAGCACGTGAGCAAAATCTCCAGTCACACAACGAACACCGAGAGTGTTTTCTGATACATGTGAGCAAAATCTCCAGTCACACAACGAACGCCGAGAGTGTTTTCTGATAAGCGCGTGCACGTGAGCAAAATCTCCAGTCAGGGTGGCCACTGTTTATTTGTCCCAAAAATGCACACAACGAACACCGAGAGAGTTTTCTGATAAGCGCGAGCACGTGAGCAAAATCTCCAGTCACAAAACGAACGCTGAGAGTGTTTTCTGATAAGCGCGAGCACGTGAGCAAAATCTCCAGTTACACAATGAACGCCGAGAGTGTTTTCTGATAAGCGCGAGCACGTGAGCAAAATCTCCAGTCAGGGTGGGCGGGCCTAAGGGAGACAGGGCGGACACCAACCCCGCTTCCAAAGAAGCCTGACACAAAACCAACGACAATAGATCTCGCCAAGACGAAGCAGCACATGCGCTGCAACGCAGGCGAGACCTAAAAACCCTACCTTTAGCATAGATGGCAGAATACTGGACATGGTGAGCTCTTTTCCATACCTCGGCCTGGACTTCGATGATGCTTGTACTTGGCCCCATGCCTAAGAAATTGAATAACTCACTTTACCTGAGCGCTGGGCACCACCTTCTCCCCCTGCTACTTGCATAGGCAGAAAACCGGTTGCCCTGATTTTAGAAATATATAAGCAGAAATGCCTGCCAACTGTAACATATGGTATGGAGATTTGGGGATGTAGAGATACTGAGGTGATCCAGGTGGTGGAGAATAGATTTTGTTGCTGCTTGTTGGGGGCTCCCCCTCGACATCACATTTCCCTCTACACCAGCAATATGGCATGGAGTATGTGCAAAACACCATCAATGTAGTCCCTTTAGTCCTGTGGTGAGCAGTCTGGGCCAATAAGGAAGCCGACCTCAACCGAGCCATCATTAGTGACTGCCTTTCTTGTACCCGTGGTATGACTATTCCATGGTTAAAATATATTATAGACATCCTTTCAACCTTGGGCTGGTAAATCTGTTTGAGGACCCTGAGTCTATTACGAATAAAAGATAAACACTGGGTACAGGATAGTTTTATTGAGGAAAGGCAGGCTTCTAGGGAGGCTGTGGAGGTGGCAAAACCAGTGGTGAGAGACTATTGTATTACTTAGATGTCACCCGAGATTGCTCCCTATTTACTTTGTGTGCCGAATGTGCATGAGCAACATTATTGACCAGATTTAGACTGGGCTCAATTTGCAGGTTGCTATGTTTCCCACTAGGGCAATATTCTACTGGAGACATAGGTATTTGTCCATACGACGAGCAATCAAGTCAGTCCTTTTCTTCTGTAATTATTACCTATTTTTACAAAGATATTCGTAGTGCCATAGCTATGTAGGTACACATTTTCTAAGTGTAAAGTTGCTTTACTTATTCTCCAGCAACTCAGTGATCATGACACCTGCCATTCTGTCTCTTGTTTCTTGTTCTTTCAAGTTGAAGCTTCTTAAATATACCACACTACTGACAGTTTTTGCAAAAAACATATTTTGTTAATGTTTTTAATGTTGCACACTAAATTATGTTTTATTCTGTCCTCTTTTTATATGCTTATTATTTATGACCTACTTTTGGAAGATCAAATAAAGATTACTGAATTGACTTGACTCCAAGGGTCAGTGGGTAAACCTCCTATGTGTCTACAGTGACAAAAAAAGCTGAAGAAGCACTCTTTCTTGGATTCCTAGGTGCCCAGTCCCAACTGGACCCTCACTGGGCCTTTCTAAAGTCTTTAACTGTACTAATTCCTAAAGTCCTAAGAGCCCACTCTCCTCAGAAGTCTGTGACCCTTAGATGAAGCTGAGACAAAAAGACTTACTCATAAAATATTTTGGGAGCTACAATAATACTGACTTCCAACTAGAGGACCAACAACGACAGCCAATCATAGAAGACTCGACTTCTCCATGCTGAAGACAGATATTTGTCCCTCTTGGAACTTCTGCTCAGCAACAAATGCATTTTAGCTAACCTTCAGCAAGAACGTATTCGACCTTGTGGAGCACTTGCCAGATACAGCCTCCTGTCTTGCCCTGCTAGAATGAAAAGACATCCATTTTGGAGACTAAGGGCCTGATTTATATTTCAGTGGACTGGTTACTTCATCACAATGGTGACGGGTATCCCTTCTGCCAAAATATAAATCTAATAGGTATAATGGAGTCTACTTTTCACCGGATGGGATATCCATCACCGTTGTGTCAGAGCAACCCATCAGCCGAAATATAAATCTGGCCCTAAATTTCAACTAGAACATCTTGAACGACTGAAGATGTGAACAGCACCTGGCTAATGGTTGGACCTCCGCAGTTAGGAAATTCTAATTTCTCCTGCTCTGAGCTTTTCCTGGCTAAAACAACAATTTCAGCGGGACCTCGCCAAATGGCTGTCTGACTTCACATTGACTTTTCTGGATACTGCCTGCTGCCCTACCACGCTGGAAGACTTTCTTCTCCATTTTGCAGACTTAGTGGCCGATTACGATGTTGTTCGGAAACTCTTCCGACCAAATCGGTTTTGGATTCATGTTCGACTGAATCAGGTTCTGCGAGTCCGACCGACCGATTACGATGCTTCCCAACATCGTTCGGTCGGACTCGCATTGACTTCAATGGGAGACTGTGTTCTGAACGAGAACACAGGCTCCCATTGAAAAAAGGGGTGGTTGGGGAAAACCTTGCACCCTGTGGCAGACACCCCATGGTGCCTGTCGCACTGTGCATGGTTTGAAAGAGGGGTCCCATGGGTACCCCCACTGGCCCCAACCGGAGGCCTCAAGGTAAAGGAAGGCCTGCTACAGGTCCCCAAAGTCCGATTCCGACAGCTGTTCCATGTCGGGCAAACCGATTTGGAACAGCTGTCAGAATCGGTCATCATAATCGCTCGGTCGGAAGCTGTGTCCATTGAGCTGTACGATTCCGCTCTGAACGAATCGGGCTGTCTGAATGCTGCTCGTCACCGAATCGGAAAGCCTGAACTGGTTCCCTGCCTCGCAATCGGTCGCTCTGGAATGTCTCCAATTCGGTCGGAAACATAGGTTCCGAATCGGATTTGGAGAATCCGAATCCCATCCGGAGCCTTTCCGAACGACATCGTAATCAGCCCCTAAGTCTGAAGGTAAAATTGTGGACTAGGTTATCCCACTTCATGCACCCAACCTCGGGATCCATCGCAGTTGGCTTCAAAGTGCTCCTAGGTCCTGGTCTACTGAGACTACAGACTATCATTGGCCCTTCATGCTTTTAGTTTTGTTTTCATTTAAAAATTAAAAGCTCATAACTCTGGTTTCCCTTATTGATTTTTGTTGTCTTGATCTCAGTAATTGTGTTAAAATGCACTCTATTTTTTAATTCAACTTGAAATTTGTATTATTTGATGTTGTGACTCTATTAGTGCTTTGGCATTGCATAAATACTATCCACATTGACCTAAGCCATAGCTACCGGAGCGCAGGTTAATTTAGTAGCTTTTAGCATTCACCTGACAGATTAATATTATTATACCTTGAGGTGGATGACCGTTCTCTCCAAACAATAATCCACTTTTGTTTCTCCTAAATACTTTTTCTTCTCTTGTTCTCTATCCTTTCCCCTGTCCCCTGTCCCATTTGCCATTACATTAAGTGTGATCAAGTTGTGTCATACAACATGGCAGCCATTTTGAAAATATAAAAGTAGTCTTTCAAGATGGATATTGGCTTGATCTATGCGACTGCATTTTAGCAATGGCCACAAAGATTTGCTAAAGCGAGACTGATTAGCTTTGTCAAGTGCTTGTTTAAAACCCCCTGTACTGTGTTTTTTAACAGTACAAAGCACACATTAAATTTATGATGCATTTCAGCCCAAGTGTAATGATTACTGTGTCCCAAAAAAGAGAGACAGAAAACATAAATCAACACACATGTTTCTACATACCATGAAGAAGAGTCTTGATCCTTGCTACTGCTGTGAGCTTCCCTGTTCAGCTGTGAAACCATCACACACCACACGTAAAAATGTGCAAGAAAATTACACTTACACAAAAACGAGATACAAACAAAATTCTGACAGAAAAAAAAGATTATAAATGCTGTGATGGTGTCTGGCACTCAAACAGTTACCCATGGCAGGAATTAGTAAATTACAACCCAAGTACAGTGGCCTGTACGTGATTGACAAGGTAATTTATTCACATATAATGCCTTTAAACCTGAGACAACTCAGTATTATTAATCTTGGTTTTCCTATGTTATTAGACTACTCCTCCTTTCTCTGTGTCATTTTCCTACCTCTTTCACCTGTGAAAAAAGGTTCAGATTTACTCCTGTCATAGGAATAAATGGATCCCTTTCCAGGGTAGCAAAGAGAAGGGAAGATTCACCAAACTGGTAGAGGTGTAGCAAAAGGGGTTATTCACCATGAACAGAAAAACAATACACAAACCTTTCTTATGAAAATTCCTGTAATATTGCCACTGTTGAGTTTTCATTGCATATTTACAAGATTTGTGAATTCCAGAAAGACATAAACCTGCACCATGTGAGGTACTGGGGGCCCTATATATCAAGTAGTTGTGTTGCACTTTCACCATGCAAAGGGGGGCATGCTTAACACAACTACTAAATGCGATTTATCAAGCCACCTTGCGTGGCGCTTAGTGGCTTGATAAATCTAGAGTAATGCAACACAGCGCAAATTGCTGCAATGTGCTACTATGCCCTAGGGAGGTGTTCCATGGGTGTGGCATGAGTCCACACAAACATCCTCCGCTTGACTACCTTCCCGGACGACACAACGACTCTCAAGGAGCACCTCCACTTCCAGATCCATACCAAGCCCAAAATGACTCTGCGGAACCCTCATCTATAGGACACCTGGCCCCCATGCTCCCTTTACCGATGCCATCACCGACCTCATCGCACCCCACATCCTCGCATCAACAGATTACATCCTACTCAGAGACCTAAAATTCCAACGGACAACCACGACGACTCAAACACCGCCTCCCTCCTAGAGAACCTCGCCAATATAGGACTGAAACAACTAGTCACCACCCACACTCACACAGTGGGACACACACTCGACCCCGTCTTCACTGAAGGCAACAGCGTCTTCTACAGCCACACCACGGAACTCCTCTGTACAGATGACCACTGCATCCAATTCTCCCTCAAAAAACCCACCATACACAAGCACGCCCACTGCCTCCCCACAGTAGCAGCTGGAACAAAATCACTGAAGACCAGCTCACCTCTGCCCTTGTCAGCAACCCACCACCGACTACATCAGACACAAACACCGCACCCAACCTCCACCGCTGGATCACGAACTGCGACAACACACTCGCCCCCCTCGAGAAAGCCACCACAAGACACAGTTAGAAAGCAAGCTGGTTCACCCCTGCACTCCAAGAATCTAGACGCTCCTGCAGAAGACTCGAAAAGACATGAAGGAACAACAAAACCCCGGAAACACGCGCTGCCTACAAAGCATCCACCACCACACACCACCAACTCATCGAATCCACAAGGAAGAAATTCCTCCAATACAGAATCCTCACCAACGCACACAACACCAAATAGATCTTCTCCGTCATAATGGAATTCGCCAAACCCTGCAGCGAAACAACAGATGTCCAATCCTCCCAAGACCTCTGCAACAGACTCAGCACCTTCTACCACTGCAAGATCAAGGTGATCTATGACAGCTTCGAAAACGAAGACCACATCACCGCTCCAGCTCCCCCCTCATGTGACGCCAGCCAACAGACCCTGTTCAAATGGATCCCACTCATGACAGAAAACACCTTTAAGACCATGAAAAGCATCTACTCCAGAGCACCCTCAGACCCCTATCCACACCACATCTTCCACAGAGCCACCTCGGCCATCGCACCCGAACTATGTCGGACAATCATTTGCTCCTTCGAGACCTCCATCTTCCCCGTGGACCCGATGGAACTCAAGAACTTCAGGCCCATCTCCCTGCTTCCCTTCACAGCCAAGGTAATCGAAAAGGCCATCAACACCCAGTTAACAAACTTCATTGAAGCTAACAATGTCCTGGACATCTCCCAATCCGGATTACGAAG
Organism: Calotriton arnoldi; assembly: GCA_963921515.1. Lineage (NCBI taxonomy): Eukaryota > Metazoa > Chordata > Amphibia > Caudata > Salamandridae > Calotriton > Calotriton arnoldi. Next base: position 338,232 of record CAWUFW010015530.1, read on the forward strand.
CAACCACAGCACTGAGACCATTCTACTCGTCACCAACAACGACATCTGTTCACTCCTCGACCAGGGCCAAAAGGCAGCCCTCATCCTCCTGGACCTCTCGGCTGCATTTGACACCCTCTCCCACCGCACCCTAGCCACCAGACTCCATGACACCAGCATCCATGGCAAGGTCTTTGATAGGATCCGCTCCTTCCTCACCAGCAGAACTCAATGAGTCAGACTCCCTCCCTACCTTTCGGAACCAACAGAGACCAACTGTGGAGTGCCCCACAGCTCCAACCTCAGCCCCACCCTCTTCAACGTCTCCATGGCCCCCCTTGCAAACATCGTTAGGAACCACAGGCTCAGCATCATCTCCTACCCCGGCGACACCCAGCTGATGCTCTCCCTCACCAACGAACCCAACATCACCAGACACAACTTCCAAGAAGGGATGAAAGCTGTTGCCACCTGGATGAAGAACAGCTGCCTGAAACTCATCTCAGAAAAGACAGAAGTCCTCATCCTTGGCACCACCCCCTCTGCATGGAACAACTCTTGGTGGCCCTCCGCCTTCGGAAACCCCCCAAAACCGATGGATCACGCACAAAACCTAGGCATCATACTAGACTTATTGCTCACAATGAACTGCCAGATCAATGCCGTCTCCTCGACCTGCTTCAACACCCTCCACATGCTTTGAAAGACTTTCAGATGGATCCCAACTGAAACCAGAACAGCTGTCACACACGCACTCATCATCAGAACATTGGACTACAGCAATTCTCTCTACGCCGGAATTAACAAGAAACTCCTCCACAAACTCAAGACTCTCGTGAACGCCGCAGCCAGACTGATCCTCCACATCCCCCCTCGCAGCCACATCACCCAACAACTCCATGATCTCCACTGGCTTCCAGTCGAAAGAAGAATAACCTTCAAACTCCTCACCCACACATGCAAGGCTTAACAACACCGGACCCGCATACCTGAACAGTCGCCTCTCCTTCCACTCACCCAAAAGACACCTCTGATCAGCCCAGCTCTCTCTGAATACCGTCCCACATATAAGCAACACTAGAACAGGAGGAAAGTCCTTCTCCTACTTTGCAGCCAAAGCCTGGAACACCCTCCCCCTCCATATCTGCCAATCTCCCACACTGCCCCAGTTCAGGAAGGACCTCAAGACCTGGCTTTTCAAATGACCCCAGCACTCAATGGATCTGCCCCCCCCCGTCCTCCCCTTCGCCCTGAGACCCTCACGGGTGAGTAATTGTGCTTTACCAACCCAACCCCTGATTGACACAGTACCTCAAGGTGAATTTCTGCACTGTGTGAATTTTTATTAAATATGCCCCTAAATCTATAGGTGAAGATTAACGCCTTGAATGGGGGGGCCCTAACCTTGCTCTCATTCACATAATGAACCTGTCTCCAGTTATCAGTCAAGCAACAGGAACCTATGTATATGTGGTGCATTTTGCTAACAGATGCTTATTATACCATTCTAATTAGCTCGTGTCCCCACAATTATGCTGAAGTTCATACAGTTCTAAAATGATTTTGGATCAAATAAATATTCCAGTTTAGCTGAAGGAAAGTAATTTTGGTGAGTTGTTGAAGTTCCTTCTTCAGGATATTGCCTATATAAAGCCACCAAAAAGCCCCTCATTTACTTGAACTAAATTATAGCATTTGAATAAAAACGTGGTTCTGTTTGCTTAGTGCTAATGTAAGGAGCACAATGTTATAAAAAAACACATGACTGGTATTTATAAAGACTACGCAATTACTGTTAAACATAGATGTTCTGCGACCTGTACAAACATGAATTTCCACGAAAACATTCAAATTCCTTTTCTGTTTTTTTTATTAATGCTAATAGGCCTAAAGGTTTAGACATAAGAGGCTAATTAAAGATATGAAGATATTAGTAACATCAGTTATCTCACTTGAAAGATCTTTCATTACCACAACAAGTGCATTGAGCTGCCAAAGTACTTTCATGTAATTTGAGGCTGCATTTACAGTCCTAATGCTGTTTATCATGTATGTGACTGACATACTTTCCATGAGCTTTTGTTTTGGTAACTTGATGATACTTAGATTAATAGGGAGCAAATGAACCAGATTGCTATTTTATGTTTTTTTATCCAGCAGCTATCATGGTTTTCAGCAAGTTTTACTGACCTGCTGCAGTTGGCAAGGAATTAGGGGCCGATGTATTAAGAGACAGGTCGTAAAAAGTGGTTGCAAGTTGGGTGCCAACTTTTTGTGACCTTGATCTGATTTTGCGATGCAACCTATGTACTAATAGGTCACATCACAACATCTCCTGTCAAAGGGGTTGCAGAATGGCCTGCCTAATTATTATTAATAGGATAGGCACTACTTGCAACTCTCTGTGCTTGTCAACGCAGTGATAGTGGTGCACAAGGCATAGCACGCCACCATCCATGCATTTGCATTCCCAAGTGGGAAACTTTATTGGGGCATATTAGCAACGATTTGCGATAATTATCGCAAAGCGCGCTTAGGGCTGTTTTTTTTATCGCAGGCTATCGCTGGATTTCATCGCCGAGATAGCGCGTTATTAGCAACGCTTATCTCCAAGGCGATAAAAAATCCAGCGATAGCGGCGAAATGCGAGAATATCACAGGAAATCCTGCGATAAAACCAGGCGCGGCCCGTGGTAGGAGTGCCGGTCGGGCGGTGACGTGGGGCGGGGGAGGGGCAGGGTGGGGGGTAGTAAACTACGGATTAAGGCCGAATACAGGTAACTGAACATTTAAATAAATAAAACGAATTTCGTTGCGAGCGCTGCATCGCATTTGGCGATGCAGCGCTCACAACGAAAATCGATTTGAAATTCTGCAACTCCACCCCCCTTTCACAGTTTACGCTCAAGTCTCAACAGCACCTGCTATTCCATCCACGCAAGAGTTCTCATTGCTGGCTAAGGCTGTTAGTTTAATCAAACAAGCTATCCGGGACATTGCACGTGCTCTTACTAAGCTATCTGGGAACATTGTAAACACCCCCTTTTGATGGGAAATGGGGCTCTTCCTTTTCCAGTTATGTACCCATTGCCCTTGCCACCTCATGATCTCCCACATGGAGGGAAATCCAGGGGACCCCCAAGGAATCACTTGTCACCCACCTGTAAGGTCAATTGTCCCCGTTCCTGCCTACCACTCTACAAATTCGACACCAGTCTCCCATTTGCATGCCTAGTGGTCCCACCAACAGAGGTGAATTTTTCCACCCACATGCCAGCCAGCAGGATTGTCATCATTTCTCCAGGTGTCTTGAGCAAACTCCCTACTAGAAAGCCGGCCCATATACGGGGGCTCTGAATTATGATGGACCGCAGGAGGGATATCCTGTATATATGTTGATGGTTCCTGAATTACCTTCTGGCACAAATGACGACAGACCAGGATTTGGCCGCAGGAGGATTAGGCTGCCCTAAGGGTTCGACTGCCTCAGCCACTGTAGATACTCCTACTGATAGTGGTTTGATTGAAGTCGATTGACTACCATATTGCTTTGCGCTGTTCAAATTTGCTACCACTTCCCTAGTTCCAGCTTCTGTGATTGGTCTCCAATTTAGTAACATCCTGAGCTCAAATAATATTACTTCCCCTAGTGAGGAAAGTTCTTATCCTTACCCAGCCAACCCACCATTTCCATCCCAAAACCTAATAGTGCTTGTAGTCACCCTATTCCAAATACAAGCCATCTTTTGCCATCCGGCCTACAGCTATTGAGCTGGAATATAGCAGGAAGAAATCCTAAGCTGATTTATAATGGCTGGGCTGGATGTATTGAGGGATTCCACATTTGTTTTTTCCAAGAGACATGGGCGAGTGATAAGGTTTACAACCAGGGTTTTATGACTTACAATTACAGACTTACAGCCCTTCCTTCTAAGGCAGGTAGGCCATTAGGCAGCCTTCTTATGTGAATTAAACTATCTCTTTATTGTTCTGTCAGGGTTATTGCCACTGACTCTCCTGATCTTCTTGCATTACTACTGTCTCCCAAGCAGGGGATCTCCTATCTCCTTTTGAATATCTATAATAGATCGTCCTCTTGTAATAAATCATTGCAAACAATGGAAGATTTGAATTCTCTTTTGGAAGATTTTGGGCCAGATTTCCATAAGGTAATAGAGGGCAATTTCAATTGTAGTTTTGAACCATGTGATCCACTGCTTGAGTTGCTACAGCCTGAAGATGAATGCTGGGGAATCCCCCATCCCATAAAAAAGGAAGATCTCTAGGATGAGTCTTACTGCTATTCAGATATCTGATATTGTGCTCACCCATGGCTTAAGAGCATGCAATGGTCAGACTCAGTCAGACCATGAAGCCAATCCAGCAATCAACAGGGGGGACTATCATAGCAATATTGATTACATTATGCTAGATATTAGGAACTGACTCAAATTGATGGATATGGAGATTTTAGATCTTCATGAGAGTGATCATTTTCCCCTAGCACTAAAGTTAAAGGAGGCCCAATTTCACACTGTCTCTTGTATTGAGCCACCTACTTACAACCCAATTGCCTTCACCAACAACAGACGTAATGTAAGATGGGTGGACATTGTTAAGGATGATGCCTGCCCACCTCCCACAACAGCTATTGGCCATGCATGAAGTCTTATTTTCGAAACATAAACATTTTTTCATGGACAACTTTGCGCCTCATAGGCATGCTCTCAAACTGTACCATTGGTTTGATAATACCTATGAAAAAGCAAAAACTGCTCTGATTGGACCTTTAAGGAGTACCGAGAGACCTGCTATCTTATTAGCCAGACAGAATTATACTAGAGTAATAAAATCTAGCAAAACTTATTGGGAAACCACAGTAAGGGAGGATCTATTGGAAGCCACCAAGGAGAAGGATGCCAGAACACTCTGGCATTTGGTCACCCATAGGGGATGAAAAGATTATGCTTACCAGAAATGTCATATTGCTCCAGGGGTCTGGGACAAGCATGTTAAGGCATGTTATGCATACCCCCTGCTGCCAGTATCTGTTGTAAGTGCAGATCCCCTATAAACCAACAACGATAATAACAAAATTGTGGTGTTTTTTTCTATTGAAGAATCTGAAAAAGCACTGAAAGAGAAGAAAGAGGGGAAAGCTCCAGGTACAGATGGGATCCCTTCATAAATGTTTTGTTCGGAACCCCAGATTTGAGCTCCTTACATTAACATTCTATCAAGTGCTATTGCAGCAGGAGCCTCTATCCCTAAATCTTGGAGAGGGGCTGAAATAAATAATACCCATTTTAAAAAGGGCTCGAGGCAAGTGCGGGCAACTATCGTCCCGTAAGCTTCATTGATAATATTCAAAAAATATACAGCAAGCAATTGTTAAATACGTTTTGGAATCGGATGAGATCCAATAGGGTGTTGTCATATTGAGAAACAGGCTTTGTTCGTAATGTAAGTACTGTAGATCAGATATTCTGCTTCCAGACCATAAAATAGAAATTTGTAGACTTGAGCCAGGGGCGCTCTTTGTTGCATTTGTAATTCTCCATGCAGCATTTGACCTTGTCCCCAGAATTAAACTCTGGTAGGTCCTTAGCAAAATTGGGGTTCTCAATGGCATATTATATCTGATAAAAAATGTGTACACTGACAACTTTGTCAGAGTAAGATGGGGAACCGGGGGGGAGACCTCTGAGGACTTCCCAATAGGACATGGGTTTCTGCAGCGGTGCATTCTTGCTCCTACCCTATTCCTGCTGCTTATTAATGAATGCATCACTTATCAGATTCCAACAGTTGGTCCACACAGATAACAAAAAGTGTCTTGACACTAAAACATACAGCTGGATCTCACCTGCCTTGGAAATGTATAGGGCCCAAGCAAGTGGTGCTGTGCTCTATGGAGAAGAACTGTGGGATTGCTGTAACCTTGATCTATTAGTCAAAGCAGAAAATGTTTTTCTCAGATCCCCACTGGGGCTACCAAGGGGAACGTTCTTACTTCCATTAAGGTACGATCTTAATGTCAAACAGATATCTGATAATGCACACCTCAAGCCCTTACTGTATTGGGTTAGGCTATGGACCTCCGAGCACCTTGTCACATACAGAGAGTGCCTGAGAGAAATATTAGCCCATTGATTATTTTTCAAATCCCCCTAGGTGCTTCATGTATAAGACTTGGCCAATCAGGCTTGGTCTTTCTAAGTACTGGTCTTATCCATCTGCAATGACAAGTAGTGCCTCAGGCTATGTCAAATCTCATTACTGGGATGACGTTTTGGGTTCAGAAATCTCTGAAGCCTCCATGGGAAGTCTCACTGATACATACCTGTCTTCTAAATGTGGCCCTTCCTTTGAAGATTTCATCAATTATGTGAATGCTCCATTCAAGAGGTTTCTTTTTATCAAATTCACTCTGGGGATTTTTTCTACTGTGTATTTTACCTCCTCCTGGAAGAACTCTACCAATTCTTCTTTTAAACTCTGTCCCATGGGATGTCAGGTAGAAGAAAATGCTAAACTATTAGATTATCCCTTGTTGTTGACCATTTGGGATTACCGATAGGAGTAATGCTCTGCGAATATGTAAGACTGCCACCAGGACCAACATTGTTTATTCAGTTACAAACTATTTCAATTCTATTTGGCACTTTAGTTCAAAGATTGTGGGATTGGCTAATGATTCAAGACTTGATTTGCACTATCTTATCTACCATACTGTATTAGGCATTTTTACTTTTGGAATTCATATGCTTGTATCTTTTGCATTTTATTCAGTAATGGATTATTTATGTGCTGTGAAGTTTTTATACATTTTATGTACTTCCATGGTTTCAACAACCGAAATAACGTTTTTTAATGATAATGAAACATGAACAATAACTGTATTAGAAATATTTATTCCGAATTTGTTTAATCTACCTAATATTTCATAGTATCGGAAATGTGAAAGATCATTTAAGTCTTTAACTATTTATTTACTTTGTATTGACACTATTCTAAGTTTGATGTTTTTAGCATACGCGCATTCATGTGTTCATATACAAAATAGTGATCTGTAATTTACAAGAAATAATGACTTACAAAATATGAATCATTAATGTAGAAGTACAAATGTATCATGCACTGTGATAATGAATGGTTCACAAAATATTAAAACGCTATTACTAATTTGTTAGAGGTTGCAAATTGCAAACAACACAACGGCAAACACTGACGAAATACCTGGGTAAGGAAGTGAGCCAAATGCAATAATAGCGAACAGAGAAGAGGACCATAGACCATCAGTTTAATACTCAAACAGCATTATAAATCCAAAATAGTAATTCAAGAATCAACATAGGATGATTCCAGAAAAAGAGAGTTCAGCAGTGCTAAATAGGACATCTTAGAGGAGTGCATTGCTCACATGACAAACTCTTTGGGAGATCATTTTTAAGGTTCCTATAGTCACCAAATTTAATATGGCAATGAATTTGAGACTGCATCAGTGCAGTGAGAATCACTAACAGAACCTCTGAAGAAATTAGAAAGCGGTGGTATGATTAGCTTTTTTCTATGTAGGAAACGTTGGCTGCAAGTATAGTAAATGTTATTGGCACAAGAGGTGGTCCTAGCGCTATAGCCTCTCTAACAACAATAGAACATTGGATTGCAACTACATTTCAACCTGAGGCAATCAGCAATGCCTGTAACATCCACACTTCAGTCCCGGTGACCATCACAACAGGTAAGGTGTCCTTGAAGTTTGTTTGGAAAAAAAAAAAGGAGCATGCATACTAAAGCATACATTAAAATACACACAATGATACAACTGTATTTCACCTGAACATCTTAAAAGTCATGCTCAAGTTTAGACCTTTCAAACATAGTATTATTTTCTCATCCTAAATAGCTAGGGGCTTATTTATGAAAAGTGACGCATCGCTGCGTGAAAACAGCGATGCGTCACTTTTCATTGCGCCCTCCTTGCGACACCAATGATGCGTCATATTTACAGTATGACGCATCATGTCGCAAGGAGTTACAGATACGTCAGTATTTCTGACGTATCTGTAGGCGCAAAAATGACGCATTGCTGGAGTGTGTCACAAAAGTGACGCAACTCAAGCAATGTGTCCTTTCACATGGGGCAAGCCCCATGTGAAAGGGCCTGCGTCAGTCTTACGCCTGCCAGGCGTAAGATATTGACGCATTAGGGTCAAAGAAATGGCGCAGTAAAATCTTATAGATTTCACTGCGTCACTTCTACGGCCCTTTCTTGCATCGGAACGCCCCCCCTGCATACATTATACCTGGCGCAGGTATAATGTGGCGCAGGGGTTTACAAAGTGCCGCATCTACCTAGATGCGTCACTTTGTAAATATGACGCACCATGGCGCATTTTTTACACTGCTGGTGCGTCACAAAAAGTGACGCACCGGCAGCGTAAAAGTGACACAAAGGCTCATAAATAAGCCCCTTAGTATTAATTATAATGGTATCATACCCACCTTCATTGAAGGAAATCATTCACCATGAATGCTCTTTCTCCACGCAGAGCCATCTACACAAAGCATCACCGATGACATACATGAGGAGAGGCAATCGACATAGCATAGTCCACAACCCTACACACAAATACAGAAGACTCAGAAAGCCACAAAAGCACACAAATGGATATGGAGATGCCTGAATGAATGAATGACAGAGCCACCAACTACTGCTGTTACCTTGTCAACAACAACAACTGACAAAGTGTGAGTTAAGGGATGATGCTCAATACTTTAGTCATTAGGAACAACTGCAATGCCACATATTTGGGAACTAACTGCAATAACAAGAAAAAGAGAAATTGCAGCAAAATTGGTACAACATTTAAAAAACTTGACAATGCTAGGCTTGCAGTTCGGAAAAAAAATAGAATAAGGCTATTTTGAAACTAAACCGTCGGGTGGGAGAATTACACAAATTTACCATTAAGTATACATAATGGCAATGACACACTGTATGATAGATACATTTGATGGATATTTCTGATGCAGTGGAACGAATATGCCGAGGAATAGCAGAAGATGGGAAAGCACAGAGGCGACAACACCTCTGTTGCAGTCATTTTTGATCGTTCTACAGAGAGTTGATCAGAAAGTAGCTCAACCATATGTAGACACTCATTAAATCTACAAGTCGAGTAATCTTATCAAAATGAGAATCAACCTAGATCATAAGCTCAGGTCACTAGTGTTTGAGAAGAGCTAAAATCCCTTATTGCAGGAATTAGGGCTGCCCTACCACTTCCTAAGTATGATGAACGGTCTACACCGTCTACTATAAGTAGTGTATCAGTGCAGGAGAGTAGTACCTACACATGTACCAGGAGCAGGAGTGGTGAAATACAAGGTGGTTTAACACAGGTGCCCATGACCAGGCCAGTGATGTTAGGTCTAGGAAAAACTATTAAATAGTTTTATCATGAAAATATAAATGTTACGTTTATGCAAAAAAAATATTTTTAGAAATTATTTGCCATTCATTGTCAGCCATTAATGTTCATTATTTCAAAATATGAAAAGTACCTGTAAATAAACCATTTTTAGTGTTTATTTATTTTTAGATACATGATATTAATACAAATAATGTAAAAGAAAAGCAATTGTTGGCTATTTCTCTTCTACATTCTCATCAGAACTTACAATGTCTTGACCAGATGAATGATGGTAAGGTGGTGGAGAACCCTCTTCCTCATCAGGATCATCACCCATTACTTCTTTTGAAAAGCCCCTGTGCATGACAATTATGTATAGCATTTCAGAAACTGCAGTCATATTAGAACACAAGGCACACCATTTTTATATAGATACCAAACTCTGCCTTTAACATGCTTAATGAAATTTCTTTAAATTCATTCTCTTATCTGCTTATGTGCTGCATTTTCGCGAAGCTCTTTTTGTTTTCTTGGGTGTAGGTGTCCGGATCCATTGTTGAGTGAATACACGGTCACCTATAACATGCAAACATTGGCATGAATGATATGTACAAAATTGTTGGATGAATGACATAGCACAGTGGAATGTTATACTCATCTTGCAAACATCCATCTCTCATGTCTCCCATAGAAAGACGATTGTAAAGAGCACCATGGCGTAAAATAATAAACTCATGTACTTCAAGGGTAATGAGCAACAACCTCAGATATAATGTATTCTGCATTGCACACCATCTGAATGTTCAGTGAATGCTGTTTTTTCCTATTCATATATACATACTCTAGCAGTGGAAGTCATATTAGTATGCATATGCAATCTATGAATCCCAAGATAATATTAAAAGGTTTTTTTCAGAAGATTTTTAAATGCTAAATACCTAGCCATACTCTGAGGTTTAGTGCGTTGAGACAGGTAGTTACCCTCAGAATAAAAAAGGCACACTGGGGAGGAAGAGATTACTCCCATTCCACATGCAAACGGTGGATTGGGCTGCCTGACCACTTCAGGGCACTGCCAAATCTCCTAAAATTCAGAAAATAACTGAAAACCTGGCTTTTCCAGCCCCACTGCTTAATTAGCTCTTTTGTCGCCTTCTTCCATAGGATCATGTTTTGACACGAGTGCCGAGACGTCAATTGGCATTCGCATGCTTTATAAACTGATAACATATGTTGTTTGCAAAATGTGCAATTCTGTAAAAATTCACTTTTTTGTAATCTGCTTTTCACCTGGCGTAGTGGGGAAACCCATAAGTATATTGGTCTTGATAAGCATTGCATTCAGGAAATTTCTAAAAGCTCTTGAAAGAGCAATCTATACTTTCTGCAATAGCACATTGATAACTCACTGATGCTAGGAGATGAACAAAACCTAAACATATACAGGGATGGCTTGGCTGCATTCAGTCTGCCTCACTACCATAGGCACCCCTTTAATAATTAAATCTAGAAAGACTGCCTTCTTCAAACTGTGCCTGGCATAAACCTCGTCCTCTGATCAAATAGGGCAACTGGGTCTGAAAATCCACTCCTGACTTACCCTTCTCCAGTATAGAACTACCAGTGCACGCCTCCTCCCAACAATCACCTAGGGTGCAGCCATTGTGGATGTTTGTGCTAGATTTTAACAAGTCCATATTTTATGCACTTTCATAGACTAAATCAACAGTAGGAACGGTCTCAGAATGTCAACTACATATGAAACAACATTATGAAAAGGACAAACCAATAGGTATTTAAAAAGAGCCCTCACCCACCAACCTAGTTGGTGGCAGGCTTCATCACCGGGTTCCCACCTCGGATGCCGAGTGCATCCCAGGTGTGCTGCAACACCTGATTACAGCGGAGCAGGATTTTTTTGTTTTTTTATTAGTGACAATTTGTGAGATAGAACCGAATTTAAAACTATCTCCAAAGAGCCCCTCCTAAGTGGAAATTATTATTTATATTAATTTGAACTTGGGATAGGGTTAAAAAAAGGGGAATGTGGATGTTTTTGAGATATCAACGATCTCATTCATCCTTCAACTGGTCTACATGTTTCAGGGTTTGATTGGAATGGCTTTCGTCAAGACCATATGGTGTAAGTGGAAAAGGAAATTTTGGCCTTTGGTGTAATGAAAACACACACGCTAAATAGTGTTTTTAACAAGTGTGGAGGAATTACCTCTTGCTAAGGTGAAACTGTAACTTACGGTTTTCACCCCTTACGTAACCTGTAGGGAAAAAAAATGTTTGTGACATAACAGTTATTACGGATATTACTTTGCAGTCATGCTTCAATAATGAAGCTTTTTTATGTATAATCATTTTCACACTTTCTTGTTAGTGTTCCTGCATGCACACAGATCAATCATCCCGGCATGCCACCTGTGAGATTGGCTCCTTATTAGTCTCACTGAAAAGGCACTGAGAAAGTGCCATACATGTCATTTATTGTATGTCTTTTTTGTGTGCACAAGCTTTTCTAGTTTTGCATGCATTGGAAAGTATATGCTCAATTTTAGAATTTAATATTTCCATTTGTTCGTGAGTCATCGTGCTTGATTTGCACGTGACTTTTTGTGATCACTTAAATGCAGACAATCTTTCTCTGGCAGAGAGGCAAAATGGCACAGATATCAGAGCTGATGTTTTGATGTATCGAGAAAAAAAGAGTTTTTTTATAAAATGGGATGTCATGTGAATCAAAAAGCTTACTGGATTTGGATTTTAACTGAGTAACATGGATCCCAGCAGGGGCGGTGCCTGTATTCACACTCTAAATAAAAGGTATAAAAATTAGATAAGTGACCCCAGTCCGACTAAAGTCTCGTCTGCTTATTGCGAAAAGAATGAATTCTTCAGGCTCCCTTCAGTCCCACTTACTTTATCAAGATCAACTGTCCGTGTGCATACCTATTTTGGTCCTTGCACGGAATCCCGGAGATAAGACCTAGGCTTTTTCTCATGTCTAAATACCAAATGCAAGCCGGGTTCCGGGTCTGACATTGTACGCATAAGTAGGCATGATGACGTCAGGGTTCCGCCTTAAATTTTTAACCCTCTGAGTGCGAGTGAATCCCCACGGTGCAGTATCGTTTTAGCTGTACCATTGTAGTTCACTTAACACGATCACTTCGAGATGTTTTATATCGATGTATGGAGATCGGTCCAATAAACATGATTATTTTGAGATGTTATTTTGGACATATACAAATTGCACTATTAAATCGTCAGGTGTTAGCTAGTGAATAGATGAAAGTAAAATAGATCTAAACTGTGTTGGTTAATAAAGGCCATGACCTCTGTTTTATATTGGTAGCCTAGTCTTGAATAAAGGGGCAACTTACCAAGACAGGTTTTTTTTGTTAGTTTTCTTGTTTGTTTGATTTCTGGAAAAAGTGGTTGGCAACGTCTGGTGGAACAAATGTTACTGGTATAGTATCATTTGTTTGTACTCACGGATATTGTGCGTTATAATGATCATATTATCAGGTAACAGGAATCAGATAATGGTCAAATTAGGCCACACATCCATTATTCAGAGCATTCCACGGGATTTTATCCTTTAACCCCTGTTTGTGTTGATATTGTGCGTTATAATGATCATATTATCAGGTAACAGGAATCAGATAATGGTCAAATTAGGCCACACATTCATTATTCAGAGCATTCCACGGGATTTTATCCTTTAACCCCTGTTTGTGTCTGGACAGGCGGTAAATCCATCTCTGTTCTATTTTGAAAAGCCTGACATGCAGGTTGTGTAAATGTTGTTCAATTTGTTCAATGACCACCCATCTTAGGTCATTGGTGGTGTGTCCTGTTTTTAGGTAATGACCTGTTACTTTGCATAGACCCCATGCATTAAGTATTGAGTTGCATGGATGTTCTGGTGTTTTTTTTGGGCAAGTCAACACTAGGCAATCTTTTATGCTTCTAGCTTTTTTAAAAGAAAACAGGGGCCTTTCCCATTAGAGTTTGCCTGTCTGAAATATGCGCCAGTGTTTATTAATCACTTTTTCACTTCATTGGAGACCGTACTATAAGTTGTTACACAGGTAAGTGGTATTGCCGTCTTTGTCCTGGAAGATTCTTCAAGCAGAGCGTCTCTGTTCTGGTTGCGTGCTCGCTTTTGAGAAGTCCTTATTTTCTCAGGGTAACTGCGATCTCTCAGTTTTATTGATAAGTCTTTTGCTTGGGCGTGATAATCTTCCAAATTGCTGCAATTCTTTCTGAGACGGAGGAATTGTCCGTAGGGTAGATTCTCTTTTAGGGCCCTAGGGTGGAAATTGTCAAATTTGAGTAAGGTATTTTTTGCCGTAGGTTTATAGTAGGTCTTTGTCTTCAGTTTTCCATTCTCCAAGGTGACTGTAATGTCCAAGAAGGTAATGGTATTCTTATTTGTGCAGCTAGTGAATTTCAAGTTCCTATCGCAGTTGTTGATCCATTCAAGAAGAGTGACCTGTGTGTCCTCTTGTCCATGCCAAATCATCAAGATATCGTCTATATATCGTTTCCAAAACAGTAGTCTGCCTGCAAAGGGATTGTTGGTATTCATAATATGTGTCTTTTTAAAATCGTGGACATACAGTCCCACCACACTTGTATTAAATGTACTACCCATGGAAGTCCCGTAGGTTTGAAGGAATAAGTCTCCTTCAAATAAAAAAAAAAATCGTTTTAAGGCCAGTTCTGCACACTTTATCACAAATGTTTTGGGGGTTATGAAGTCCCAAGTAGTTTCTTCTAAAGCCTTTTTGATGACTTAAATGGTGTTATCCTGGGGAAGAGTGTTATAAAGGCTCTCTATGTCCAGACTAACCAACAGGCAGGTATTTTGGTCATAATCAATTTCTTTCAGAAGTGTTAGGAGATCTTTTGTATCCTTGAGGTAGGTAGAAGTATTCTGTATTAGAGCTTTTAAAAAGAAATCACAGAAGCATGATAGTGGTTCAAGAAGTGAACCGATCCCTGAAACAATAGGACGACCAGGGGGTGGTGTCCTTTCTTTATGTATCTTGGGTAGCGTATAAAAATAAGGGATCTTCGCATTTCTTGTACATAAGAAATCCGCTTCTTGTTTTGAGATAAAACCCCTCATCTTGGCGTTTTTTACCAGGAGTTTGATTTCCTCTGTTAGGCCTTGTGATGGATCGACCTGAAGTTGTTTCTAGTTTTTTTCTTCATTTAGTAATCTTCTGCATTCAATTTGATATTCATGTTTGTCTTGAAGTACCACCCCTGCCCCTTTGTCTGCTTGTTTTATCACAATTGTGTCCAATGTCTGTAATGTTTGGGGAGCTAGTGATTCATCCCTACTCAGATTCTTGAACGTTTCTTTTTTTTCAATGTTTTCAATTTCACTGAACACAGCTTGCCCAAAGGCTAGTATTTCTACCGGTATTGTAGCCGGGGGGCTGGGAGGGGGCAGAAAGTGGATTTTAATCATAATCCCGTACTTTCTTTAGTTTCTGTATCCTCAATGGGAGTGTGGTTTTCAAGGAACGCTTTCACTTTTAATTTTCTCAAAAACTTCACAGTTCACAGTGGAGGGAGAATTTGTTCAGACGTGCAGTAGGCACAAAACCCAGTCCTTTGTTGAGAACTTGTTTCTTCCACAGAGGTTAATGTATGAAAATATAGATTAGTTATTAGGTCCGCAGAGTGCTGGTTCCTGGTTGTGGGTCTTTTGATTTGCTCCTGGTGTTGGCTCCTGCGGTTCTCTCTTCCTCCCAATGTACCTGGCAATCCCCTCTTCTTCTTCTGCCCTGGCCTCTCCTCCCTCTCCCTAAAAAAGGAAATCTTTGGATTTTTGGGAAGAAACTTTGAGGTGTCTGTTGGTAAGGGATATTCCAACCAAACATAGGGTGAGGTTGTGGTAGATTTATTCGCCCAGAGAAGCGCATTGGCACCGTTGGTGGATATTGTTGCCATTGCTGTTGCCACTGCTGGAACTTGTATTTACCTTTTTGTTTTCCCTTGTAACTGCTCCCACTGAATCCACTGCTTACTGATGACTCCCTTCCTGAAAAGTCCAATTGGTCGTCTTGTTTTGCTATTGGGGTGTAGTCTGGATCTGCATAGGTATAAGTTTTCAGATAAGATACTTTTTTGGGATCTTTTTGGAACTTCTGCATTTTTGATTGTGTCAAATATTCTTTGTATTCTGTCATTTCTTCATTGACTTCATCTAGTTTCTTCTTGAAGGGTGTAATCGTTGGTTTGAAATGGTTTTCTGTAGCTTGAATTTCGATTAGTATGGCATCTGATAGCCTTTTGGCTGTTTTTATGATGAGAATTATCCAATCACGTGTACAATGCCATGCTATCTGTGCCCAGTCTTTTCTGACGGAAGCGTCTTCCAGAAAATCCTTGGAGCGTTTGTGACAATCAGTCCCTTTGGGCAGAGTTGTTTCTTAAGTATTCTGTTAGCATAACCCTGTATAGAATCGTCCTAATTCTGTTCTTTTTCTGTTCTGCTAGATTGTCCCAATCCATTGTTTGTGAGATTGTTAGTGCCAGGTTAAAGTCTGAGGGGTATATTCACGAGAACGTACGATAAACATCGCCAAAATAGCTTACCGCAACTTCTGACATCGCAGTCCATCGCGGGAAAATAACACCGTGTTAACGTGGCATTCCCAACACGGTGATACCGTGCGATAACCGCACGATAACTCGGCGAATGTCCGTGAAACAACTACAGCGACGGCGATAAAAATGCAAACCCCAAAGCGAAAAAAGTTGCGATGGGCCCAACCGCGATAAAATCTGTGTGATAACTAGCGAGAGGCCAGCAAGTCCCACGCGTCATGCAGGGAAAAGCACAAGAAAAGCACCCAAAAAGATCACACCATAAACTAGATGAACCGCGGAGCACCAAGGATGCACCCGGACCAAGTGCAGAGGACAACATGAAACCCACAAGACCCACGGAGGCCCAGCCAGGAAGCCAGGTGTCGTGGAAGGGCAATGAGAAGAGGGAGAGGAAGACGGGGTACAGTGTGCAGGAAACCCGGATCCACGTCACGGATGGGATAGAACACCACCACCAACTGTACGTCACCTCCAACGTGTCATTGGCAAAAAAGACGCTGAGATGGCAGACCATCTTGGACCATGTGAATGCCGTTGCTGCGCCGAAGTGGACAATGGAAGAGGACAAGAGGTGCTGGAATGATGCGAAGGGCAAACCCAAGAAGGAACTCGCTGACAACATTAAAGCAGCAACGCAGATCGAAGGTGGGGGGCCAGCAGACCACCAGGAGCTGGATGAAATGTAGGAAATGGTGGCCACAGTCATCAGTCGGGAGACGGTGACAGGATCAGAGGACCCGGACACTGCCCAACATGACCTGACACAACATCAATAGGGTGAGTACCGACCAGGGAGTGGTGGGATGGGGGAGATGGGCACAATGGCACACATGCACAATTAAGCAGAGCACACTGCACACCCACAATGACTCCGGATCATGTCCCTGATCCCCCTGGAACACTGCAGCACACACACAAACACCAAGTAGTCCCACCTCCACCATGTGCCCAAAGGGGCTCCCACCCAACACATCACCAATCACACAACCAACACATGCACATGTGCGAAACACAGCGAAGATGCGTATCAGTCAGCCACACTGACAATGCAAGAGACACTACATGACCAGTAGCATTGCTGCAGTCCAACCATCATGTCAATGTGCAGGCCATGACACTGAGGCGGCTGAGTGTGGGCCAGATCCTCAAAGGTGCAGGGCACACTCGGACACATCCACATGCACAAAAAACCCCTGACGTCAAGTACACATCCACCTACAGACCATGACCACGAGTCACAACACGACAAAGGGCACAATTCACTCAAGTCAGCAACATCACAGCAGTGTAGACGCACAGAAGTGAAAGGCACACCGCCTGAAAGGGATGAGTGGCAGCCAATTCAGAGCTGCAGGGGCGACTCAGCCACAGTGAGGGGAAAAGAGGAAGTGAGCACCTAGGCAAGGTGCATTAACCAAATAACTGACACATCAACACCAGATAATTATAAAAGTAGCTACTTATAATAAGCAATGACCAAATCAATATTCTTTTATTATTGTTTTTATTTTATTTTAACTTGAATTTGATAATATAAATATCTACTTATTTTTGCATAAAAAAATATTGTCATTACAAATATAAACACAAATTAAAAACACATTATTTAGTGTACATGCAGACAAACTGATAATTATATCCACATATCTTAGTTGTCTCTTTTCTACCTATTATTTATATTAGCTAAAGACAAAAATATCGTATGATGAAATCCTGTAAGCAAAAAACTATAGCTTTACTAGGATATAAACTGTAGAAACAAATAAATTCTTGAATTCTACAACAAATCATACATGTAATGCATTCAATACACATCCATCCTTATGATGGCATGAGGAGACTGGCGGTTTGAGATCTAACAACTACGCGCGTTTTGGCTTAGGCCTTCGTCAGGACTCCGTCACAGGTTCTTGAAAGGAGAAATAGACAACAATGTAATATGATGTTAATGTGTCTGTTGGATAATATTTATTAAAACTAGTTCTACTTTAAACTATAAATTAATTAATTATTCATGAGAGGCTATATCTAATTGACACAGTAACGTTAAAAACAATTGATTTGTTATAGAATGAACCGAAAGTGATGGCCAAAAGACTGATGGCCAAAGAAAAGTAACCTGATACCCAAATCTGATTGACGTGCTCAATTTTGTTTGTAATTGCATTTACAAAAACCCATGAAACATGAAAACAGTGACATTGTGAGATAATCAGATGTCAAAATCGAAGTACCTTCACCCAGGGCAGGGCAGTCAGCACACGAATGACAGAACATAGGTCTGCCATTAGGAATCGGAAATTAACAGCTCCGATTGTACAACACTGCTTAGATCATGCACATACGCCAGACGATTTACAATGGTATATCATTGAAAAAATAAGAAGTAAATCAGGTACAACTACAGAACAAATAAGAAAACGTAGAGAAGTTTTCTGGATATACACTCTGGAGACGGCAATAAAGGGGTTAAACCAAGAAATACCCTGGGATCAGGCTATCAAAAATAATGACTAAATATATGTTATTTACCTTTTGATATTGGGCTTTACCTGCATGGTTTTGTATAACATCCGAATGCAAGGTTCATGTCTATTGATATAGTGTTTTG